>VZTI01001765.1:354933-420275 GCA_013397865.1 Struthidea cinerea
TTCCACCGAGGGTTAGAAAAAATAAAAAAAAAAAAAAAAAAACACACAAAAAAAATTTCTGGCTAAAGAGTGAAGAACTAATCAGAAACACATGAGAAATAGAAAATGTGGTTTAAACGTTGCTGGATTGAAAAATGAGACAGGAAATTGGAGGAAAGGACAGAAGAAATACCATGAGGAAATTAAAGCCTAAGAAATTGTCTTAAAAATTGTTCTGGTGGTTCCATCAAGCAATGGAGAAAACAATTCAAATACTGCTGCTGTTGACAGGAGCTGCACCATGGAGTTAATGGACTTAATTTGGGCTGGCACCAGATTGGGGCAGGTACCCTTTGGATTTAAACAGATGCTGCTAATCTTGTTAGGAGCTGTTGTGTAACAGCTCATGGCCCAGCACGAGAGGTCTGATCCAGCTCCCTGGAAGAGTTTTTTGCTTCCAAGTTTTCTGGGAGAGATTTACTGGTTCTTAAACCTGCAGGGGTGCCAAGGGTTATGCAAGCAGTGCTTTTATCATCCAGGATGTTCAGTGTTGTGCTCTCCTTGTCTTTGAGGCAGCTCAACCTGGGCCAGCAGTGGCTGTGTCCTGGCTGCAGGGCTGGTGGTAAACAGCACCTCTTTTGGGGCAGAAAACTGAATTTAGAGTGGGGAATAGTGTCCTAGCCCCACTGAGATGACTAACTGTGGGTGTAACTGCCTCGTGGTCTGGGAAAGCTCACTGGAAAATGAATTTTCAGAGAGTTAGGTTGAGGTCAAAATATCAAAGCAAGGAAATGGCAGCAGTTAACATGTCTGTAGGTCCCAGCAACACAGAGGAGTGCACAGGGCTGGGCAAAATAATTTGGCTTTGGGAAAGGGAGGGACCAGCACCTATTACAAAAGAAATATATATAAGCCTGTACTGCTGTCCTCCAATAAATACAAGGTTCCAGTGGCAAAAACACAACTACAACACACACAAAATAACAGGTGATTCCTTTAATGAGGCTCCCAAGTAGAGGGAAAGAGAAAAGTATTCTGTAATGAGCCTCTGGGTTGTTGTTAATACCTTCGTTTGAGAAGAAATATGTTGAATTTCAGACTTGAATTTTATAATCTATTTATCAGTCTTTTTTATTGTGGTCTCTCTGTTTGTCAAGATCAGGTTGCAGCAACATATTTGTGCACTCACAATAACTCTTTTATATGTTCTGTTGGTGAATAATGAGGCTTCTCTAATCACCTGGTTGTGCTGTAACTGCTGTGCTGTTTGTTGCTGGCATAAATTGCTGTGCAGCAGTGGCAAAAGGTAGAAAATAACACTTGTAAGTTAAGGCGGGGGCTGGAGTCGGAAACTGGTGCTCATTTTGTGTTTTGGGTGAGGGGAAATAGAAAACTGAATGAAGTTGATTCTATGAATGCATTTGAAAATAAGCTGAAATAGGACAGGAAGAAGTAGAAGGCTGGTGGTAATCACAGAATGCCAGAATATATATGTGTATATATACATAATAAATATATTTATTGGTGTGGTGCTAATCCCGCACAAATCCATGCAAAGACCTTGTTCTTAACCTGAAAAAAACCCACAGTCCCCTGTTATGGCATCCTGCGTTCACAAATGTGGAAAATGGAAAAGGATCAGAAGGCACTGATGTACATCTATAACTTTATTTGTACCTATTAAACTGTAATCACCTTCTTCCCTGTGTTCCTGTGCACTGGATGAACAAAGGAAAGAATTGGCTGGGTTTTTTTTTTAATAGCTTAAATTTATTTATGAATATGTATTCATAATATTCGTTATTCTCACCTCCTTCTTAATATTTTTTTCTTCCTTTGGGATTTAATCTATGCTTAGTCCTGTGATTTAAGAATATATACCCTGCGTGCAGATTCAGGACTCTGTGAGCTGTCAAAGAACAGCAATTGCATTTCAAACATGAAATTATGTGGACATCCTATGCAGAATTAACGGGGTTTACATTGCGTTTCACTGCTTTACAACCACACTACATTACCTGGGTGTAGCTAACAAAGAAAAGCTGCAGAAAAAAACCCCACAAAAACAAATGAAAAAAAAAAAAAATATATATATATAGAGACCAGGTAGGTAAACCCTCCTTGTGCTTTTTCCCACTGCAGAGTAGGAGACCAAGTTTGTTTCCAGGCCTGCTGTGGCATCTGGGACGTATCTGGGACATTGAAGGGCAGGTCAATGACTTGGCCTTGTGACTAGAAGCAGTTTTCATGCACTTCATTCCTCCAGATAGATGTTTTGGTCATCTTGCGATGCCAGAGAAGAAACTGATTGCTTTATGTACATTTGTCTGTGTTCAGAAGCTGGGAGAGAGTGGTTGTCTGGCTCAGTAGCCAAGGACCTATATGTAACATTATTAAAATGGCACTTAAGCTCCCTGTTACAATAGAGCATAGTGAAAGCATCACATTCTTGGTCACTCCAGTTGTGAACGTCTGTAATTTACTCTCTTTTCTGTCTGACTTGTTCCTCTGTCATCCTTTTTCAATGACTGTTCCCAGCTCTTCATTTTCAAATGTTGCTCCATAAGAAGCAGAGAGGATTTCCAAGCAGCTGCTCACCTGTTTTAGGCTTGGTTTACAATGTACAGCAGATAATAAAAATAAATTAAAAACCGCTGCCAAGAACGCAGTTTGTTTGTGCAGTGTGTCCGTACTGAGACAAGGTTTTGGCATATATAAACTGTTTTCTTACTTAATATTCTTGTAAAACATCGTGTAGTGAAGTGGCTGTAAAAGCGCGAGGCATTGCCTGAAACGCGGGAGCAACACAGGAATTTGTCATAGTCCAGTTTACACCGTGGCTAAATCTGAGTTTAGGTGTCTTCATGTCACATGCTTCTGCATGGATTATGTGCCCTCAGAGGTTTACACTCAGCTCTTGGAGTGCTGAGTCCAGCTCTGGATCCTCAGCCCAGCAGGGCCAGGGAGCTCCTGGAGCAGGTCCAGTGGACGAGGACAAAGATGATTTAGGGCCTGGAGCATCTCCGTGCCCAGGACAGGCTGAGGGAGCTGGGGCTACTCAGCCTCGAGAGGAGCCCCAGCTGAGAGGGGCCCTCAGCCCTGGCTGTCCCCGGCTGCAGGGAGGGCTCCGGGCAGGGCCCGGGCTCTGCTCCGGGGGCCCAGCAATGGCACCAGAGGGACGGGCAGGGCCTGAGCCCAGCGATTGCCCGGCACAGGAGGCAGAGCTGCTGCCCTGGGCAGTGCCCAGCCCTGAACAGAGCCCAGAGAGGGGCTGGGGTCTCCTTCCTGGGGATATTCCAGAATTACTTGGAAACAATCCTGTGCCCTGTGCTGTGGGACGGCCCTGCTGGGGCAGGGAGGTGGCACCTGATGATCACTGTGCGCCGTTCCAAGCTGACCCATCCTGGGGTTCTTGCCTGGTGGCTCTAGTTACAATGAATTTGGCAGATTCGTTATTTCATCCAGTTTTGCATCATATTCGAGAAAAGCTGAGGAAGAAACCTCATTTGCAAGTATTTAATAGAATCTATACAGGAGTCCTTTTAAGTGTAAAAGTTTCAGATTTCATTCTGTTTGTGAACAAGTTGGAACAAATAAGGTAGAAATTGCATCTATCCTTTCCAGAGGCTCTTAGCACAAATGACCTAAAGGATTTTCATCACTCATCCACAGAGCTTACATGGTACTGCCAGCTGCATTGTCCAAAACAAACAGAATCAGTTCTTTATTGCAGCTGATAAGCTGTAATACCCTTATTATTTCATATCCCTCACGCGAGAGGCTCGTCTCTGCAGTGCCTAATTAATATTCTGAATGTGATCAGTAGCATCACCTTCCTGTAAAGTCAGAAAGAAAATGATGAAAACTGGCACTTCTGTTGTATCTCTTTAGGTGGCATGTCTTTTTTGACAGTGAGAGGACTTCCGTGGTGAAAGACCTAAATATCCATGTGGCCAAAAAAGTGTGTGAAATGAATGAAGTAGGAGTGGTTAACTGTAATGATGGAAAGTTACAGAATGTTTTGCTTTATTATCTTTACCTGTAGGGTTTGGTGTATTAGAAGAGGTCGTTGTGGAGGGTGTCCATGCAGGAAAGCACGTTCAGTGTTGGCATTTTGGTTAAAATGGTCATCTGGAGCGCTGGTGGGCTTTGGAAGGAAATGCCTTGGTTGCCTCCACATCCTACACTCCTTTTACTCCTGCCTGCAGAGGGATTTTGGTGGGGATGAGCTGCATTCATTCCCGATAAAGCTGAACTCAAGTGGAGGCTCCAATCGTTACTTAACATTCTGAACCAATGACCAGTTGTTGGGGCACCTTGAGATCTCACAGAGAGAAGTGATTAAACCTGAGGTAAAATCCACTGGCTTCATATGGTGTAAATATGAAAACCATCATCACTTCAATAGTGTTGGCATCTCTTGTAAGAAAATATCACCAAATAACGTGTTTAAGAGTGGATATCCAAAAATAGAAGTAACTAGAAATCAATGAATAGTTTTCAAAGTGTCATGAGAATATGCTTAGAATTTATATTCTAAAGTATTTCATTTTGGTGAAGATAGAAGGGTATAATGAAGCATAATCAGAGTTTTTAAAACTGCTAATGATGACTTTGTAATTGCTCAGCTTTCAAATCTGGATTTGCTTAGGATGGGAAAACACAAATTCACCAGTGCTGAGATTAAAGATTGCCTAGCAACCAGTGAATGAATGCATCCAATGTAGGGAAAACAAAGGAAGAACAAGCCACTTTCATTTCCATATATATATAGTATGTAAAAATATAAAAGTGTGGAGATAAATATTTGTGTGTGTATGCACAAACATAGACACGCACCCAGGTTCTTCCAAATTGCCAACCTGAAATGCTGTGGATCATAAAAAAGAGAAATGGAAAGGCAAAAACAGGATCTAAGATGTGGATGAAAATTGGGAATTTTCATTTAAAAGCGATAAATCCACAGTAAGTGTTTGGGTTTTGTTTTAAATCGTCTTGCTTCACTGATGAAGTGAAAGCAGAAAGTGGAAAGAAAACTGTCAAGACTAGTAAAAATATGTGCATCTGAATGCTCTCAGTCCATAAGAACAAGAAGGAAGGGAGATTTCACCTGTCTAGAGAAGATCACAATCACTTAGAAGTGTTAATTTTGAACGATTGTGCTAATGATTAAAATATGTGCATGCATTGTTCCTCTGTGGAAAACGGGATGGGCAAGAAACATGAATATTTTATTAACCGAGACATTTCAAGTGAACACAATGCTAAAAATGTCCTGATCAGCTTTAAAAGTAAAGGACAAGTGACTAGAAATGATAAGGTTTTTCCATCATGACTCGGCACCTTTTCTGAAAATTTTAATTGAACAAAAAAAAAAATAATGGAGAGACAGTTTGTCCTGAGTGTCTTGTGAGGAAAGTCTTAAGTTTGGGTCTTATTCATTCCCTTTTCATAGACCCCTTTCTCCCCATAGATATGGACAGGTGCAGAAATGCAGGTTTATTCACCTGAGTCTTAGCAAGTGGCAAAAAACTGTACGAGCACAGCTGAGGCGAGCGACAGCCGGAACCAAAGGAATGCATGAAAGGAGTGCCTGGGTAATTTTTTGCCAGCTCTGTTGAGCATGCAGAGAGAAGAGATGTGGGAGCTTGTGTTGATCGGGGTATCTTCATTAAAGGCATTTTTCTTCCCTCTCCCTGGTTCTGCAGGAAGCATCTCTGCTGCTGGCTGGGGTTGGGTGCTGGGGGTGGTGTGTCACCGGTGCCGTCGGCTGAGCAGGCAGGGGAATATCTCTCTTTCCCTTTGATGAAACTCTGTCTCGACTGATGGCAGCTTTCCTCAAATCCACACGGCAGCCTGTGCATGAAAGATTTCCCACAAGTTGTAAAAATATTCAGAACTGTGTTATATAACCACGTTCCCCCTTTAATCGTTTTTGATCCATTTTTTACTAATGAAGATGTGAAATGACAGGAATAGTTCATCTTTTTTTCCTCCCTGCAGAGCCTGTTGGCATAGAAATGAACTCTCTGTAACCTGTGGAAGGGAGAGGAGTTTACTTTTTAAGCTGTTTTCTGTTTCTACTTGTGTTTCATATTGTCAAACATCAGATGCTTAAAAGGTCTATAACACAGCAGGCTGAAGTGCAGTGACCTGCTGCTCTTTCACATTCAAATTAATAAAGTAGCTCCTGGTGCAGACCTTTAGAAAGGCAAGAGATTATACTTTTTTAAGGCAGAAGGGGATTTATTATGATAGAAATTAATCTCTGCAGACATTACTTTAGGGCTCTCTTCTAACTCTTGAAGTAGGGACACACTTTTACAGTATTGTACTACTAGATTAAATCCAAATCTTAAGTCAGCACTTCATCTTCCCCCAGGATTAGTGTTTCAGCCCAGTCCCAGAGTGGAATTCAAATGAAAATTCTCCCTTTAGAATAATCTGACTTTTTGTAGTGCCATCTCAGGTCTCGAGAAATCAGCTGGTGCATCCCCTCAGATTACAAGCCCAGAAAAAGTTAGAATTCTAAAAAAATTTTTACACCTGGTTTACAACAAGTACATTGCAGTTCTCCACCACAACTACAAGCTACAGCTTAACTGCATAGAGTCTCTTCATGCCAGAGGCTTTGAGAAGTAACCACCTTGATATTTGTGAGATAACATCATGGATTGGTTATTCCGAGATTTACATTCTCCTGTAGTTTTCCTATCCAGCAAGTGGACATTCAAAGCTGATGTTATCACTTTATGCATTTTCTAAAACCATTTAGGCACTCTGCCATAAATGTTCCAGCTAGAAATTTAGCTGAACTTTCTACCTGCATAGTCAGAAAATCAGCCAAGAAAAGAAGCAGAAGGAGGTAGATGAGCTACTGGTATCTAGAAACCTTATTTTTCAAATAATAAGCGAGACAATTTAATTATTCCAACTGTCTTTTTTACCTTAGGAGAAACAAATTAGCTGCCTCGCCATTAAATCTGAAGAAACAGCTTACAAACTTCTTAAAAAGAACTGCAGAGCTCATCTGTTTCTACGTTCACACTTTGCATCTCTGCACAGGTGTGTCTTCAACATGATTTATGGTTCTGCTTCTCAGTGGTGCTTCAGCTGTGGAGAAGTAGGTGTGAACCTGGACACTGTGCAGACGATTCTGTAAATCAGGAAACTATTAAGTCTCTTTTTCTGAAAATTGATTTTAACATGAAAATGCTACAAGTAGCAAGTACTTTCTGAAGTTTAGGTGCTCTTCTGGGCTTCAGAACTGGTGCCAATTTTTGCTTTATCTAGGCCACATTTCTGTTGACTGGTTATTTCCTGGGCTGTCTATTTTTTGGTGCTGCCTGGAGATTTCTCCTTTGGAACAAGTCTTATTCTCATGAAAACGAATGGCCACTACTTTTATTTCTTTTGAAAGAGCTTTTAAAATAAAGCCATATTTTCTGTAGCCGCACAGGAAATTGAGTACAATTATGGCCGCTGTTTTAGACAGAAATGACGGCCCTCCTCTTCCCATCAATGGTGGAACCAAAAGCTTGAACTTTAAAACACACACTGTATAGAATACCAGCAAAAAGCATTGTATCTCCCTAAAAATCAGTGTGTCTAACACCACAAACTCATATGTCATTCTCTTTGCAGCCACAGCATCAGCACATTTAGCTCAGTATCAGCTGCTGTATATTTCACTGCCTCATTATATAAGATATATTCAGTGTGTTCATATTTATATTTAATGCCCATTACATGAAAGAATAAAGACGGAATTGAATTTTTCCACCCACACTTGCTATTTCACGGAATGTGCTCTATTTATAAATTGTGGAAGGAAATGTGGCCCAAACACCTGAATGGTCTTTATTCAACCACTTCTATCATTGCAGTTTTGAAACGTTGTGAATCCACACGATTTTTTGAAGGTGGGTTTCTTTCTTTATCTGAGATCATTGTCTCAAGCAGATGCCTCTCAGAGCACTTCTGCCAGAAATCCTAATACTTATCCTTCTAGGTGCTACAAGGTAGTTGATGGAAATTGTCTCCATTTCAGGCTAATGATGTTGTTCACAGGGACTGGAACGCTTCTCTCATGCCTGATTCAGGATGGTGTACCTTAGCTTTTGGCAAGTCTTTCTGTCCCAGAAAAGATAATGGTAAATAGTGAATAGTTTTAAGTTGGAATAACTAACTCATTTTCTTATTTTTTCATTTTTCACTGCAAATTAATTAGTGCATAATAACGGCAGCTGGCTGGTCTATCTGCTTTTAGAATGAGTGCTTTGCAAAGGGCAGGTGGTTGTGGGATGGGACTTCTCCCTCTGCACATCTTCTTCAGCCTTCATATCACAAAAGTTGTTTTCATAAACTGTGAATTTCTGTACCTGACAAGGATGGATGGGCTAGCTGTTAACATCGCAGAATGCTGCATTATTTATCCACAAGGGTTGGGTTCCTTCCTTCAGGCTGTCCTTTGCTGTCAGGCAAAGGATTGAACTCCTCAGTCAGGAATCACGCAACGTTTCGTGGGGTTTTAGGGGATCAAAAAAATATGTTGTATGAGTGTTTAAAGTTCAGCAAAGAGTGGGTATGCAACTTCTGCTCGACTGCCCACCATCACCTGCTTGTGGAAAGGAGCAAAAGTTGTACATCCAGCATTTTACTGAAAAGGATGTGTCTTAAAAGTATTTATGTGAACAAATGCAAAGGAGCATGATGAACTTACAGAATGTTTTTTCTCTGGGTGCTTTTAATGGAAAAGGTCCAGGTTCATTGATTGAGTTATTCACTATGGACAAAAAATATCATATTCCTTAAAAAAAATTCCTGGTTTTTTATTAGAGAGCAAATATGTCACCATTTCATTTGAGTTTTGCCATATAATTTTTCCCAAGTTTGGAGAATTAGGGAGGGTTCTTAATTAAAATTCTAATTTTGAGTTTGCATGGATCTCTTTGATTTTATTCTTTTTGTCATGCTTTTTTTTTTTTATTCTTAACCAACCATGGTTTCCAAAGAGAGGATGGTCAATTCGCTCAAGGACTTATTTGACTTCAAAATTTTCTGAAGAAATTAAAGCTGTGCAGAAAAATAATTATAAAAAAAATCCCACAGATTTAATACCATTTGATACTAAATCAAGTATCAAAGGTTTATGTACAGTCTTCAGACACTCTTTCACACTTGAGTGGCCACATGAAACGTGCAAGGTTACTCAGACATAGGAAAGACAAACATGAATTACTGTTTTTATTTGACATTGACTCTTAGTAGAATCCTTTCAGAATGTCTTACTAAAAATACCATAATAATTTGTCTTTTGGTGGTTTTTTTTTTTTTTAATAATTGAATTTCTTTTGGAGTGTTTGTTTAATATGAAGAAATTTCTCAAATTACACAGTCTGTTACACAAACAGCATATTGCCAATCACCATGGAAAGCCATCAGCACAGAGCACATTCCTGCAAAAATTATTGTAAATTATATATTTCCTTTTTTTGGTTTATTTCACTCTTTCATTCCAAAAGGT
The DNA here is from genome assembly GCA_013397865.1 of Struthidea cinerea. NCBI lineage: Eukaryota > Metazoa > Chordata > Aves > Passeriformes > Corcoracidae > Struthidea > Struthidea cinerea. The sequence goes on from VZTI01001765.1 coordinate 364,439, forward strand.
TCTATTATATTATATTATTATAAAACTACTGTGGTGTCAAAAGCTGTGTCACATTTTAATGGTATCAAATATCTTTATCAGTTGTGTTAAGACCAAATGCACCCATATCAACTTTTCTTACGAATAACAGAGCCGTTGAAACCAAATTCTGTTGATCAAACTGAGTGGAATGTATAACAAATTAGATTTCAATATTTCAACATGAACGTCCTCTCAAGAGGCACTAAATGTAAATCAAGGAGAATATTCTTGATTCCAAGGTGATATTTATTTTGTTCAGCACAATTTCACAGACAATAAGCTATAAATAAGACAGATAACATTTTTCGTGATTTTTGCTAAGTTGTACCATTTGCAGAGCCTGGTACCTCATCTTCAGTAGAATTGTGCAGCCTCTCATTTTCTGACGGTATACTATTTGATTTTATACTATGATATGATTTAACCATTGTTGTTTAAAGTATAGACTTTTCCTCTTCAGTCCTCATTAGCATTATGTGAATGAGACAGGTTAGGGCTGGGGGGCTGGGTTTTTTTTTTTTGTTTTGTTTTGTTGGTTTTTTTGTTTGGTTTGGTTTGGTTTTTTGGGGGGTTTTTGGCTTTGTTGTTGTTGTTGTTGTTGTTGTTGTTGTTGTTTTTGTTTTTGGTTTTTTTTTTGGTTGGACCCTTTTGTTCCCTGTGTTTTTGCCCTTTTTTTTAAACCCATTTTTATTAGATGTGCTATGTCTTCATTTTATTTCTGTGACACAGTATAATGACATTGCAAAAACTACACCAGTGACTGACAGGCCAAGGTGATGGGTCAAAAGAGCAATTAGTGCAGTTATTTCCTGAACATGGAAATAAATGGCTGTTGACAGAGGGAAACATCTGCTTTATTAGTCCCAAACTGCAGGTCAGGTCACTTCATCTCAGACTGAAAAAGCCAACAGGAGTTTTCAGACCAGTGAAAACCACATGGTTGACCGTCCACGCTTTGGTCATTGCAGGAGATTTCACTTTCTGTAAATAGGATGTAAAATTGGGCGTGCATTCTGCTTGTCATTCAACATAAAATTTACAAATGCAAACAGTATTTTGTCTTTTTTCCTTTTACGACAATGGCCTAATTGAAATCAGAAGGACACTGAATCAGGAGATATGTAGAAAAAATATCCTGTCTCATTTTAATCAGAATATCCATACGGATTTGCATAATAAGTGTTCCTGCTCCAGATGCTATTTAGTTTATTAATTTAATTAGAGGTATGGGAATACATTTGTCAGAGCATTCATTTAATAGTAGCTGTTCTTTCACAACCAATTGCCTAAGCCCCATAAAGTAATAAACAAGCATCCTTTGCTACTCCAATAATGCAACAAAAGCAGAAAATGAGAAGTCTTAGCTTATTTAAATTCAGCTAGGAAATGTCATTTACTGTTCTCAAACAGCTTTGCTTCTCCATCAGATGGACAGCCTTCAAGACAAAACCGTTAACATCAAGTACACGACAGTTCTCTGTGTCATGAAGACACCCTAAAGCTGACAAAAAAATAAACAAAACTACAAATAATCCGGCAAGCTACTGCACAACTGCAGTTTTTCTGTGCGACTGATGCACAGAATTCGTAAAGGCAATTTTGTGCATCAGTTACATTTCTTAACCAACGGTTAGATGGAAATTTTCCCACCAAGGATTAATCTGAAATTCATGTGCAAGAAAGGTGTAGAAATCCTGAGGTTTCAGTTTACCACCAATATAATCCAAAACATACTCTTATGTCAGTACTGCTGACATAAACCAAATTAATTTGTCTAACTCTTTGCAATGACATGGCAAAAACCTGGCAATTTTCAATTAAAAAAACAAAAGTACTTGTTTTCTAATAATCTGTAGACCTTCTTTCAGATGTATTTACTGCACAGAATATTGTTATTTTTAAATGCAGTGATGAGCAGTAGAGAGCACAAATCTGCCTTTAAAGATGAAGATAGAGATAAATGAAAATTCATGTAAATATAAGATTAACTATCTGAGAAAAAGTGTTAAATTGAAGTTGACCAAAGCCTAGGGTGTTCTGTAGGATTGCTCCCAGTTATCCCAATGGTGCCAGAATGCAATCCGTAGATATCCTGACTGTCTTCAAGTTAGAAAAAGTAAAAAAATGCTGTTTGCTATTGTCTTTTGAGAATGAATTGAGTTTAAGGCATTTTACGGAGTGGAAGGTTAGGGAAAGACAATTATGTGTAGGTGTGCTGTTAAATAAAGATAAAATTGAATCAGCCAAAAGTCGTTCAAAGGACATAGAGTTCGCCATTATTTGGTTACCAAAAATCTGCCACATTTACAGCCTGCGCCTAACTTTTGGTGACTTTTCTACAAGAACCTTGTTTTCCTTTCCTTGTGCCCCACAGCGGATGTGTGTGACTCCAACCCCTGCCAGAATGGTGGCATCTGTCTGTCGGGGCTGAACGATGACTTCTACTCCTGCGAGTGTCCCGAGGGCTTCACAGACCCCAACTGCTCCAGCCTGGTGGAGGTTGGTAAGTACAAATTTAATTGCTGAAATAGCTTGAGTGCCCCATTCATCTGTGGCTGGCCAAGCGGTGATCCTGTCCATGGTGTCTTGTATGGTGATGGGGTCGATACGCTGATCATTATTGGGTTTTTAACCTTACATCTGTGCCTACAATAATTAACAGAAAGTTAAAACAGCATCTGAAAACATAATTGCTGAGAAAAGTCCAGTGCTCCACTTCACAGAAAGTCCATAGTGGTGACTTACAAGTGGCCAAAATTTTTCAAGGATCCATTTCAGATTATTCTATGTATCCGTCTTCAACCAGTGCCCTTTCAAAGCTTCAGTTCCTGTAGTTTTATGCTGACGTCCAGAGTAAAGATTAATTTCTTATGCAAATGAAGAGACGGGAACAGAACAGGAGAAAACCAGAACAACACATAGTAGACACTTGTTTGAATTTCAAAATAATTACCCATCTGGAGGCTCTAATTAATCATTAGATGAGTGCATAGAGCACAAGTCAAATGTACTGAAATTTTGTGATGTGCACTTGACTCAGACTAAACACAAATTTCAGTGGTAGAGCCAAAACATCCAGCAGGTCAGGGCTACATCTTAAGAAAACTTGAGAAGAAAATCAGAATCTGAAGGAAAAGATGGTAGACAGCTCACTGAAAGTTCACTGAGCTCTTGTGTAATCCCAAAGAAGGTATAAAAATATGTTTACAGTGCAAAACGATGGAACTGTCACAGCTGGGCTCAGCACTGCAACTGTCCTAAATCTGTGTGGTTCTGATTTTTTAATAAATAAATAGAAACTATGCAGGGAGAACCTGGGTACACTGTTCTGAGGATTAAGTATATCTCTCTCATGAGATAAAGGGAGCAAAACTTAGAAACAGATGGCTGTTTTATTTATGGGGTTTTTTTTTGTTCGTTTTCTTTCCTGAAAATGATGCTACTGCTGTTTTGAGGGTGAATTCTAAGTGTCCACAATGCAGTTTTAGGGGAATTTGGATTTCATTTGATTCCGCTTCACTTAAATTTCCCGCAAACAAATGGAGCTATTTCCTGTGGGAGAATGACCAACTTCAGACACCAACTGCACTTTTTTCTGACTCTAAAATGCCATTTTTGGTTGGTTACCACCTATGATTTCAGTTGCACAAGGAGGTGCTTGTTGCCTTGATGAAGCCACACAGGAAGCCGGGAGACACTGCCTCAAATCCTATTTTCCATCCCTTTCCCTATAATTTTTATCACTGCTTGAACTTATCCTACGGATATAGGTCATGCTACCCCAAAATGGCCTAGACATGGCTTCACTTCAGGAAACTTTTGGATTTATTGTGTAATTGGCTGGCATAAAATTGCATGGCACGTGACTGGGAGTATGCCAGACATGAGTGAATCTGAGAATAAATCATATTGTGATAATTGCCACTGTAATTATCAGATGAGCATTAATAGGGCTTTAAAAAATACACATATACTTAACTAAAATCTTCAAGCACTTCAGCAAAAACTCAGTTTGGTAAACAGAGTAAAGCCTAAGTAAACAACTTGACAGTATGTGGCAATCACAGCACTTACACAAGCAGGAGGTTACATATTTAGTTTGCAATCCATGGGGAATATCTGCTGGGCAATATTGTTTAAGTAAAGAACTTATTAGTATTCCTATAGTAGCTAAAATCTAGAATGTTAATTTAGTTTGTGTTTGTCTTGTTTGCTACGCGTATGGATTCAGCCTGGCCTTGTCAAAAACTTTAAAAATAGATTTTAAAATAATCTCTTACTTTTTAGTAAAATATTACTCTGCATTTTGTACCCCCATACAGTTATATAAGCCACTGGAAAAAAATGGTATTTCAAGAAAATAATTTGATTTTTTTTTTTCCTATAAAAATGATGACAATTAATGTAAGCTGTTAGTCAACTAGACCCCATTAATTCAAATACTGAAGTGTTTCAAGCAAAATAATGTTTTAAGATGGGTCTAGAGGAGCTCAGGAGTGCAAGACCCTGAATGATTGCTTCTACTAAGAGTGTTTATTAGATGTAAGATTTAAGAAGGAATGCTAGCAAAGGTTGCTCCTCTTTGGCTTTTTAATGAGCTTTTGCCCAAAAGCTAATCTCTTAATCCCTCGTATCTCAAAAAGGCTTCTTGACATTTTTCTGTGTAGTTGAAAGCACTAAGTTGGTTAAAAATGGGTATTCAGTGTGTCAGGAGGTACTGTGTAGGAAGAAAAGGGGAGGGTGAGGAAAAAAAAAAAAAACAAACAACACAGAGAAGAGCCTGTGTCACTTTGTCTCCCTCGAAAGAGCTGTACAGCAAATTTTAAAAGCAGCTGAGTGTTCTCTGCATCCCCCTCATTAGAGACTCTACCATCAGACTTTGTTCGGTGACTGGATGTACTGTTGAACTCTGGGCACCAGCTGGGAAGTCATAAATTTTTCAAGGGACATACCTTAAACAGGAGGATTTTCACAGTAAAAGACAACAGGGATTTTACTTAATCATGCATTAATGTGGGTAAATAAAAGGCAATCCCATTCAGACAGCAAGTCGTGAACTATGCAGAGGAAAAAAAAGAAAAAGATGCATACAAGTACCCAGGAAGATCAAATATTTAGGCAGAAGTCTTCCCTAAATAGATCAACAAAGATTCAAGACGGTTTGGGAGCCGCTTGGATACTCAAGAAGGCAACTTCCTTTATAACCTTAGTAGAACTAAAATTTAAAACAACGTGATATTGATCATAATACCAATTTCAAGCCAAGAAGATTAATTAATAATGTGTTTTTACAAATTTACCCGTGGAAAAATATTACTTTTCTGCCATACTTCATTTTTTTCTGACCCTGTACCTTTGAGTGTGCCTAAACCAAAATTTATACAAAATGCTTGTGATACTAATTTGTGTATTTTAAATTGCTAATCCCATTCTGACCCTACTCTTACGTTAATGGCAATCCCACTTCACTTCCTGTGTTTACTTATATACCGTACCTAGTGGTGCTAAAAGACTTGAGATGAGGTGATGGATCTGTAATATCACCCCTGTTTGTGCAGCCAGGTTTTTCTGTGCTCTCACAGACTTTAAATATCTGATAAAATGGCAGAGAATAAGACAGAGGCAGGCAGCAAAACATCTGTTTTAGCTGCTTTCCGTACAGCACGCCCTCCAGCGAGGTAGAAAAGGATTTAGCTAAACAGATAAAAGGTGATTATATCGAACATTCCAAATAGCAGGAAGTTTTCCAGAGATGATAAGAACACTATGGTCCGAGTTAGCTCTTCAGCAGACTCCTGTCTACATATATGGAAGCATTAATTTTAACGTAAATTGAAACAAAATAATTTTCAAGTAATTGATATTGGCGTTGAAATGAGTTACAGAGAAGTTGACAGACTTCACATATGTTAAATAACTCACAAGTAAATCTCAGGAATCATGTAAATTATAGAAGTATAATAAACAACAACTGTTACAGACAATTAATAAGAGTCTTTAATGAATTCTGTTCAGGAAAACTCCTAATGTGCTGCCTGTCAACTTGGGTAACTAATTAGCCATGGACATCACACAAGGGGAGCCATGAAATGACACTAGGGGAAGTTTTCTTTGAAATAAAAAATCCTCCTCTTTTGTTTAGTGTGTGCATAAGGGAAAACAGGGGGAGAAATACAACATTAATGGCAAAAAAAGAGCAGTTAGGTTTATTATGCCATAAGGCAATGAAAGTGTGTGCCATGAGTGACCACATTCATGTTTGAAATCTGAGCATCTTAAAACTACTCGGTTTTGATCTTCCAAATCTGAAATTCAGTAACTGTCTGAGAGGATAAACTGGTGAACACGTTTAGTTTATTTAAGTGAAAAAAAACAACAGATGTCAAATAGGCTGCCAGCATCCTTTTGGAAAGACTCTGTATCTTTTATGTCAGCTCTCAATACTCACTGAGAGGACCTCAGTATTGAGAAACATGGTAAAAATGCCTTTGTGCCTTTTGGAAGGGTGGAAGAGCCAGTTAATGATCTTGTAGTTAATGATCAAGGGACGTTGGGTCTAAGTGCAGCATGGAGGCTGAGTGAAGGGAGAAGAGTTAAAGGTAAACCAGAGGTGCCAGTTTTCCATGACATCTTTATTCTGCCAAGTGATTAAGAATTGATAGTGGGGTTCCTTGCTTAGCACGTTGCGGTTTTCCATATCAGTTCAGTCTTTCCAGTATCCAAAGTGAAATATTTCTTTGACAGCTGCTGTCTCTCAGCCAGAAACACAGGAATCAAAGAGGTTCTTCCCTTTTCCTGCTGTTAAATAAAAAATTCAGTGAGCTGGATTAGGCCCAGAGTGCTCTGTTTTGTTTGCTTTGTGCACACAACCTAAGTCTCCACTGTTGCTTTCCTGACCTCTGCACTGACAGGACAAGGGCTTCTGAAAGAAATTAGTACGGATAAAACTCCTGTCACTCATTTCCAGTCAGTCTTGCAGATGCTTTTCAATGCCATGATTAGTAATGACTGAATGATTTCAAAGATGCTTTTATAGTCTTAACAATATGTGATTTTTTTTTTTTTGTAAGGGAGGGTTTTTTGCACCGCACACTGAACATGTGTACTAATGGATTTTCCAAGGTGGAAATGGTGAAATGAATGCACTCTCACAAAAGAATTCCAATTATTTAATGTCATGTGCATCTAGTTTGCAATTGATATGAAAGTATTCACCTTAGCTGTAAATTAGGTGGCCTGGAATAATGCAAATTAAAGCACTGGCACTCACAAAATCAGAATAGTTGAAGATGTGAGGCAATTGTGGAGGTCTATAGCCTAACCCCACCTCTCAGTCGATGATCCAAGAGTGCAGATTTCTCAGGGTCGTGTCCAGTTGTGTTTTGAATATTTCCAGGAATGGAGGCTTTACAGCTTGTCCTGGCAATCTGTGCCAGTCACTTGCACAGGGAAAAAAAAAGCAAGGAAACAGACAAACCCCAAAATCCCAAATATATTTAAGTGCAATTTTTTAAAATTTAGTTTTTTCTCCTTATGCTGTGACTATGTACCACTGAGAAGTCCCTGGCTCTGGTGTCTTTATTTCTATTTTCTGCTTCAGGCTTGACAGTCTGATTTTAGGGAAATAATCACACCCCTCGGTTTGCTGGCACTCCTCTCCCTAGGGCAATACAGTCCTAGGTGCAGATTGCCCAGGATATTGGTAAATGGAGTGTGGACTCCAGATTTCAGCATCTATTTTCACTGCTTTGGGTGTAAGTGTCACCCAAATTGATTATATTTATTCCTATATTAGCAAAATCTATGCAAGTGACTCATTTGCCACATTTCTTATTGTCAGCAGGGAGACTTTAATATATGGCTGCGAGTTCTTCTCCAGTGAACTGTCATGCTTTGCTCTTGGTACTGATTTATTATTTGGAAAAATTGCAACGGAAAATATTATCTTTTTGCTGATATTCTCACTCTCAAAAATAATTTCAATGGTTCTGTTGGTAAAAGAAGTTTAACATCAGAGGTGAGATGGACCTGTGTTTGTTTGAATTCAGCAAGAATAATCAGGTTCCATGGTCAAAGGTTAGTTTCTTCTGGAAAAAGAGTGAGAGAGTGGGAGGGGAGGGATTGAAAACAGATTCTTCCCTGCAGGGCTTTCTCTATGGTACTTATTTGGATTCTGTGCTGATTTCTCTCCTCATAGAAAAAGATGGAAAGTGTCAGTTTTGTTAAGCAGCAGCTTATTGCTGGAGACATTCTTTGAAATGTTCAGGCTTCCACTCCTGAATGGTGGAAGTGGTTGAGGAGCAGGGCCCCATCAGCTTTGCTCCCAATTAAAACGAAGCTGATTTTGTGTGAACGAGATTTCTGTTCGTTTGCTTCCGGTGGGAAACATCCCCGAGGCTTTCTCTAAACCCCACTTCTGCATTCCTTTCCTCACAATCAGAATTTGTAGTATGGGTATGGACTGGTGAATTTCGTCTTGGTAAGTCTGTAGCAGTTGCACATTCAGCTTGTTGAGGGCATTCCTCAGTGTTCTATGCTGAAGCCTAATGCTTCAGATTTCTGTTATAACAGTGTTTTATGTGGAGTTAAACGGCAAAACACATTTTTTAAGCAGAAATTATCACATAATCAAGATATTCTCACAGGTTACGGAAATCTGTTAAAAGCAATCAATACATATTAATAAAAATAATTTGACAAATTAGGCGCTAATGTTTAGTTTCTGGGTAGGCTGAAAAGCGCATAATGCACAGAAATCTAAATTGAGTGGTCTGAATGCATGCGAGCAGAATTGCTTGATAAATGGCATTGATTGCAGGGCAGAAAATGTTGTAAGTCATAATTTACAATATTTCTGCCAAGACAATTTCCTTGGTGTTTATTGCCAGTAAATCTGTTGTGAAAATAAGGTTTCAAGTCACAACTGGTGAGGAGGGTGCAACAGTGGATATTCCCAGAATCGCAGAATCCCAGGTTGGAAGGGACCTCAGGGATCATCTGGGCCAAACTTTCTTGGCAAAATCATGGTCCAGGCAAGATGGGCCAGAGCCCTGAACAGCTGGATCTTAAAAATGTCCAATGCTGGGGAGTCCATCACTTCCCTGGGCAGATTATTCCAATGGGTGATGGTTACGGTTGAAATGATTGAAAGTTTTTCCTCTTGTGCCCAATCAGAGCCTCCCCAGGAGTCCCCGGGAGCCCCTACCCCTTGCCTTTTCCATGCGGCTCCGTGTACAAAGGGAGCCTCCACCTCCTCTGTGGCCACCCTTTGAACAGTGGAACGTGCGCTGGGGGCTCCCCTCAGCTTCCTCCCCTCAAGGCTGCACAAACCCAGGTCTCTCAGCCCTTCCTCACTTGTGAGACTTCCCAGCCCTTGGATCCTCCTCACGGCCCTTTTCTGGACCCTCTCCAGCCTGTCCACCTCTGATTGGCACAGCAGGGAGCAAACCAGGACACAGTGCTCCAGGTGTGACCCAACAAACGCTGAGCAGAGCGGGGTAATGAATTTACCTCTGATGGAGCTGCCCTTTTAGGTGCCTCTTTGTGTGAACAACCCTCCAGTTCCTTCTCCATCTCTGTGGCCCTTTTCCCCACAATGTCCTTGTGCCTCGTGTCCTGGGGAGCCCCAGAACTGGACACACCACTGCAGATGTGTCTCATTGCTAGGCAGAGGGAAGGGTCACCCACCCTGACCCGCTGGCAATGCTCTGCCTAATGCAGCACAGAATGCTGCTGCCAGTTATAAAAAAAGGTGGTTCATACAATTGTTAGGCTTAATCAGAATGTTTCTTTTATAAAGTATTTTGAAATACATGACAGACCTTAAAAGTGCGTGTGGTACCACTGATCTCAATATGACCATGCACAATGTTTGTAGTTAGTGAAAACTTTAATTACTGAATGAGAAATGCCCTGTCAAATAAACCCCATGCTGGAATTCATATCACATTTCGTATTTTTCCATTCCCAAATTTGTTATTTGAAAGTACAGACTGGCCAGGGATAAGCAGTTCTGGTCACACATTAGAGGGTGACCAGTGGTACACTCTGAAGGAGGTTTTATGCATGTTATGCATCTAATTAAAGGGGCAAATGGAAAACATCCAGGCTCTTTTTGGCAGGCCTACTGCTCAGGATGAGACCTTGCAAAGAAATACAAGATTTTTGAGCATGGGTTTGTTTGCATAGACACATCCCCAGCCCCTGCTTTCAGTTGGAGGGGTGAAGGACTCAGTAGTGCATCGTGTTTTGATTAAAAAGCTCCAACACTGATGGCAAGACTTGCATGCAGAAATATTGAGAAAAGCATGCATGTAGGTCATGGGGAACTGTGACAAACCGTGGACTTTCCATCCACGCTGGAAAGTCCAAGTGTTCAGAGCCTGCTAAAGGCAGGGTGCTCCAGAAACAAGAGTTGGCATCTGCCTGGGCTGTGTGTACTGGAAGGGAGGCACCTCTTGTGAGCCAGGTCCATTTCCACAAGGTTTTGCCCTGTTTTATTGGGTGAAGAATAGAAAGAAAAAGGAACAGAAAAAAAAAAGAGCAGTTTCCCAAGAAATGTGTTGTGTCTATGGCCTTACATATTTTTTAAACCAGCTTCAAAAGAAGTAGGCAGAATAAACCAGTTATGTTTTGTCAGATCTGCCAGTGAAATAGGCAGCACATAAAAATCTGGAGAGCTTATGCTGACAGACAGGGGGAAATTGCTCATTGGATAGGTGCTTTTAGCATTGTCTGGAAAGAGAAGTGTTCAAATAATTCAACCTCTTTGAAGGAAAGAGGTGTTGGTGGGCAGCAGCTGCATTGGATTAAAACAGCAGGGTACATGACACATCAAGATCTAATGAAATAAATATTCTGGTAGCAATATCCTGCACATTTTCACACCCCTGAGTACCTCTGGAGTGGTCCAGGTGCCTGTGAGACTCACTGACACAGCTGCTAGGCTGTTTGCTGTGAAGTTCCACGTTACGTTCACTTTGCTCTTCAGTGTCCCTCTCCTGGTGTTTAAAATGGGTCTCTCACCACTTTCAAGATATTGCTATTATTATAATTATTATTATTATCATCATAATTGTTGTTAAAATATGGAAACCATATATATTTTATTGTTCATAATAAATTGTTACTGCCTTTAAGGCAGTTTCTATTACTAAATCGTTTTTTAATGTATGCCATTATCATTGCCACATACTTGAGGTCTCCGTGTTCTTGTCCAGTTCTAAAGAAATTAAGCTTTGCAGGGCTTTTTATACTTCTAAAACACACCACTCATTAGGAATTACTAATTCTTACTGATCAGGGATCACTAAGCATCATCATGCTCAGGATTAATTACTCTTCTGTTTTCTGGCAATGGGGTGGTAGCTTTATTTTCCTGTTCCTTTAGTTTCTTGGCTAATGCAAAATAAGTAGTTGTGGTGGTTTTTAAGAGACCAGACAACATAATTTCTCATAAAATTTATACTTAAAAAATGTTCTTGAAGCACTGCCTGTGTTTGTTTTCCCATTTTATATAATATAGTTTTCTCCTGGATTTTTATGTAGAAGGATGTGACTCAACAGTATGGAAGCAACTTACTAAAAATAAAAATGCCAGAAGGAAGCTGATTCTTTAGCTGAAAAAGCAAATTGGTCCTTAATGAGATGTTAATTCTGGCATCCTAGGAGATTCAGATTAGAAGATTTTATACTTCTTAGGAAAAAACGATCAGATGGAAAACCTGGTGGTGTTGAACTTAATGCAAGTCCTAAATGCAATTTGGTGCCAGAGTAAAAGAAACACAAATTAAAAGCTGAATATTGGATCCAGAGACAGATGGACATTATTGGTTTGTTGTTTTTTTTTTTCTCTTCCCCTTCAAGTTTTTTTACCAGATTCTTTTCTTCAAAACTATTTCTATAAAGGGCTCATTAAGCAGAGCAAAATACCTCATGTTTTGGAATCACTTTTTCTTACTTTTTTTCTCTCCATGTATGTTTACTTGTTTTTAAGTAATGAATTAAAGGAATACTTCTTTGTTACTAAAAAATAGATGCAATAGTTCAGGAACCTTTTTGCTTTTCTCCAGTAATAAAAATATTTCTGTTCAGAAGCAGAAGAATGAGAGTACCCAAATGTTTCTCCTAATAAATTTAATATTTCTAAGGGGAAAAAGTTGCTGTTTTGTACCTCAGAAATTTCTTTTCACTGCGTAACTCCATGTGACCTGGTTCCTTTCTAAGCTTATTCCTTTTTGATTTAAAATCTCTGTTAAGTTGCTTGCTTAAGGGTCTTTGGTGTTCATCATGCAGATGCAAAATTCCCTTAAGCATTTAAAATACTGTGGAATGATATATCTACTCTCTCACAATTGTTTTTTTCTTGTTCAGTTCCAGAATACTAAGTGAACTTGCGGAAGATTGTAAACTGGAATAAATAAAACGAGTTTTGTCTTGAGCAAATATACCTTACACTTTATTGTGTTGAGAACATTGAGAACTGTTGGTAGAGGTTTTAGGAGAATGTAGAAGAATGTAGAAGAATTGTGCTGATATCGATCAGATGAGACCTTTTAACTTTTTTCAACATGGGATTAATTTATTCCAAAAATCACATTTTTCCTAGGCAAGGGGAATAACTAAGTGCTTTAGTTCTTGATTGGTTTGGTTTGTTGTTCTTTCTTTTTTCTTTATTTTTTTTCCCCCAAATATAAGTGTAATTACAGGAACTCCATAATAAGTCTATGGTTGAAAGCTTTTCCTATTAGGCTACAAAATAAATGCATGTTTTATTGCAAGGAATCAAGAAAACAGGGGAATTATATATGAGATAATAAAACAAAATATAATAAAAAAATAATTACCAATAAAAATTATCTGTCAAAATAACAGGAAGGAAAATACCAGAGGGGTGTCTCACTTTTCCTACCCTGTTTCAGGGTTTTAGTTTTTGTCTGGACTTATTGCTGTTGAGTCAGATGCGCCTGTGCTGCAGCAGCTCAGGTCAGGTGTTAATAACAAGGCTGAAATGCCCCTACTTTTCCTCCTTCATTCACCCAGTAAATTATCTGTGGTGGTTCTTTTGGGGTGAAAAGACACTACGTGCCACGTGCTCCTCTTTTTGTGCTTTCACGGATAATGAGAATAATGAGGGCTTAAGTGAAATGCTGACTGTATGAAGCATATGAATAATTCAACTGGTTTTGGGGTTTTTTTCAGGTTGTATCACAGGTGTACAGCTTTCTCCAAGTTGATGATGCTATAAAATAATGATTAATAATAATTAATTCATATTTATGTTATAGTAAGGACCAGAATTATTAAGGCATGAGGTTTCATGCTGAATTATGGTTGCAGAGCTGGTATTTCACGTGCATTACTTGAGCTGAACACCTGCTTGAGAGCTGCCATTGCACCATGAGTTAGGAGAGTCAATATATTATTTCCTATGTTAGGAGAGATTAATCAATGAGATTGAAATTAATGTTTCAGCTGCTCCCCCGTGGCTTTATCTGTACTATTAGAATACTAATTTGAGGTGCAAACTCTCAAATTATGGATGCCACCTTCATTTTGAAACATGCACTGGAATGGCTCTACTCTAAATCAGGGAATTCTGAAGTCTGGAAAATTCGGAAGATTGACTCAGACATGACCTTAATTTTTTGTCTCTGAAATTAGGAAAAGAGTGAGGTAGAATTCAAGAGCTTCACGATTTGGTGAAATCACACTTCAGCTTCCTTGTTATTTATGATTCTGTTCGGTTTATGTGTCACTTCATGCAAAAGTGGTGCAAATATGTGTAGTTCCACTCTTCTGATCTATGCTTTTGAGAGATATCTTATTCCAATATGCATGAATGCATATGCAACCTGCTTTGTTTGCCTGTCCATAAGCACAGTGCTCTGATCATGGAATCACAGAATGGTTTGGGTTGGGAGGGACCTTGAAGGCCATCCCATTCCACCCCTGACATGGGCAGGGACACCTTCCACTGTCCCGGGTTGCTCCAAGCCCCCTCCAACCTGGCCTTGGGCACTGCCAGGGATCCAGGGGCAGCCACAGCTGCTCTGGGCACCCTGTGCCAGGGCCTCCCCACCCTCACAGAGGAGAAATTCCTCCTAATATCTCATCCAAGCTTACTCTCTACCAGTTTGAAGCCATTCCCTGTGTCCGGTTCCTCCATCCCTTGTCAATTGTCTCTCTCCATCTTTCCTGTCAGCTCCTTCAGGCACTGGAAGGCCACAATGAGGTCACCCCAAATCCTCTTCTTCTTCAGGCTGAACAATCCCAATTCTCCCAGCCGGAATGATGTCCTGCACTTACTTCCTAAGAGGCTAACCAAAGTGGTCAAAATATCCAGGAATGTTTAGTTTTGCCGTACAAGCTTCTTCTGCGTAGAGAATGGGATACAAATTCTCAGACTTCAAATCCTCATGGAGACGCCTCACATATTGCATTTCCATTCATATGGAGCTCTTCCTGGCCCTTTCCCTTTGTATCAGTGCATCCACACAAACATATGTTATGAAAGATGTGTCTTCTGGATAATGTATTTTTTGTTCCTTTTACCCACCGAAAAGGTCACGGAAAGAAGTTCCAGGGCTTGCAGATATTTCTCCCATATAGGATCCCTCACTCTGGAAGAGAGGGTTGGGAGTGATATGCCTGTGGATTCAGAGTTTCAGAGGGGAAATCTAAGATATCTGTTAGTTCCAGAGTCTTTTCTCTAAACCCCAGACAGTGTTTTCTGTAGCTCCTCCTGGCTTTGAACAGAAATAACTATGTGGCTTCTGTGGACTGTGTTTGCTCAACTGGTCTTTCCAAATGCAGGTGTGGGAAAAACTGGAGAGGAAAGAAAAACTGCTGCTGTGGCAACTTCTTCGAAACACACTTAGGAGTTTTCATGGAGTCTGATGTGTTTCATGATGCAGACAGAAACAGGGCAGATACAAAATTCCTCATTTGTTGATGATGATTCATTTCCAACATAGACTGGAAGCAACTTCTGCTTCAAATGCATATTTAAGGCTAAATGAATTGGCTACGAATGGACATTTAATGCCCTTTATAAAACCAAACTAATAATAACAAAACCCCCAAAAATAAAGCAAGAAAAAAAAAGAGTATGGTAGTCCCCAGACTGCCGGATGTGTTGTAGCAAAAGCCATCAAGGGGGAGGTGCCAAGAAAGGATGTACCTGAAGAAGAGGTAATATGTTATTAGAAACATGCTGAAGAACTGAGACATTTTATGCCCAGTTCTTCTCCAACGTGATAGTAACATACACACTCATTAAAACAATTCCTGCTTCCTTATTTATTCATCAGTTGCAGTGACTAGAGCTTTAGAAAGGGTGAAAAGCTCAGTTCTGACAACTTGCACTTAAATAAGATGAAAATTATATTCACAGTGAGAACCTACAGTGAGTATCATGGGGCTCAGCAGAACATACTTGTCTGAGTACTAATGTTGATTAAAAGACATCATAAAACACCACCACAGCATTTGCAGGTTTTCCAAAACCATGGTTTTGAGTTTAGTTCTGCACACAAAAACCATGTTCTTATGGCAGATGTGTCTTTCCCCTACATTAACCAGCTTTCTCCTCTTGGGACAGTATGAACTAAAAACACTCCTACTGTGGCAAAGAGGAGTTTTCATTATTAGCGAAGATTCTTAACTACTTAGATACCTCACCTGAGAAAAGTTTCTGAGAAGTTGTTGCAGCCCTCTGTTAGCACAAGACCTGCATTTGGACAGGCAGTGATGAGATCAAGGCTTGCAGCAGAATCGTGGCTGTGGATCAAGACTGGAAGCCCTTAGAAATCAGTAAGAAAAAATATTTTTAAGAGCTAAACCTCAGTGTATTATAATACCATTATCTGGAAATATAAAGCATCCAGTACGTATACAGTATCCAGTTCTGTCAATCTCAATTTGAATTGACATTAAATCAAACAAAAAGCGTTTTTCGAAGCTGTCTTGGATTTCTCCGTGTGTAAGTAAGATGAGGGCAGTAAGGGTGTGAAATAACATGGAGACAGATGTATGCCAACATATTCAAGTACAAATGTAATCTTGCTGCAATTGAGAGAGAGTAGCATGTCTTGATTAAAAATTCCTATTACTTTCCTCTCCATCTTAGGCAGGTCAACTTTTTAATCATCAGTTATATTATTCATTATGAACAGTCTAATGAGGCCAGAATTTGGTCCTTTAAGATTAATTTTTGCAGATAGGAAAACTGCCTTGTCAGTGTCATTTGATTTATTCAAAAATATGACTGAATGAGCTGTAATTTATAAGGGGAACGATGACAGTCATAAAAAGAAAATATTTAATTTCAGCTTCTGCTCTTCCTGGCATGAAATAAGAAACATCTGCAGTAGTCATTAGCTTGTAGCTGAACAATGCATTAGCCTAAGTCAGCAACAAAAGTGAACAGTGGATTAACTTTGTCCTCACTGGTGGTGACTTTGGGATCAGTTTCACTTGTATTAAACCAACAGATCCTGACCAAGGCAGCATAAACAAAGTACATGACTGTACCAGTCTGAATGCAAGGTGGATGTTTCTGAAACATCAGTGCATTCATCACTTGCCCTCTCAGGGTGGAAGAAGGGACCCGAGCAGCTGCAAAGGATCAGTAGCTCAAAATTAAATAGATTAATTATGTTTCAGATATTGCAGCTGAATAAATGAATGCTTAAAGACCATGAAATAAAAAGTTTACTGAAATAAGGAATGTTAATATTAAACTAGCAGGCTATGGATCTTGATACTGATAGGAGGCGGGATGTGTTGAGCATTTCTTTCATGCATCTTACAGTTAAATACAGAAAGAATTAAATTACACAATTTTTGTCTGGCCTTGCTGAAATCAAACTGGTGGCAATACTTCAGGAGAAATATCCGAGACTTGTTTAGGGGAAAAACATATTGAAACTGCAATAATTGAATTAGATGGCTGCTTTTTTTTTTAATAATTTCATTTTCCACTGAATTTAATTTCATATCCTGTAACGAGCACCATTGAATCTCTGTTTCTCATGAACTGCACTCATTCAAAAATGGTCCATAGTAGCTGTGCTGTTCTGCTTCGACTTGGCAGCCTAAAAAATGTATATTTTCTGTCCTGAAGTCACTTGGCTTGGTGTGACAGTTCTGCTTGGAGCCTGACAACTCTACAGGTTGAGTAGGAGAGGAGGCATGACTTGTGGGTGACACTATAAATCTAGTTTATTTGCATTTTTGCAGCCTTCATGACCATATTTGGATAGGAAGGCGACAATTTCGCATCACAAACATAGAAAAAAACTTTTTCATGTCGTTACCCAGTGTGTGGTACCCGAATCACAGTGGCAACACCCTGTCTGGTGAGACATGGAGCAGCAGAGAGGATGTGATTAATAGAAAACCAGAGTGCAGTACAGTGAAACGTAGCAGTGATGGCCTGCCTGGTGAGAACAAAGTGGTGAAGGGAGCCTGATTAAAAGGAATCAAAGCAGCCTGGCAAAGCAGCTAAACAGCATCACAAGAGAGGGAGAGGGGAGGGACTGCACAGTTCAAGAGAAACTTCAGGGAAATTGAGGATTTTTTTGCAATTTAATGGGATCTGTAGGACTATATCCTCTGCAGGACCACACATTTCCACTCTTTGGGAGCAGAAAAAGTATCCTCTCAGACTGGAGAAGGGTCACCAAACCCTTTGGCAGAGGAGCTGAGGACACAGGTGCTGTGTATTCTCGCTTCACAGAGACTAGAACAAGTTGAAAATGTAAAAAAATAGTCTACGTGCACTTCAATATTTTTAACACGTGTTCGGGGCCCATTATTCACAAGCTTGTAACTTGAATGCAGTCAGATTTGCAACTGTCTATGAGGATTCATCAGCATCAGAAGCAGAACAGGCCGTCATCAGGACATGCAGGACGGCCTCTGTCAATCACAGTGTGCCATCACACCCTAATATTGCTGCCTGGAGTCCAAAGAGCCACCCCCAAGCTTTGCTGTCCCCAGGAAGCTCACAAATAGGATAAATCCAGGAAGAAGAGGGGATTTAGAGACGGGATTTTGAGAAAGGTGAGAGAAGCCCGGCTGATCAAGTTGTTAATCTCTGCTCTAAAAGTAGCTGGGAAATGGCATTGTTTAGATTATGCATATTTCAAGGATTTTTTCTTTCCCTGGCTCCCACCGTGGTACAATCTGCAGTTGCAACTTCATCCAGAAATACCACTTCATGTTTTGAGGTGGACGTCAACAATTAAACAAATAAACAAACAGAAACAGCTTTTCAGCGCTGGATTTATTTTCTAGGCCTAAATACTGCTCAGGTGCTTCTCTATTTATGTTTTCATCAACCAAGTAACAGAACTCTCTAACCCTTACTTCTGATTATTTCTGCTGTTGTTCTGGTAACATTCTGTTTACTCTTTCTTTGATATTTTCAAGCCTTTGCTGAAATGTAGGCTCAAGAACTAGAAAACTTAAACCAAATCTGTTTTAAAATCATTACAGGAGGTACCAAACTAATTTTATGTGTTTATTTATTTATTTTTAAGATGTTTTATATCTCAATATTCAGGAATCTCATTGGCTGAAATATTTATTCTTATTATTGAAAAAGAGTGGGTGAGGTGATGGAAAATGGATGGTATATCAGCAACAGGATTTGTATCAGAAATAGTGTGGCCGAAAGAGCAGGGAAGTGACAAGGTGGGGTTAGGTCACAGATTGGTCTCTATAATCTTGGAAGTCTTTTCCAACCTAAATAATTCTGTGATTCTCTAATTATTTGATCAGTGGGTAAATAGGAAGTATTTACAATATAAAAGACTATATTTGCAATATAAATTGCTGATGGAAAAGCCGTTAAGCAGGAAAAGATGTTAATCTGTGCTGCGGACACTCAGCAGAATCACTGTCATGTAGACAACTGGATACTGCAGATATTATTCTAACCCAAATATTAGCAGTGGCTGTTACTCAGTATAAAACTGGATGAGAAATTACAATTTTTCAGTTCTGTTGAGCATTTTCAATACATTTTTGAGGGTGTTCTGAAACATGGGCTTGCTGTGGGTCCAGATGAATCCTTGGTTATCACAGCACCAGGTACAAGTGGTGCTGTGGCGATGATGTTCTTACTGGAAAGATAAAGGAAAAAACAACCCATGATAACAAAGTATAAGGTCGTGGCAACTTGTAAGTATAATTTTATTGCAGAATAGC
This sequence comes from Struthidea cinerea, assembly GCA_013397865.1. Classification (NCBI taxonomy): domain Eukaryota; kingdom Metazoa; phylum Chordata; class Aves; order Passeriformes; family Corcoracidae; genus Struthidea; species Struthidea cinerea. The sequence continues at coordinate 383,675 of VZTI01001765.1, forward strand.
AATGATAACAGGCTGAGACTTCCCAGTGTCTTCCACAGGATATGTGTGGGACATACCTTTGAAAGGCTTCCAAGAACCTTCGTCATCTTTTGCTTTGGCACAGGAGAGCTACAAGAAATTTGGTATTTCAAAAACAACCTGAAGAGCAACCATTGCCAGCAGGATAGGATGGAAGCCTAACTTCACCAGGAAACTTCCATCAGGAAGCCGTATTAGGACAAGGATTAACGGGCTCAGACTGAAAAGGGGAAATTTAGGTTGAGTATTGGGCAGGAATTGTTCCCTGTGAGGGTGGGCAGGCCCTGGCACAGGGTACCCAGAGCAGCTGTGGCTGCCCCTGGATCCCTGGCAGTGCCCAAGGCCAGGCTGGATATTGGGGCTTGGAGTAGCCTGGGACAGTGGGAGGTGTCCCTGCCCATGGCAGGGGGTGGGAATGGGATGGGATTTAAGGTCCTTCGAGCCCAAACAATTCTGGGATTGTGCGATTCTATAAATAATTCCCCAAACTGCAACAGTAATCCCAATTAGGTAGAACACTTATTCATGGAATATCATACTTAAAGATGTACGCAGGGTACGGGGGAAAAAACAAACCCGAAACCAAAACAAAACAAGGAAGGTTATATCTAGTAAGAAATTCTAATCGATTTTCAAGATTTTGGTCAGAAGGATTTTTTTGAACAGTAATTTGGATTGCTTTAAGAAAAAACAGCATCCCCCACGCCACTGTGCAGTGCAGAGCAAGAAAAGTGATCAGAAGTATCTTTTAAAGCCTTCTCGGTGTCTAAAAAAGGCCAAAGGACTTTAGAAGCCGAAGAAAAAGAAATATGGACAGAAAACATTTTGTTTTCCTTAAGTTTACTTGCTCAGTTTTTATGGATAACATGGATATACCATTAACGTCTTTCCTCCTTAATGTTCTTTGGAAACAAAAGCATCTGATAGTTCTTATTTTTTACCAAGTTACTCAATTTGCTGCCACTGTTTAAGTTGCTTGGTAAAATCACATATGACTGAAGAAGAAAAGGAAATTTCATTGAATTAATCTGTCCTTTCCCTCAAGGACAACAGAAGCTTCTGGAAGTATTAAAAAACCACCAAAAAACCAAAACCAAAACCCAACCAAAAAAAACCAAAACAAAACCACCAAACAAAGAAAAAAAAACCCAAACCAACCAAAAAACACAAAATAAAACCAAACCAATCCCAAAACAAACAAAACAACCCACAGTGAACCAACCAAAAAATCTCAAAAAACCCAAAAAAACCCAGACAAAACAAAAAACCCCTAACAACAACAACAAAAAAAAACACCAAAAAGCACAAGAACAAAACAAAATGAAACAAAAAAAAAAAAAAAAAAAAAAAAAAAAAAAAAAAAAAAAAAAAAAAAAAACACAAAATCACAAAAAAAGAAAAAAAAACCAAAAAACAAAAGGGTAAAAAAACCCTTCTTTTGAGACCTGATTGACCACCTTTATACAGAGTAGCCAGCAACTACTGGCCTCCCCCAGACTTGTGGGGCTGCATGTGGGATGAAGTTTGAAAATGTTTTGGAAAACATCTAGAAAGAACCTCACTAAGCCTTTCACTCACAGAGGTTTGCATTTGTGATGGCGAAATGGTAGCAAAATTTACATGATCACTTTCTACTGGGAAAGATTGACCTAATTGCAGAGGAATTAATTATCCCGGAGTTGTAAGCTGGAATTTTGTCCTGGCTAGAGTAAACTCCGGTGATTTCCGTGGATATCTACATTATAAAGTGGTGTGAGGGGCCATTAGAATAGTTCTCAAGCTGCAAGGTAGTACAGGAAAAGGAGCACAGCCAATGGAAGGTAATATAAATGTGAATTTCATTGATTTACTCCAGGTCAGCAGAAGACAATAAATTTAGTCAGTCCCTTTTACACTTATAAAATGAATCTCACCTAAAGATCTGACAGAGGATCAGAAAGATACATAAGTAAAGAAAATTCAGCCAAATTTTAGCCATATACTTTTAGCTGACACTTTGCTCTGTCAGCTTACACAGAGTAGGGCATGTATGTTTGTATATATGTTAGTGTGTGTATTTTTTAAATCTATAGCACGTCATTGTGTCCTTTTCATGCAGAGTCATGGATAAAATTCACTAGTTTAAAACATGGAATATTTATGAAGTGGAACGATTTGCTCACCAGATGAATATTTCATGACTGCTATTTTTTATGTCTGATTCCTTCAATGTACCTTGTACTTAGTCACAACAATCTTTGATGTAGAAAGAGCTTGCAGAATGCTGTATACAGTAATTAACATAGACTTTAAAATAGGTGGTTTGAGATAAATTTTAGTAATCCAGTGGATTTCATTAAGGGGATTATTTTCCGTTTGGTGAAGTCACCATAAAATTGTAAAAGGTTTTGGAGGGGGAAAAATTAGTGTTTGGGATTAATTTTTGTCTTTTGCATTTGTCTTTGTCTTTAATTTAAGTCCTTGTTAGACTTCAACAACTCCACTGACTTAGTTAAGTCAGTATTTCGTGTTAACATTAATAATGCTGTATAAAGTTGAGCAATTGACAATGCAATAAAACTGCATCTGTTAGCATTTGGCTCACCCATCTCTGAACCTGAACTTTTCCTTGCATGAATATTAACTGAAAAATGCCACGGGGGCCGTGCAAATTATTCATGAGCGCGTGTTAAATTCAGAAGGAATTTTTAACTTTCAAAACAAACACAGATCTTTGACCTAAAAACTAACAGAGAGAAATGTAACCTAAAAAAGTTAGGAAAATATTTATGAAAATGTATTAATTTCTTTTTAATTTTTTGAGACAGTGTTTTTTGATGTCTAATTTTGAATTTTTTAAAAGAATATTCCAAGGGTTATAAAACGGGTGAGTTTTTCTGTTTTCCTCTTGAAAGGATTGAAGTTAAGATGAGGTGGTTCGCTACAAGCATGGCAATTTTTTTGGTTGACCCAAATAAAAAGTTTTCCACTTCTACTTAATATATACTTCTTTTTAAGATATAGGTGTGGGGGACAAAAAAATAAAAATAAAACAGGGAAACAAATAACAGAATATTATTTTGCTGGTTTTGTCCTGAACAAAGCAGTTGATGGAGAAGACAAGCTAGTAATTTATTTTTTGTTAGCGTACTTAACTGTAATTAAAATCAATCCAGGTCCAGCCAAGGCTTTTTTGACCATGTCAGTACCTGCTGGTCATTTTCCCAGATCTCCAGGTTCACACACTGAATGTTCTTGACTATGGAAGCAGAAAGGAAACTAGTACTTTAAATTTAGCATATTTCAATAACCACAGAATCCCACAATGGTTTGGGTTGGAAGGGACCTTAAAGTCCAACCAATTTCAGCCCCTGCCATGGGCAGGGACACCTCCCACTATCCCAGGTTGCCCCAGGTCTTATCCAAACTAGCCTTGGACACTGCCAGGGATCCAGGGGCAGCCACAGCTTCTCTGGGCACCCTGTGCCAGGGCCTCCCCGCCCTCCCAGCCAGGAATTCCTTCCCAATATCCCATTTAAACCTGCCCTCTGGCAGTAGGAAGCCATTCCCCCTTGTCCTGGCATTCCAATCCAGCTTTTTCTGTGCAAGTCCCGTTTCTTGACGCCTCTTTTTGACAAACACAAGGCATCGCTGAACCCAGAAGGAAGGACAAAAGTATTGATTTTCATTATTCTGACCTGAAAGGACCCAAGTTAAAAGCATTTCCTACATCTCCAGTGCCAAGGAGAGCGGATTACAATAGTAATCCTTGTTTTTGTGTTGGGCCGCAATGGCGTGCAGTGAGACGGGAATGCGTGGAAGTGTTCTAGACTCCGTCCAACTTGAGCTGGAAAGGGGCAATGCAAGGAGAGGTTTTGCCATCTGTTTGCAGAACAGAAGAGGGGAAAATCCAAAATGAAGGGGAGAATTTTAGCACAGCGCTCCAGAGCCTGGCAGCTCCTTTTTCTCAGAGTGGATGGTGTTGGTTGGGAATGATTTTGAATTGGAGCCACAGGAAAGGGTGCTAAGCACCCCTTGGAAAACCAAAACCCTGAGCTGAAAACGAACAAATCTGCTCCGAGAAACGTATGGGAAAGTAGGTGAGACATGGAAAAATCCATACAGTCAGGATGAAATAAAAACATCTTTAAAAAAAAAGAGAGAAAAACTCAAAATCAATAGGCCTGACTCCCACACTAATGAGAAGTGAAGGGCATGGAGCAGCACCAGAGTGCTCACTGGTGGCTGCTGTGAAAATGTTTCTTTCAGGGGTGAATTCAGAGAGGCTGATAAACTGTTGGCTTCCAGTCAACAGCTTTATTCACCGGGATAAAAGAAAAATCAGTGCACATGGTCTTCCCTTGTTCATGGGAAAAGGCCTCAATTTTTAGTTATTTTCAGAAAAATTAGGAATTATGTAGATGAAAAATAAGAGGAAAAATGCAGCATTTCTGAGAAGAATAAAGAAACCTCACACCAGGTGTATTTTTTCTATCTCCTGTCACAGTCCTTTTACCTAGTTTGCACCTTACAAAGCCACGTTAGCGTGAGCAACAGAGAAAAATGATCTTCTTTTACACTTGAGCATCTTTCTTGTTTGGCACTGCAGTTTGCTGGAGTACAAGTGTCAGCAAAGAAGTTTGTGTGCTCAATAAAACCATTGTAGGGCACAGAAATTTGTACAAAACAGCCAAGGTTTACAGTATTTTAGGGCAGAAAAATGTGTTGTTTTTGAAGAGGTCTGGGTTCAACATGGCCTCTGCAGATAACCTTTGACAAATTGATATATGGCTTATTATCACTGTTTTTGACCCCAGATCTGTGGTAATAAATTTTTGATATCTAGATAAGGGCAGTGTTTTATTGAAGCTGGGTATTGCTGACACTGTTTTGCCACAGTCTATATCACAGGTATTTTTAAATTATATTTTCCAGTGCTGTGCAACAATGGATTCAGATAGGTGTATTTAGTTTTATTCTGGTTGTACTGAAGTTAAACATAAACCCAATATTAGCTACAAAGTTTATAGGATCTTCTTTTGTTTCTGCCCACTCATTAAAGTTAAAAGTGAATACTTGTGTATTATTCCTTAAGCAGGAGGTTCCAGTTTCCAAACTTTACCTGAGCAATGAAAATACTGTTTAAATAATTTGAAAGTACCTGCTTTGCCTTCCTCGCACCAGGACTTGTTTCTTCTCTCACACCTGTGCTCACGCTGTGTAGCTTTATGGTGGGGCACTCTCCTCCTGAGTTTACCGAAAAATGATTAAAAAACGCACACTGAACCAAAGAGACGTGTCTCCCTGCATGGGACCCCTCCAACACCACATCTTTAATTTTATCTGCCATCTGCTCCTTTGAATTCTCCTCTTGGCGCCTTATGCAATTTAGAGTTCAGGTTTCCTCTGATGGAGATCATGTCATGTGGAAATTATCGTGGAAAAGCAGCATGCTGGTCCCCAGTAATGCTGAACAGAGTACTTTAGACTTATATGGGAATAAATAAAAGAAAAAAAAAAAAAACAGTTAATTCTTTTGTAGGACCTATAATGAAGCCAGTCATTGGCACCTAGAACTGCATGGCCCTGGTCCTGTGGAGTTTTATTTATTATGATGCATTTTCTGTGAAACTGTGACTGTTGAATACTTTCTTCTGCTCTCAATCTAGAGAATTTAATATGGTGGCTGAGTGCTTTAAGAGGTGTTGCCCAGTCTTAACATGATAAAGTTGCTGTCTGCCTGCTGGTTTACGCAGGTTCATTCCCCAAAAAGGATGACAGCACAATTTTTGCAACTGGCACATTAGACAGTTTGCCAAAACCTGCAAAGTATCTGGGAAAGCACTGAAAATTGCAGGATTCATATTTATCCTGAAACTTTAGGGTTTGAAAGTCTCTGTGGTTTCCTGTGTATTTATTGAACTTCCCAGTATGTGTTTCCATGAGGCAAAGTGGGCAGTCTGGGTGTAATTCACTGGCAGCAGGCCAGGTTGAAGTTATTTTGGGGTTAAAAATGGCAAATAGCGACACAGAAAGTTCATGCATTAAGGTTAGTGTCTGATATTACAGGACTGAATAGAGCTAGTGTTTATTTGTCTTAACTGCTATTTTCTCATCTGTTTTGGGTGTTTTTTATTGTCGCTTGAATCTTTTTTAATGCTGTTGGATGCTGCACATTGAATATTTTCCAGTGGTGTGGTACAGACCAAAATTCACACTGAGAGACCTAATCCAGCCTCCTGTACCAGCCCAGAGCCAGCAAACACTCTGTGAACATCTGAGTAGGCTTTTATTGTATTTTTTTTTCCCCCAGGTGGGAGAATAGCCATAAAATAAAAAAAGTATTGCCACCATTATTACTTTGCAGTTTGGTATGTGATGTAATTTTAAAATTCTGCATTTACATAAGAGCTGGTAGTAAAATTTCCCTTAAAACACACAAAACAACCAAGGAAAACAGCTTCAGGCAAGTGACTGAAATATGAAAAGACGAAATTGTTTGGCTTGAAAGGCAAAGCTTTCTGTGTGTGACTATGGGGATTTCCCAGGTAGGTTTTTGCATCCACAACTGTAACAGATGCTAGCAGGTACCTATGTCTGTAACTGTATTTTACAGCCTTTTTTTAGCTGTAAAATTTTATTTTAAGCTTATTCATTTGGTTGCTGGAGAGTGCTCTTTGACATTTAAAGAAGCAAGGTCTACTGCACACTGATTTGCGGCCTTACCCACTTTTAGCCATATGAGTGCACTTGTTTTTTTTGGACACCCGAGTGCCAGGGTACCTTCTCATTGCATTTTCTGCTCTTTTGGAACATTCACTTCTTCTCAAAACTGCATATGGCATCGTGTGTGTGTGCGTGTGTGCAAAACAGTGTGATATTTCAAGCCATGACAGACTAGTCCTGGATTCAGAATTAAAACTTTCAGTAGTGTTGTGCCTTTGGCAGCGCTGAAATCCTTGGCAAGAGCTGGAGCTGACTAAGAACTCAAGAATTGCTTTAAACCTAAATTTCTTTACACTGTTTTCCATAAGAATATCACTCTGCCAAGTACTAGGGCACTCCTGCCATGTTCTGGAGAGGTGTAAATGTGAAGGCACGCACGCACAAAAAAAACCATTATCTTATCTTGTCTTCTACAAAATACAGTATTTCACCTAAAGAAATTTTTTATTTGATATTTAAACATATTCTCACTCAGCAGCAGCGGCCCTGATGATTGGTAAAAAAGGAAGACTAATGAGAATGAATTAGGTGCCTTTATTGGCATTTCTAATACTGTCATTTTAAGACAGTAGTATTCTAGATTTTAATAGTACCTGACATTTTGCTGAGACACCCACTTTTCATTAGAATTTTTTTTCCTTGAAGTAAAACAATGAAGAAAGAGTGAGTTTCTCGTAGGTTTTAGGTGCTTAAATCGATGTTAACCTGTGAAAAGTGATACATCTTCTCTACTAAGTGCCAAGGGCCATTTTTAGGGTTTCTTAATGAATATATTTGTTCTCCATCCAACATCTGTCACCCAAACAGAGATTGATCAGTTCATGGAAAGTTATCTCTGATATGCACTAGTGGGGAGCCTGGTGTGTTCCTTCTGGTTTTGTTTTTGTTTTTTTTTTCTTTTCCTTCTATTGTGCCTTTTTTGTCTATTTGTTTGGGATTTCTGTAGAGGTTTTTTGTTTGTTTGGGTTTTTTTTCTCACGAATGACTGCAAAAACAACTTGGCCAGCTGAAGCAGGAAGGAGGCAAATGCTGCTCCAAGGGCCTGTGAATGCTGAAGTCTGTCAGATGGGGAGAGAGGGAAGAGACAAGCTTCTTAAGCACATGTTTTTGGTGCAACATCTGTAGCATTAAAATCACATTCTTAATGACTAGAGCTGAGATTTTGGGAAGTCAGTCAGTCTTCCTTGCATGCAGGTCCTCGGAGACCCTGAGATTTGATGATGAGCAGAATATAATTTATTTTTGACGTTGCGTTCAGAAAAATGTCATTTGCTCTTGGAGCTTCCTGTTCCTCTGGATAATGTTACAGACCTATTGCACGGATTTTCCATAGGCATAATGCCATCTATATCTAAGTTTATTCTTTCACGTATGAGCCTTACATTTTATTTGAATGTTAAAAAATAATATTTCACCTTTATATAAAATTAACACGAGCTTTAATGTAATGCAAAGCTAGTGTAATATATCGTAAGATATAACACAGTATAGCAGGCTGTTACACTGGATCTGCCTAAACCGAGATATTTATGCTACAAAATTCAGATTTTTTTTTTCCCCCCAGACCTGTCAAGGTCTCTACCACTGTAAAAGAAATAGTCAGGAGTCTGGCGTGGATGTTCAGATACTATCCAAGCATTGCCTTTCTGCATTCTCTCTCTTAAGCTAATGTTGGATGACATGTATCCTGGTATAGGCTTTCCAAACCTGCCTGTGTATTCTTGGTTTTTTTTATCCCACTATTGTCATGCAGTATTATTCACCTCCAAGAAAAACAAGATTAAGTTTACCCAAGTGAATGTCAGGTATTTCCAAAGAAGATAAAATCCAGCATTTCCCCTGCCATATATCTTATTATATGTTGCCAATGATCCATTAAAAGTGGAAGAAATGTGTTGTTGAAAATGCTTTAAAGCTGTAGAGTAATTTACAGTGTAAAGCCATGCAGTGCTGTTATCAGACCATGACTTGGGGATGCCTGTGACTTTTTTGGGGCCTTTTTTTTTTGTCAAATTGTTGGCTCCTCTGTGGGAGTCTTACATTTTGGGAGTCAGAAGGAGAATTCCAGGCTGATGGGGACCCACCATGCAGCATAGTGAGTCACCAGATCGTGCTAGCCCAGTTGAGCGAGGCAACTCCATCTTACTCCCTCTCCACTCCTCTGAAACAAGCAAAGAGTAAATTACAGATAATTACGCTGGAGATGAGTCACTATATAAATAGGGTTTTTTTTAAATAACTAAATATTTTAAATCACTGCTGATGGAAAAAAAAACCAAAACAAACGGTGGTGTCTTGTAGGAAATTTTTGATGTGGTAATAGAGTGCATTTCCTTATGAAGTGGAAAGCAGAGTGCTGATATTGCATTTGAGATGGCGTGATAAAACAAAAGTGGATATATTCCTTGACTACTCAACATCTTACTGAAGGCTGGTATTTTTAAATAGGGTTTATTAATCTAAAGGGAGGTAAAAATATCTCGTCACAAAAAGCAAGAGATTAAGTTTTTTTTTTCTAAAAGTCTGTATGAATTATGAACAAGTTCATAACTGCATTTGCATCTCCATTTTTAATATTCATCTTTAATTTCTGTCTAGGTTTAAGAAATACAGTAGATTTAGGTCTTTTTGCAAAAGCAGTTCTCACTAACTCAGACAAGAAAAGAACATAGTCTATTCCTGGAAGAGCTTAAACCAGCAATCAAATAGCCAAAATTAATTAAATAAACAGAAAAGTAATATTATTGGTATAGCTGTCTTGGCATCTGAGTGATTTATTCAGCTGAGATTTAGCTATCCTGTTTTATTTAGATGTGTACCTAAGCGCAGAGTGGTCCCTCTGAAACAACCATCAGACTAATAACAGAATCCAGCTTTGAATTGCTAATGCTGCTATTCATCCCCATAATTAAGTCTCAGAATATTATTCAAGTAGCAGTCTGAAGGAAATGGTTACTGGAATAAGTATTCCTTGTATAATTGGGCAATTTTGTTTAACCAGTTTTAAAGCACAGTCTCCAGTACTATGAATTATTTTTCGTTCAAGCAGCAGTAGAGCTGGGAGCTAATATGGATTTGGGGCATTTGTAAAATTTCAGCTTCCAGCTTTCATGTTCTGCTCTGTCTGTGTAGTCTTCCACTGGTACCTTGAGAAATTGCAACCTACTTCATTGACTTAATTTGTAGTTTGTTTATTTACTTCAGATTCTGTTGTTCTAAGATTTAAATATTCCAAATATTCTGGTTTGGGGGCTTGTTGTCATTGTTGTTTTTGTGGTGTTTGGGGGTGGGGGGTTGTCTGGCCTTTTTTTTGTTCGCTGTCAGGTTTCTTTGGTTTTTGGGGGTCTTTTGGTGTGTGTTTATAATCAGCTGTCGTGTTGTTAAATTAATGATTTAGCTGATTATTTCAAGTTAAAAACAGTGGCATAGTATTTTCCCTTCTTTCTTCCATTGCCTTGAGATCCTCTACTACCACAAACACATTTTATTTAAATTTTGTTTAAGTAGTAAAAGGACACATTGAAAGCTTGATGTGATGTATTTACACTTTACATATGTGAACTGCGTAAACGATTAATCTAGTTTCAAAATACACATTCAAATGTTAAGTAAGGAGTTACAGAAGGCAAGGATCACCTAAGTACCATGTTTAGGCAATTTTAAATTATGTCTGACATAACGCTGTGTTGTGCTTGCCGTGTAGCCTACTTCAGGGTTCACCTGAACGCGAAACTTTGGAAATAAAAAATCACCTGTTTGCCTTCAGTGACTGTGGTTAGACGCAGTAAGGTTGGCTGGTGCTTGAGAGACTAATTTGTTATTTCCTCTCGATTAGATTTGACAGTCCCCAAAAGGCCACCATGTTACTCTGCAATTAGGAATAACTGATGTGTTCAGCGCTGGTTGTCACATACAGTCGCAAATAGAATATTGTACTGAATTAACCAAGGTTTTTGGCCGCTCCCAAATGCACTTGGTGTCTGTTGACAAATTCTTGCTAAAACGTGGGAAGGTCTCCCCACTCCTCTCCTAGGTTCTCCCTGCATAAAACATGGGGTGGTATTAAAGGAAGAAAAAAAGTCAATTTACCCAGCGTGGCGCTGGACTTTGAGAAAAGGTTTGAAATTTTTACCCATGCCATGTGCAAGCTCTGAGGCTGTCAGGGAGGATCAATGGATGCCATTGATGAAGGAGCGCTGCTCAAACTGGTTCTTCAAGAAATCAGACAGAAGGAGCTTCCATTTCAACTGGTAGCTGGCAGTCATTGAAAGAGAAAAAGTAAAAGTATGGATACACGTGTTTAATATCTCAAGAGGGCCTCTATATCACTTTTATGGAGACTTTTCTCACTTCTAGGTTCTTTGCAGTGTCCAAGTGAGAAACACTTTATTCAGTGTTTCAGAATTCAGCTTTTGCTGTCATCCAAAACTTTTTCCAGACTGCGAAGAGACCGTTTTTGTGATGCATGTGTGTATAAAACACACCAACAAGAAGAAGAGAAAGAACTAGGTCACTGATGTACTTTTAAAATGCACTTTTGCTGGGAATATATCTGTTTCTTTCTTTTGAATGTGAGGGTAACAGATAGCCCAGAGTCATCAGTGCTTTTTGATGGTAACTTAAGGCAATTTAATTGTTACCTGTCAACAAAAGGGAGAGGTGAAGACAGGATTTTTGTTGCTTTTCCCAGAAAAATAAACATCTGGAATGGAGAACCCAGCGGGTAGCTGTGTCCCTGAGAGATACTAACACACACAAACCACCCCAAAACTGCCACTTCGGCTCCCTAACTGCTCAATTTCAGAATCAGCAATTCCCACCAGGCTGGGAAGAAACTGAAGGGAGCAGAAGGGGTGGAGGATGACGAGAATAAAGTTTTTCATTTTATCTAATTGCTTTTATATTGAGAAAATGTAAACAATACAACCAGTATTATGTGGCTTTCTTCATTTGTATTTTTTCTCTTTTTCTCTCTCACTTTCCCTTCCTTCCTCTTCCCTTCCCATTCCCTGTCCCTGCCTCCCTCCCCACTCCTGACACCTTTTTGCACAGCCTCCATTGAAGAGGAACCAACTTCAGCAGGTATGAATAATTTACATTACATCAGCATTATGGTAACCATTTATTGAGAGCTACGTCTTTTAAAAATCATTTTAACCAGTTTCATTTGGTGTATAACGTGGTAAATGGACACATCACAGTTGGGTGCTATCATCTTCTGTCTGTTCCCCTCTTCTTTTTGTCTTCTTCCCCCCCCATTTGGAGTCGGTAGGAAATATACTCCTCCTGTAGCATTTAAAAATATCAGTGGCATGTTCCTTCCTTTTCGTTTTTTTCTGTGGTTAAGATGGCACATCAAGCTTCAGATAACAAAATGAGTCAAAAGAAATCAGGAGTTAAAAAAAAAAACAACAGTGTTGGTTTTTATTTTTTTTTTACCTTAATGTTAGATTTTTCTCTGTCTTTATGCTGGCGAAACTCAGTCATCTGCTTGATGCCCCAAAACTGACATCCTCAAAGACCCAGGAACAAGCAGCGAAGGAAGGGAAAGGCAGCAGATGCAGAAGCATCCTGCTCAAAGAAAACATTCTCCGAACGATGGCTTGGGTATCTGCTCAGCAAACTTTTATTTCCATTGACAAGCTGCCAAGCAGTGAGAATGGTTACCATCACAGTCATAAAAATTAGTTTAGGAGCTCCCAGAGAGACACAAATGCATCGTGTTTATTTTATTGTGAAGATTAACTATTTCTAATTAATTGGCAATCCATTAGCTGGGGAGTATTTAAAGAAAAAAGAAGACAGTGTACCAGAGAAGAATGCCACTGAGCAGCCTAACGTGTCTGAAATGGCACTGAGTTGTACAAACTCAGCGAGCTAAAACATCAAATAAATGGGGAATCACTTTATAGTGGCTTGTTAAAAGAAGGAAAGGTCTCCAGAGGAGCAGAAGAGAAAAGGTGAGGAAAGTGAAAGAAGGGAGGAAGGTGGCAGGGAAGGATTGAACACTGTTTACAATGCTAACCTACAACTGGGGAGCAATATAAGTAATTAGGATACGGCAGAGAATAATAAATGAAAGGACGGAGAACAAAGCCAAGAGAAGAATGTGAGAGAGGGAGAGTAGTTAAGACTAGAACTGAATACAGAAAGAAGCAAAAGGGAGCTTTAAACATGAATGTAGCCTGTAGAATGAGCAGGAAGCCGGACTGAGATGAGAAATAACATCGTTAAACAGAGAGAAGAGGGATTTGGGGAAACCCACACACCCCCATGGACCATGCATTGTAATTACTAAACATCAACATTCAACTCTCCATTTCTTGAGAGATCTGTCAGCGTTGAAATTTTCATGGAAAGTGTTCTTAGCAGAAACCTACTTCAGCTGCTCAATAGAAACATTAGTTACAAAAGCATGGGGGTTTTTGCATAGGAAATAACAAAAGCTTTTTTCCCTTTGGGGAAACGGTTTAAATACACACATTTTTTTAGAGCATCTCGTGAAGACATGACCTCCCTCTCTGCCCTTTGAACCCTACTGCTGTTTTTAGGAGAGCTCGTACCAGTGATCTGGCCAGGCTAACCAGATAGATCAGCTGAAAATGGGCAAGTGGAGGAGAAGTGGAATTTATGACACAGCCACACGGGCTGCATTGCAGATATGATTTATACTAAGAGAAAAATCCATTAATAAAGTGCAACCTAACATTAATTTCTGTCTTAAAACTTCAGAAGCAATACTAGCTCATCAGATGCTCCATAATTTATAGTTTCTATTGATTTTGCCGTAAGATATGACCAGATGTTGCTGTTTTGAAAGTAACCGATTAGTTCTGCATTCTTACACGATTGTTTAATACAATTTATTTCTCAGATTGTATGGGCATTTACAAAACTGTAGGTTCTGCTTAAAGCTGATTCCCCTCCCTCAGGGTGGGAATGCAGTCGTGCAGTTTGGAAGTTGCAGGTGTGCAGAAAAATAAATAGAACCTGCCTTCAAAACCTCACGCACTCACCTAGAGCCTTTCAGTGGCATGTGCGTGGTAGAGGCGGTTTCATCAAATAACAGATTTTACTCTTTTCCACAAAAAAAAAGCAGCAACTTTCCTCCAGTTAATGAAATTTATCTAAGCCTTATTCATACACATAGCATTTTTCCAAACAATGCCTTCCCTTATGAAAGAACGTGAGGTAGGATAAACTGGATCTAATATTTTTTATGAAGACTATAAACATGACTTCAATGTTTTATGAAAATTACAAACTTTTAATTGACCTCTAATCAGGACCAAAACTAAAATTTTCTTTCCTGTTTAATCAAAGGGATCAAACAATGCTAATTCTCGTGTTCAGCTTTTTGGGATAGGGTCTAGCTGCTCTGGCAACGCCATCTGGAAGGAATCTTGTAGAAGCAAAGTTGCTAAAATTTTACTTTGACGGTTGTGACGGTTAGATTGGAGATTAATAATTCTGTAATAAAAAGTGCCCTGTAGTTATCTCTCTATAGAAATGATATTTCACTGAGTTCTTTCAGTGTCAGAATGCTTCAGATTAATGAACTCTAATTATAACCCATTGTCCTTCATCCACGTTTCTTTATAAGCAAAGATAAACCATGGAGTTTTTCCAGGTTTTCCTCACAGTTTCAACAAAGTTTTCCTTAGCACTGCTTCTGGGTAAGCATTGTTCTGGATCTCTTTTTTCATTCCAGTTAAATACCTATGATTTCATGTTGTTGTGGACATCTAAACTCTCTTTTGAGTCACGTCACCACCTTTCTTCATTTATTTTGATTTATTTAAAATAAAATTTAATCAAATAGTTACATTAACTATTTATTTAATTATTTATCAATTAAATAGTTTTACCAGAAGCTCATGCACCGAAACTAGGAAAATCTCAGGACAGTTTTCTCATTTCCTTGTGTTTTTATCCCATCCATATGTGACATGAGTCTTTAAAGGTTTTTTTATTGCGCCAGGAGGAGACTGCTTTGCTGACAATTGTTTTTAAGCCCAATGTAGCAACTCCTGCTGGATGTCCTGCTGTTTGAAGCATTGCATCCCAAAAATGTTTCCCCGTGGTTTTATGGATTCCCCCCCACGTCACCTCGAGGAGCCTGGAGTAATTTCTCCAATTATTAAAGAGTAATTCTCCCAGGACGTGATGAGTTGAAGCACAGCAGGGCATGCAGCAGTTTGTTCACTTGTCTCTACACAGTGCTTTTGACTGAAGTAATAAATACATCTCCTTTGAGATCATCACTTAACTGGAGCCATTTCTTGCCTCTGCCATTGTTGTTTTTTTTTTTCTTTTAAGCCTGACTCTTTAGGAAACTGGCATTTTCGTCTTTTCATCCCAGCTACATAGCATAAGCAAACACATTTAGGATTTCGTTATACTAAAAGCTCCTTTACAGTGTGAGTTTTACTATTGTCTTAATTACATTTAGGTGTTGCAGAGATTAAAGACTTAATATATGACAGGAGCTCCTTCTTCAAAGACATTGCTAAAAAATAAACCCTTCGACAACCTCATGGCGCTGAAAATTCGTGTGCAACTACTACAAGCAGTCTATTTTTTGCCCTGGAAAATAATATTATTCTTCTACAATTCCATGTAATATTTACTCTGTTCTCCTTTTATTTAGAATTTCAAATCATATTAAAGTAATTTTCCATGTTTTTCTTAAAGAAGCAAATAATATGGGGGGAGAAAAAAAATCAGTACTGAGGAACACAGAAAGTTGAAAATGCCGTATCATATGAAAGAGACATGTTGGAAAAATCTGCAGAAATAAGTTTCTTTCATTGAAGGAAATTAATGGAATTTTAGAAAAGAATTAGAATGGCATAGCAAAAGTTCCAGGATGGAAGTTGTGCTCGACAGAGTACTTGCAGTTATCAAAAAGTTATGAAAAATAAAGATCTAAAACTATTAAAAGTTGCCCATTGCCCTTACTCTAGGAGCATGGTGTTAAGCAATACCTGAAATCTGAACTGCTTACAAGTTATGTGTTTGTTTATTTCTGCTAGGAAAACTCCAGGTTTCTCTGGTGTTTGGTTTCTTCCCTGGATTTGGTGTGTTTAAGAAGCCTTTCAAAGCAGGACACCAAAGCATATTGCCTTGGTGTTTTGTCTTTTTCTTCACAGAATTAAAAAAAAATATGGTTTAGAGAAAGAAAATAGATTTTAAAAGATGAAAAATTAAAGGTAGTTATAAATTATTTTGGTCAATAGATATTTCAAAGCTGACTTGCTGGGCATAGCCTCGATGACTCTTAGGAGAGTATTTCTGGTGGAATTATTGATTCCTCAGACATAAAAGTGATCATGAGACATGTAGAGTTTAAAAAAAACCCCAAACAACAGAATGGAATTTGTACTATAAGCACGTTGTAAAAGAGTTATTTTTTCATCTATCTAAATGTCCTTGTATTTAAAAATTTACTGGATTGTGCTTTTTGATAGATTTAAAACACTAGATATTATTATTATTAAAATCCCAGGTTTTCTCATGTACCAGTTTAATATTACTTTGACATTCAGAATATCAAACTTTTATGGTTTTGATTTTTTATAATGATGTAGACTTGAAGGTAGGAGGGTTCCATTTGGCACCAGCTTAGATGGATTTATATCAGATAGTTTAAAATATTTTTATATAAGACTGCTTAAAAATAGGTGGATTTAGATGGGATATTGGGCAGGAATTGTTCCCTGTGAGGGTGGGCAGGCCCTGGCACAGGGTGCCCAGAGCAGCTGTGGCTGCCCCTGGATCCCTGGCAGTGCCCAAGGCCAGGCTGGACATTGGGGCTTGGAGCAGCCTGGGACAGTGGGAGGTGTCCCTGCCCATGGCAGGTCGGTGGAACTGGCTGGGTTTTAAGATCCCTTCCAAACCAAACCAGCCTATAATTCTATAATTCAAATATTAGATAGATCTTTTCTTGAGGAGACGATTTTTGTAATAAATTTTTCCTTACTTCGTGTCAGAAAATGCTTTTACCGTTCGGTGCCGCCCTGTTCAACAAGAGCAGGCGAGATCCATTTGGTTAAAGTGATGGACACATGCCCTTGGTTCTCAGAGCATGACACTAAGACTTCAAATGAAAAACATTTGAGATCTTACTGGTATTAATATTTACATGAAAATTATCCTTATATGCTTACATAACAACTATATCACGTTTGTCCTTAAAATACTTAACTGATATGGGTGTGAAATTGGATTTCAAAAAGGGTCTCTCCTCCTCCTGAAAATAATGCCCTAGAGGCTTTTATTGATTGCAAAAAGAAAAAAAAGACTTCTTTAATGATTACTATGATGATTATTGGACCTGGATGATCTTTTTGGTCCCTTCCAACACAAACCATTTTATGATTCTATGGGGATCAGAAAAGAGAAACCAAACCAGATTTTTTTTTTTTTTTCTTAAGTTATTGAAATGCAACTTTCAAAAGAAGAGGATGAGATGTTTAATCTGCTTCTGTGTCACCCTCAAACCATAAAGGATGAATCTGGTCAAGTCTCAAAGACTTCAGTTTCCTGCCCACTGCACAGCAGGATCTGGAGTTGTGGTTTTGTGACATGTCCCAGGCTGTCTTTTGGGCCACAGTGATTTTGCTGTGGTGTGCAAAGCTATTCTATTTCACACATTTCCAAGAGGAAAATCATGTTTCAGAATTATTCTAAGGGAAGGGATTTGCCATTCCCCCAGGGTCTGTACCACAGATTTACTGTCTTGCTGAACTTGGTTTACTCATTTGTAGCAATTCCTTTTCTTTTTCTTCTCGAACTGCATATTTTACTTTTTTTTCCAGTGCCTGCAGCTAGCTTGCTAATTACTTTTCCATCTATTCCAAGCAAAATATAGACTACACCAGAAAATTTTATAAAGGTCATATTGAACCCCGTTCTGATGGAAATGATGCTTATGCAGTAAAAATAGTTCTAGATGCCAGGTGGCACTGAAGGCTATTAGAGTAGCCTGTTGCATTTGAAAGCTGGAAATCTTGCTTAGGTCAGGAATGAAAATCAATTAGTATTTTTAGCCTATCCCTTAGTGACTGTCTGTCCATATATCATAAAAATAACACAGTTTGGCAAAATTGCTCACTTCTTTCCAAGATGGACAAAAAAAGGGAGCTAGGAGGTTGAGATTAGCCTGCAGTGCTGGCAGCTGCCTGAGAAACTCATACATGGGCATTTTTCCATAATATGCATCATTTCAGGGGGTGATATTTGTGGTGGTTATACAACATTCATCACAATGTACACACACAAGTGGAAGATCACATGGTATCCCTTAAAGTAGATACTGCTTTACATCATTAACTTTTTTTTCTGGTCTCTTTTCCTTTTCTTGCCTGAATTTTGAGGCAGAAGTTTTCCAAGATGAAGCTTTTCAGGCCGGGCATCTGCCTCAGACTGAACTCAGCTCAGATCAAAGCCAGGTTGCGTGGGGGTTTGAGAAACCTGGTCTAGTGGAAGGTGTCGCTGCCGATGGCAGAGGGTGGAACTGGATGATATTTTAAAGTCCCTTTCCAGCCCCAATTCTATGATTCTATTAAACGAGGTGAATATACAGTCTCCTGGTACCAGGTCTGTACCAACAGGGTAGCTTCACACAAGTACCGCTTTTCCACCTGGGAAGCAGTGCTCCCCAAAAAGAGGTTTCACAGGTGTCTTCTCCTTGCTAGGACAGATAAAAAGGTCAGGACTAGCTCTAGCTCTAGACAGTTAAGAGAAGTGAATAAAAAAGCCAAAGATTATTGTTTGATATTCATTTCTTCATCCTCTGAAGGTGGAGCAGGAATAAGCAAGATGAACAAACTACTGTTCTTGTTGCTGCAGGGATCTCAGTGGACCCTGCTGCTCCTTGAGTCCTTGGTACTCTCAAGAAGTGGAGTTGAAATACAGGAGGACTGTGAAAAAAGAGCACCTTTTTTGGAGGGGGGGACACAATGTTTTGGAAGCGTTCAAGGAACACTGAATGTGGCACTCAGTGATCTGACAAGGAGGGGATCGGTCACAGGTTGGACTCGATGCTCTTGGAGGGTTTTTTTCCAACCTCACTGAATCTGGGATTCTGTGAAAAGTCCAAACATGATAGAGAAGAGTTGACAAAAATCCTCTCCTGCTAGAAAGGACAGATTTTTGTCTGAGAAGTGCTGAAAGCCAAGATAAGAAATTTGTGTGGAAAGAAGATGACAGGCAAAAAAATGGGATTAATGAGTCAATCATGGGCACAGAGGGAGTGGGTCTGAAGACAGGCATGCAAAGAGAAAGGCAGCAGTGGGATGATCTGCATGGGGTTGGCTGCTGTTGCAAGGGCTGTTTCCTTCACAGAGACTTTTCATTTCTGACTCCCTCTTCCAGAGCACCCGTGCTCTCCTGCTCTCTCCTTTGTGCTTGTGCTAGCACTGCACAGCTCTGTGTGGAGCTACGTCAGGTGGCTGTTCCAGCTGAAAGTGCCTCATCCATAATGCAATTCCCCAGTGTTTGCTTGGTTCAGCTCCTGGATCTGTCTTTCCACGCAGGGGCATGTGTGCTCCCAGTGGGGAGGGGAATTGGGTGGGAATGTGTGTTAAAAGTTAGAGTGAAGAAGAAGAAATTGTCATCTCCGGTGAGATACTGGGATTAAATTTCACTAAAGTTTCCAATCCAGTTGTTAGATATATGGAAAGTGAAATAAAAAGAAGCAAATACTAATGAGAGCACACCAAACAGGATTAGTGGTTGGTTGAGGATTTGGAAGCAGGTTAACAAGCCTGATGAAAAGGACTCTAATCAAAAAATAGCATCACAAAGAGGCTTACTGTATGCTTACTTTGGGTTTAAATAGCCTTATGACCATTTTTAAAGCACTGGATCGACTGTGAAAACCCAAAGAGTACTGAGGAAGGAATTTCACTCCTTTACAGTGCAAATTTAAGTGGTTTTTAGTTGCCAAGGCCTTGTATTGCACATCAATTCAGGAGGCAAAAAACATTGAATAACGACCCATTTGTGGAACAACTGGTCGTGTACAAAGGTAGTACAAGATAGCAAAGGTAAAGAGCATAAAATAAGTGTGCATTTAAAGATGCTAAGCATATTTTTCATGGCTAACCACCCAGACCTTCCCATGCAGACATTTTAACCCAAATAGTATTCATTGCTGTAAGGTTTGAGTGGTGGAATATGTGTTTTGAGTGCCTCTTTTGGCACACACACACCCGCTGGCGGTTGTGCATTTGACACTGAATTGTGCCAACACTGTTTGTTCTGTAGCCTTATTTTTGGGCAGCAGCTCAGCGACAGAATGGGTAGATGCCACCCCATCCTGATTTCCTCTTCAAGAGGGAAGAGTCCAATTTAGCTCAGTCTTGGCTGTCAAGGAGAAGAAGCACTTGAAGAGGATGAGTCTTCCCAGTTAGTCAGATACTTAAAATAAAGGCAGCAGTTATTCCTGTGTTTTCTTTACATGTAGATGCAGTGTACGTGTATCGGAGCTTGTTTGGATAATGTCAGTCAGGAATAAACTCTGAATTGTATAAATCCCTTTTCCTGCTTTCCAGAGGAAGGACCACAAGTGAATCTCGAATTTGGTGTCTAAACACATATGAGTATGCACACATTTATCACTCGTCTCCTGAGGTTTCCAGGAGCTCATCTTTTGTAAAGCTGTTGATTTATTATTTTTATAATTTTTCTTCACTTTATTATTTCATGGTATCTCTTTCCACAATATATATTTAACATATTAAATGGTCTGTGCTTCAAGGTTTTTCAGCCTAAAAATAAATCTAGATCCATTCATAACTGTACTGATGCAAGATGCTGAAGGTCGGGGTGTAAATAATTCCAGTTATGTAAAATAAACCAGAGTGGATGTGATGAGGCTTCCTGAAATCTAATGATTTTCAGGTGAAGCTGTGCACTCTTCTTCCTGACTATTTCAACATAAGATTTGTAGATTCTCAGCAAAGTTAACAAGTGTGAGTCCTCAAAGTACCCTTGGCGTGACTTTAGTGCTCCAGTGTCATGTTTGAAAAAGGTACCAGGAAAGGCTTAAATTGGAAATATAATAAAATCAATAAACAAAGAAACAGTAGAAAAAAGTAATCTGGTTAGAAAGAAATGGAAAGGTTTAAGTATTGAAAGCTGTCCAGTTGTTGGGTGAAAATAAGCAAGAGAAAGAAAAGAAGCAAACCCCAATATTTTAATATTAAAACCAATAAAGAATTGCCACTGTCAGATATTATTATTAACACTCCCCTTGCTATGATATTAAACAGCAGGATGAATGGGAAATATATTACAATATATGCAATATTTACACAATCTCTACATTTTTTAAGTGTATGAAACACCCAAGGAAAACCTTTTTGATATGTTCAGTCATGTACCTTGTGTGTTTGTTGTCCTAGGATTTTTTTTATCATTTCATATCTCTTTAAAATAATTAATTTAATTAATTAATTTTTTTATCAATAGCTCTTGTTTAGTAAGAAAAAAGACAATGAACAAAAGTCTACTCTGATTTTTGGGGAAAAAAAAAGTTAATTCTTACAACCTCACATTTTCAGTAATTCATATTTAATTATATCTGAGTGTTAAAGAACCTAAGCAGGTTGGCTTTAGGGTGGCTGCTAAAGAAAGAGTGAAGGAAATGCCAAGGAAAGCTCTCTGGCAGGTGACAAAGTAGAAAGAACATGGCTGAACTGAGAGAATTTGGTACTTCTGTTAAATCCAGACTCTTTTGGGGCTGGTTGTATAAGCAGGGAAAGATGTGACATTTAGGATCATTTCCTGATGTAGGTTCATGGGCGGCAAGAAGGCTGTGAGAAGGAAAGGTTTGCAGCACGTTTCATTGAGCTGGTAGGTAAAACAGACAAACATCAGACAAGTGATGGTTTCTTCCTGTCTAATCTCCCCCAAACACCTCCCAAGTAAAACAAAAACCATCTCTGCTATCCCAAACTCTCTTGGCTCTGACTTCCGTCAGTACTGTTTGCCATAAGGGATTCCTAGAATAGTTGTATCTCGTATTTTGAGTTCTTTAAGTCTGTCACAGTTCCAACAGAGAAAAAAAAAATGTTGAAGGAAGATTTGGCCTTATTATTTTAACAAACAGTGACTTGTTATTTGTCATTAATACTGACAGAGACTAAACAGCCCTCTTTAAACTGTGTCGCTGAAACAACATAACAGGTAAAAGTCAGATGTATTTCTTGTCATAAAGAGAATATAAATTGCTTAAGGGGCATGGAAATATCAAGCAAAGGCTTGAATGAGTTTACTCAGACACAACCATGGGGATTTCTGCACATATACAGCTACTTCTTAGATGATTTCTTGCAATAACAAATATGTACCACGTCATTCACATCATTTTTATTCGTGTATTTACTTTCCACATGGTAATGACTGTTTGTAAGAGCCAAGACCTTCCTGTTTTCTTTTGTCTTAGAAATTGAATAGATTCTTTTTTTATTGTATATTATTTTGAAGTTTTACTACTGCAATTAAAATGCACTTTGCTTTTTTCTACTGGAAATCTTTTAGACAAACCATGCTTTACCTCAGAACATAAATGCCCATTATTAGGCTTAAGGAAAGAATGATATGTGGCATTCAGCTGCCTATCTACTGTGTAGTCATATTTGTAGTAGTTTAAAAAAAATATTTTGGAAACAATTTTGAAAATTATTTTTGGATTTTTTTCTTTTTTTTTTATTTACATAAAACTGTTGTCTTTCAGTAGTCTTCCTTACAAATAAATGCCATGTGGCTTCAAAACAAAATCGTGGCAAAAACATTTACATGAGATCCACAGTACTGTAAAGTAACAAAATGCTAAATGAAAATTATCAGCGTGACTGAAGATAAGTAAAAGGCCAAAAGATTTCCCAGTCCAGTTCTTATTCAAGACACAACGTCCACTGGCTGCCATGGGAGTTGTGGCTGTATGACAACTATTGGGATAAAAATAACAATTATGAAATTGTAATATGCTCCAATTATGAACGAAATTGTAATTTTAATCGTAACACGCTCCCATGAATGTCCAGTTGTCTCTCACTAAAATAATGTGAAATATACTTTTATGTACTTCAAAAGTTATTTGTGTCAAATGACCTGAGAAATGCCTTGGAATTCCTGGAGTTTTGTTGAAATGGCTACAACAGTTGCAATGAAGAAGCCACAGCCCAAGAACAAAAAGGTCTGGGTAGAGATTTATATATTCAATTTGCCTGCAGCACCATATTTTAACATTGACTTGCAAAGCATGCATTAACACTCTACAGTAATATTACAAGTCAGTGTTACAGTTATTCATGAATTTCATTAGTTTCGACTTTTCGACAGTATTTTGTCCTGTTCAAACTGCAGAACAATTTATTTATTAATATACACGAAGGAAAAGAGTAAGAGTATTTCAATATCTTTCCATGGTGAACCAAAACGTCTCAATTTTCTTTTTTTAATCCAGCCTCCTAAATGACTACTATTTTTTTTTTTTTTTTCCTCTGCGGAAGAGTTAGCTGGGCATTTTTTTTAAACAAAACACAACTCAAAAATCCTGCCAGGCGTGTGCTCTGCTCTCACCTCTCTTCTATCCCAATACAGGGAATAGAAGGTGTAAGGCAATGTACTTCTCACCAAGCCTTGTTTCCATCTCAACTCTTGCTAGCGGATTACAGGCAATAAGATACAATGTCCTATGAAATTCCAAATAAGATTTTTGCCCCAAACTGTTTAAGTCATGCAGTTGGAGGTGTCTGATGAGCTACCCATGACGCAGCTGAGGGTGGACACCGGGAAAGACTGTGTGGCTCTGCTGCCAAAAGATTTTTCCTTTTTATGTATTTTTCATATATTCGTAGCTCTGTATTGTATAATTCTATAGTTTCTTAGTTGACTCCAGTACTTTTCCTACCCTGTTAGGCGAACACATTCCTGGAATCCTGTTCCAGTCTTGCTTCTTTAGAGAACCAAGGCCACTCTTCCATTTTCCCACGTATTTAGACATAAAAAATGTAGGACTAAAAGCAAGGGGGGAGGCTTCGTTAGGAGGCTGAACCAAGAGGGGAATTATTTCATGAACTGTACTTTTAATTGGAGATTCTTGTCAATTAAACTAATTTGATAAACTGATAAAATTGTTTAAGCCCTGTATCACGTGTGCATTCCTCCACAGGTACGCCTGGAGGACCTTCAAAAAGTGGTATCATCTTTTTATCACCTTAATCTTGTTTGGTTCTTGATTTTAGGGGCTATCAGGCAGCTCCAGTGGAAGTCTGCCATTCCATTCCCTAAAGGAAGAAATTAATTCCCTGGGGAGTGCTGCAGTTCAGGCCCCAGCCGTCGAAGGAAAAAATTACCTGGGCTGAGAACTCTACTTTAACTTCTTGTTATAACAAACTATTACATTGTGTGCAATAACACAAGCAGGAATTTTAAGTTAAAGCATTTTTTTTGTCAGAAAACACCAGTCTGCAGTCTTGCTATGCAGGATTTGCTACCATTACCCACCAAAATAAGTCAGTACTTCCATCCAGGTGCAACCAACTTCATGTGAACCACATCAATCACAAGCAATTGACTTGTGTTTCTGCTGTGGATGTAGCTGGTGCAAAGGAAGCAGATCGCAAGTGATCCTGCTGTGTGTCTTCCAAACTGAAGGCTCGTGACTGCAAACATGGGTTGTGATTTTAAACTGGGATGTTCAATCACTGTGTGGGTTTCTGGGTTGACAAAAAACCTATATGGAGCAGGAGTGGGAGATAAGGAGAAAAAGGAGAAAAATGGTCTAGCTAGGAAAGGAGAAAAAGTTGGAGAGTAGTGACAGGATCTGGAATTCAAAAGGATTTAGGGGTTTTTTACATGGAAATAGAAGAGTTTGATGACAGCCTGGGAAAAGAAGTGGAAGAGGAAAGGATATATTTCCTCTGTCCTACATCCTCAGGGAAATAAATGACTGGAGTGTAACTCTTCTCTATTTCCCTTGGTTTCTGCTGTGGACAACTTTATGCCTATTTGGACTATATATATTTCACATTTAGTGATTCTCTTTCATCATTTTTTAATAATATTTCATGTCCTAAGGATAACCACCCTCTGAGGTTCTCTTCTGCTCTTTCTATGTCATTAATGCAACACTCGTAATTAGGACCTGACTCATACAAATATGAATAGCCTAAGTTTAGGCTGTGACATTTTTTAGTTCCCACTGGAATCCTCAGCAAGAAGACTAACTGGATTTATTCTATTTGCTGTTATAATTAAGGTTCACATAATCTTTGCAGGTTTTTTTTTTTTCATTTTCCAGTTATAGCACAACATGGAGAAAAAGGATGAGAAGTCCTGATCGTTGGCAGTTTAAAGTGCAGTGAAACAATGAAAAATGACATCTTCATATATGATGGCAAGAATTACGGTGATAAAAAATAACACTGTTGCACAGAAATCCCAATTGCAATTGAGGTTCTGCATTAGGTACCAAACCATATATAGTTTCTTTATTGCTGGGTCTGTTTTACTTAAGCCATTGTCAATGCAGTAAACACAGACATGGATTTGTTCCAACCATGTAGAAAATGGATTTGGAGAGTTTATTTTAATGCAGAATCTGTAGACATTAGTGCTGTCAGGACTGCATTTTTGAACTAAATCTTCCAGACATTCCAACTGAAATCTAATCTAATATTTCTCTGAATGTTTTAGCATTAAAAATTCACGTCTGCAGTCCTTCCGCAAAGGTTTTACAAAATGATTCTCCGTGTTTGCAGAGGGTGGGTTTTTTTCTGTTTGATGTAAACCAGAATCAACTGAAAAACAAATTTGGAAAATATTTCTAATGCAAGTTGGAAAATTAATCCGGTTTTAGCAATGATACAAAGTAAATCACAAACGGAGTGCAGCAACCAAGATGCCACACTTGGGTCAGAAAGAGTGGCAGAAGTCAGACAAAGGATCATCTTGGAGAAAAATAGCAATGATGCTGCCTGAGTGGAAAGTTGGAGGAGGGGAAGGAAAAGGCCTTGAAAATGTATTTTCTGTAAACTGAGCAGGTGTTCTCTGTGAAGATAAAATCCTCCTGTGGAAGGTGACGCAGAGATGCAGAACAGGTCTCACACTGACATTTCCTAAGGAGGTTTATGAGAGAGCTGGTGGTGGGAGAACACTGTGGGCATTATTCAGAAATATATATTTAGGCGACAAAGGGTACAAAGAGGTGGAAAACAGCACCGAAAATTGGCAAAGAAAGTTCTTAGGCTTGGAAGCTGAGGCATATGAAGAGAAATAATGGAAGAGATCTTGGGGAAAATGTCCTGTTGTGCATTGAGCATTTTCCCCAGCTTTTAGAGTATTTTCATGTCTCACCCTCTGTAAAATCAGTACAGAGTGTAGTGCCTGCTGCACTCACCATGCCTCAGATTTGGGTATAATTTGCCATCAAAGGCTTGGGTGAGAAGTTTAAGACTCTTAAGGAAAGGCATTGTGCAGCCATCAAGTATAAATTGCATCTTTTCAGAAAATATTCCAGCTATTCAGCTTAAAAGAGGTTGGGAGATGGCTGGACAAGCAGTTTAAATTTCTTCTCCGTAGAAGAATTCTACAGAACGGAATTGGAGGGAAATGTGCAGAAATGACCCAAAAGCGTTTTGCACTCAGGGGGCAAACTTTATCTTTTGCTGCATCCACATGGAGACACCTTGATCATTATAATCAGCACGCTCCATTTGCTGCATTAACAACAAGATAAATATTTAATCACAGTGCAATTATGTCTGGATCTCTGCCATTAGTTTATAATGAATATATAGGCAGATAGAAACTAATACACTACTAATTCACTTACGAGCCAGGCTGAACAGATTTTTTTTTTAATTTTTTTTCCCCGCAAAGCTGGTATTTTGAGAATGTTCATGAGATGACAGTGTGTGTCATCTAATTACTTCTTCTGCTTTCATCCATTAGCTGGAATAACATGCAGCAAGCAGTTATTGTTATCAATATTCCACATAAACTGTGAATGATGTTCTGCAGTGCCTATTTTCAGCTTGAAATAACCAAACAAAAAGCAAGGTGTGGGTCAATACATATTTGTTGATGCAAGGTACATTTGTATCCTAACAGTAAAATAGAATCAACAGCAGCAAATTCAAAAAGGAATTTTTTGAAGGGTAGGAAAGAGCCATTGTGGTTTGGTTCATTTCCTTTTCTCTTTATTTTAAAAATATTTGAGTATGCTGGGAAGGAAAGAATTTCTTGTCACACTCCAGAAGATTTGAAGGAAGAGTTAGTTCAAAATGCATCAAGTTTATCATGATCATCATCATCACCATTAACTGATGACCATCAGTTTGTCATGCTGCACCAGTATGACTGGAGTTGGGCCCTAAAATGTTTAGATATTTGTGTATATTTTTGACTTTCACTACTTTATTTTGCTTTATTGCAGAATTACTTTTAGGCGACAAAAAAGAAAAGAGTTTTTGAGTAAGAATGAGAAAATACTGGGCTATAAAACATCAGTTCTTTACTGCTGATGCTCCATGCTTTAGTGGCAGAATGAGCATGTTCTAGAAGACATTTTCGTGGTTGCAGTGCCTTCAGAAGGTCAAGAGCACATCTGCTGGGAACGTGCTCCTCAAATGTCCCCAAAACCATGCACCGCAAGGCAGGCAGCTGGGTGCATTCAAAACCAGCCTCTGTGCCGGGTAAAGTCTTCACAATAATATTGAATTAACAGCCAAAGTAGTAAATGTGAGGAAGATCAGAGACCCTCAAAAGCTTTTGTTATTTTCCTGACCTTTTTGTGCAATAAAGTGGTTTTCTGTCAGAACCTGTGGGGACAATCCTGATGAATTTGAATGCTCGTCTGTGTGTCTCCGTGGAAAGTGGTCTCTTTTGAATAGGATTAGGTTATACTTTGGATTTGTGTCTGCTGAAGTGTGCATTCTGCAATCTCACATTCGAAGGGGCAGACCTTTCAAAAATCCATTTTGAGTTTTTAAAAGGGTGATGAGGAAAGAAAAAGGTCAGTATACTTCTGGAAAAAAGGCGGTCTATCATCTTGCATATAATGGTGTGTAATTTTTAGCTGTGTGAAGAAAACAAATACCTCAGTTAGAAAATCATGTCAAATATAAAGACTCAGAAATTAAACCCATCACAAATATTTGTAAAATATCTAGTGCAGATTTTTGCTCATTTCCATGGTGGGATGGTTCAGCTTTGTCCTCAGGTTGCAGGAACTGCTGAGCAGAGGCAGTGGAGTGTTGGATTACATGGACACTGAGCCTAATTCAGTGTGATTATCCTTAACTTCCTCACCATGGGCAGCTTGTGCCGTTCTGCTAGCTCCTGCAGCAAGGAGGCTGATTCTTGCCCTCCCATAAAGTTCAAATAAGTTGTTTGTGACACTGTCTTCCTCTGCACCTACTGATTTCGAAATACAGGAGTTCCTGCTAAGTGAGCTCTGTCACAGCTTTTTTTTGAAGACTTTGCTTTGGCAGAGGAAGCACCTAAAGTATCATGTATGATCCAAACATGGAGGAAAAATTCAAATTACTGATGTTAAAACTGTGTGAGACACCTCTGATGAAAATTTCAATTTATCAGAGGGGGAAAAGCCTTATTTGACATTCTTGTAAAGCCAAGAGGAACTTAAGAAAAGCTGTTGCCACAAAGCCACGCAGCTGGAGAGTACTTTTCTTTAAAATGAAGAGCAAAACTATTTGATACCTTTTATTAGTTTGATGGTAGCTCCCAACATTTGTTTTGATGGGATTTGCAGCTTATTATATCATCAGAATAACATTATCTATTAATCCTACTTCAGTAATACTCCACAGAATAAATGAAGCAATTAGCTTTGTATTTTCGCCTTGATGTATATCAAGGTCAATATCTAATTTAGTATTCTTCATTAAAGTCATATTATTTCTACATGAAGAGAAAATGGATTGATGCCATCAAAAGTGTTAATGTTTTTATTTCTTTTTCCTTAATTTTACTGGTAAAAAAATGGGCTATTTTGCATGTTTCACTCCACTGTAGTATACATTTTTTGTCTTTATTTTCTCCTTACATTTTTTTAATCTGTCTCTTAATCTTGACTTAGTAAGAAAAGGTGGGATTTGAGTTTTGGTCACCTTTCTGTTTTAGCACACTTTTGTTGGGAATCCAACTGCATCAGGAAAATGGGCTGACGCTGATTTCTTGTTTAATGACATCCCCTGCAATTTTTGAATGCCTTTCCCACCAAAGCATCAGCAGATTTTATGTTTGGCAAAATAAATGCTTATGCCGTTTTTTAGAGGGTGTCACTGAACAGTTTTCCTTGCTTTCCTGGCTTTATCTGCTATAGACAAGCTGATGGTTTTTCTCAAACACGCATTTTCCACTGCAGTATTGCATGACACAAGAGTTTATTATGAAATTTTCGTTGACTCTACCTGTCAAAGGAGAAAACAGATAACATGATTCTGCCTTGAGCCCCTTTGCAACTCTGCTGAGGATGCATTTGTTTGATTCATACATCTATAAAGTCTCAGAGGTTTTAGTAAGAACATCTAAAATTTAAAACCTGCTATGCTTTAAGTTAACTTTCAATATTTTTTCAAAAACAGCATGGGATTTCAATTGACTAACAGAATGATGTATTTTGGACTATACTTGTTATGTTGGCTAATACCCCTGGAACTGAACAATGAAGGACTCAAAAGAGCAGCAAAGTGAATAGATCTATTACTTTGAGTGCACAATTAATCTTGCTGACATTATTTTATATGAACATGGATAAAAATGCCTGGAAACCACACCATTGAATTCCTCTGCTCATTAATATTGATCAAATGTTGTTGTTCTCTTTGTGTTGGAAGCCACTTAAAGATTATCTGTAAAAGTATTACAGCGCTATTGATTTGAAAATAAAAACAATCCCTGAAGTCCACTGTTTTTGAAAATTAGTTCACGTATTTGGTTTGTTCTTTTGTTGGTTTTTTGGTGGTTTTTTTTTTTTTTTTTTGGTTAGTTTTTGCTTTTTTGGGGTTTTTTTTGGGTTTTTTTTGGTAGAAAAAGGATATTTTTGAACTTGCTGCTATAGATCTGAGTAACAGACCTTATTAATCAGGCTGTCATGGAATTAATTATCCAGAATTCAATACCATGTTTTTTAAAAGCCTACACATGCCTATGGAAGTTGACTGGGACCTCTGGCATCTGTGCCCTGATCTTACACGTTACATTTTTGGTGCTTCAGTGGAATGACAGCAGGATTAGGCCCCAGGTCCTTCAAGACACTCAGATCTGCAGAAATTGCATCAGGGGTCCTGTAGACTCAGTTAAAATAAATAAATAAATGCATGATAAACAAATAAATTAAAAAGAATCACATGTTTGGGTGTTCATGCAATTCAAATAACCTCAAGATGTGTGAGTTCAAAGTCTGGTCCTTTGTAGAATTAGGAGAAGCAACGGTAGGGTGACACAGACTGAAATGAATTTTCAGTCATTCATTCATTTAGCATGCAGGGTTAGTCTAACCCATGTCTTTGTCAACAAATAAATGTTAACTAGTCAAAACTAGGTGATTGTCATTTTTTAATTTCAGCATAATTAATGAGGATGTTTTGTTGCTCTAAAAATCGTTTTTGAACTACCAGTTTCCATGAACAACAACAAAAAATGCAAACAAAAATACCCAAAGCAAAATACTCATAATTTGTATTGAAAATAGTGATATTATTTGTCCATAACAACCATAATCAGGAAAAAAAATGTTCATGTTGTTGGTGTGTTTTTTTTTTTTTCCCCAGAAGAAAGGCTTCATGGAAGAAAAACATTAGTTAGAAATACTGTCATGCACCACTATATTTATCACTATGCACCTCAGATGACCTTTTAAGCCTTTTCAGTTTGGACTGATCTGAGAAAATGCAAAATATAAAGAAAATCAATGAAAGTAGGCCGAACGTGTGCTTAACAAGCCATACTGAGGAAGCAGAAAGCAAAATGAGAAAGTAATTATTAAAAGATTTATTTTTCTTGGAAGATTAGAGATCTGCTTGCTGCACAGAAACAATTAATGTATGAGGCTGCCTGCAGGTACTCCCCAAACTGCAGCACTGAGATGGAAAGAGAGGCTTGGGGAAAAAAAAAAATAGTTCATATATATTGGGAGGCTAAAAGTGCAAATTATTAGACATGTTTCTTCCCAAATTATTATGAAGGAGAAACACGATGAACAGAAGCAGGAATACTTGAAAGGCACAAGTCTTCCTAGAATTAAGAATGTAGTGTAGCTTTACTTTTAAAGTGTAATAGAGAATTTGGGTGGGAAAAGCCAAAACAGGCAGCAGCCATTCTCCTTGTTTTCATCTTCACGATTTTTGCTCTTTTTTTGCTACCAATTCCATTTGGAATAATCTGCAGTACATTCATGGGAATTGTTTTTTTGGTTCAGTGAGACATACCCCATGCTTAATGATGTACACAAGCAAAGCCTCTGCAGGGCTGTGTCTTGGAACAGGCTGATGACAAAAGTAGTAATAGAAATGTGCACCTGCGTGGCTTCTCAAATTGCAATAGCCACATGGGCAATAATAACCGGGGAATGTGTTCTGACATCCTCGTCATTCAGTTAATTTTTGTGCTTTGCAAATTAATATTTGCTGGGAGAGTGCAGGTTTCACTGATGTGACGTCTGGATGAATGGTGCTGCTGTGAGAATCTGTCAAACCTGGGCTTGTAATTGAAAACACGAAGAGGCAGATGCGTAGAAACACTAAACTTGCAGCTCTCTCAAGCCTAAATCATTCAATTCATTCGTTTATTGGTCCAACAAGGTGACTTGTCAGGTCACACCAACCCCCTGCAGCTCCAGGCTGGGGCAGAGGGGCTGGAAAGCTGGGAAAGGCCCTGGGGGTGCTGGTGACAGCAGCTGGACACGAGCCCAGGGGTGCCCAGGGGCCGAGAGGCCGATGGCCACTGGTCTGTCCCAGCCATGGTGTGGCAGCAGGACCAGGGCAGTGACCGTCCCTGTGCTGGGCACTGCTGAGGGACCACCTCAGATCCTGGGGCAGCTCTGGGCCCCTCATGTCAAGAGAGACCTGGAGGGGCTGGAGTGTGTCCAGGGAAGGGAACGGGGCGGGGGAAGGGTCTGGAGCCCCAGGAGCGGCTGAGGGAGCTGGGAAAGGGGCTCAGCCTGGAGAAAAGGAGGCTCAGGGGGGACCCTGTGGCTCTGCACAACTCCCTGACAGGAGGGGGCAGCCGGGGGGGGTCGGGCTCTGCTCCCAGGGAACAGGGACAGGAGGAGAGGGAACGGCCTCAGGCTGGGCCAGGGGAGGCTCAGCTTGGACACCAGGAGCAGGAATTTCCCCATGGAAAGGGAGGTCAGGCCTTGGCAGGGGCTGCCCAGGGAGGTTTGGAGTGCCCATCCCTGGAGGTGCCCAAGGAAGGGCTGGAGGTGGCACTCAGAGCTCTGGGCTGGGGCCAAGGTGGGCATCGGGCACAGGTTGGACTCGATGGCCTTGGTGCTCTTTTCCAACCTCAGTGATTCTGGGATTCTGAAATTCCCAGTCCTGATTTTCAGTAAATTATGCTGTAGATTTCTTCTCTCTTTTGTTTGTTTTGGGTTTTTTTCAAACGCAATTTTAAGTGAGTGAATGATTATGACATTCAACAAGCATTTCAACGATTATGGCATTTCAACAAGCAGCAATCATCACTTTTCTGGGTACATGGCAAAGGTTGCAAATAACGTACATTATATTGAATTTACAAATCTTTTCACAGACAAACTTGCATGTGGGGGCTTTCTAAACAATGTTTACCATTTCTTTAAAATGAGACTGGAAAAAAAAAAATCATAAAAATGAAGTTCTCTTCTGGTAGGAGTCATGTTGTGGGTAGTATTAGTAAGATAATAAAACATAAGTAGCTCTTTTACAGTGCTGTTAAATAAGTAAATTCTAGACCTCAGGTCAAATGATTTTGTTATTCAGAGGTATTTAAAGTTTTAGTAATTACAATCCTAACAGATCTCTGTGCTGAAATTTTATGCA
The DNA here is from genome assembly GCA_013397865.1 of Struthidea cinerea. Taxonomy (NCBI): domain Eukaryota; kingdom Metazoa; phylum Chordata; class Aves; order Passeriformes; family Corcoracidae; genus Struthidea; species Struthidea cinerea. The sequence goes on from VZTI01001765.1 coordinate 416,458, forward strand.
TCCTAGCATGTGGTGTGCTGGAGAAAAGGAAAATTCAGTCAGAAGAGCTTTTTGAAATCATCTTGAAGTGGATACGCTGCAGAGTCACTAAGTGGAAAAGGAAGAGTTGGTTTGGTAGCTGCTAACTGCTGGCCCAGATACTTACATTTCAGAAAGTCACCCGGAGCCATAGCAAAGATCTCTTCAGCCTGCTAACTTGACATGCAGTGATCATTCAGGGACATTGTACGTGTCACTCGGTGCATGACAGGCATGTTTGATTAATACCTATTTCCTCAGTGGTGCAAAAGCTAGAATGCCTGTTATCTTTAACAGGAGAGCAAGATTTAGCTTCACTGTCTCCTGTCTTCTCTCACATTAAAAAATAATGCTGTGATTAATGAGTAGTGACACGCTTCATATTTTTTCTTGTTCATAAAAATCCGTGCTGGCAAGTTATCTGAGGTAAGTGAAGGGTGTATTTTACTGAGTTAGTGGAATATAAAGGCCTTCGTGAGGCATTTTATTTCTTTAATGAATGCTTATAAATGACTGAAATTATTATGGCTGTTATTGTGGATGTGTACATACTTCTCTCTCTTTTTTTTTTTCCCCCTTCTCTCAGGACCCTGCCTTCCTAATCCGTGTCATAATGGTGGGATGTGTGAAATTAGTGAAGCGTACCGAGGCGACACATTCATAGGATATGTTTGTAAATGTCCACAGGGATTTAATGGGATTCACTGCCAGCACAGTAAGTTCCACATGGTAAATTTTATTGTATTTATAGATAGGAGCCCTTTTATTGCCTGCACTGTTGAGGATTAATATCAGATCTGGTTTTCTGAAGTATATCAGACTTTGGCCTTTATGTTATGAGCAAGCTAATACCACTGAATGCTGCTGCTGCTGCCTTCAGAAAATGACCTGACTACCAACCCACTGGACACAACAGTGAATGATTTGCTACGCATGTCTTAGACCATGGCAAGGACAAGGTAAACACATTTTGCATGGATTTAATGCAAAAACGTGCTTGAAGAAGTGGGGATGTCTTCTTATCTCAGTGGTGTTTGTGTGTTTGGTTTGATTAATGCTAAAAGAAAGGGAAAGAATAACTGAAATTTGTGAATAAATATATCTTCTAGATCTTTCCTTACCTATGTCTTTATAAATAGTGAAGAAATATTTTGAATCACAATATCTAAGTTCAAGGGCAGAACCTCCAAACTTACATCAGATGCACAAATGTATTTTAAATACATTTAAATGCAGGTGTAGAGATGTATTTTAAACCCTGTTTAAAATACAGCTCCTGGATCTATTTCTAATCATCATTTATTTGGAGAGTATTTCCTATTTTCAGGTCAGATTGGGAACAGGGAGCCAGCATCCTTGTCTTAGAGTGTGTAGTTAGAGAACTGACAGTCAACCATAGGGGAAAAGAAATTTTGGGTGTGCTGGAGCAGAGTTAAATGTCTTCACAATAGCTGATGTGGGCCTGTGTTTTGAATTTGTGCTGGAACCATCATTGATAATTCAGGGATGTTTTAGTTACTGCTGGGTAGTGCTTACACGGAGTCAGGAGCTTTTCTGCTTCTCACACCACCCCAGCAGCACTCAAAACCAATTAGTGAGGGATATTCATCTGCTGGTGACTGAGCAGGTTGTGTGCTAACCTATGAATATAATCTGCATTGTCTGTCACTTAAATAGCAGCTGGGGTTTTTTTCACACGCAAAGCTCATTTAAAACAAGTGCTTGCCTGAGGAGAAGCTCACGAGAGAAATTTTGGGGTTTCTATTTTGTGCACGAATGGTTCTCAAACCAAGGGCAGCATGGTTCTTAAAATCTTATGCTGTTGATGCATATGGAAGCCAGTTGTTACTCAGAAGGTAAAAAACTCAAGTAAAAATCAAGAATCCGGTTCCACTCACATGTAAAAATTAGTTCAGTCATTCAGATCATAGTGAATAAGCGCTGAATCCAGCCTACCTGAATTAATTGCTCCATTTAGATACTTGTCTGTAATTTGAAGTGTCAGGGACCAGTACAGTCCAGCTCAGCTGACAACTTCATGTCTGTAATGTCCCTCAAATACTCCCTGGAAATTGTCTCCAAAGACTGGAATAAGGATACTCAATCTCATTAACTTTGGTCATTAACACTCTCAGCTAATTGCATAGGTAACATGGGCAATTCCACTGACCTAATCCTGTGAAAATACACACCCACCTCCTCCACTGGGAGCATGGAGATGAGTGGTTAATGTCCAGCCACGTGGATGAGCTCATGTGAAAACACCCTCACAGGGACTCGGGGATGATCCATCACAGGACCAGTCACGTGGCACACAACACTTCTTCCATCAAATATCAAGGAGGTGACCCTTGTTAAACGAGTAAATAATACCACAGCTTTTCATCAAGCAAAACACGTTGCTGAGTGCTAGCTGCCTGTGAAATACCATCTTTTGTCACCTAATTAATGAGCAAAAAACATACAGCTGGTGCATCACGGAGTTGTTTGCTGGGTCCACAGCATCCTTTTAAAAATATTGAGGTATGTAGCTGTTAGCTAATGATCCTGATAATCAGCAAAGTGGGTTTGTATCAACAAGAGCAAGGTAAAGGTCTCACACAGCTGGGCCAGGCTCACTAAGGAGCCACCACAACCCCAGAAGGCAGCTGAAGTGATTTGAGAGAAGACAAGCTTGTGTGAACAGTTACTCTTGGGGGGAGAATGAAACTCAGTCCTTTTCAGGTAATCTGATTTAAGATGGGATGATAAATCAGATAACCTATCCAGGTGTTCAGAGGGTCTCTGGGGATGGGAGCTGTGAGAAGCAGCCACGGAGCTCTCTGCAGTCTGGGACAACTGTGGGGCTTTCAGTGGTGGAGTTAATTTAACACTCTTATACAATATCACCTTAGCTCGATTCACAGCGTTCCTTTGAAACAAATTCCTCTGCTTCATGAAGTTCAGCAATTCAATTCTGAACTCACTGTAAATCAAGTAAGAAGGCTGTCAGATTTATCATAAAGAGATAAATTAAAGTGACCTCACTGCAAGGCACATCTTTTTTTCTACACTGTCAAGAATTCCAAAAACCACATTTTGGTTCTCTTGCACAAGGCTTTTTATCTTGGATTTCTTTCATGTCTAATATTTTGTTGCCAAATCAATTAAGCCAGGTGATTGATTTTGCAGTCAAGATACATTCTCAAAGCTGGTATTTTATCATTCACATCAACAAACACCCTGTCAGTATCTCCGAGATTTGTTGACCTTTTACCCATGTAAATAATTAATATGTAAACTACAAAAGAGATCATTAGCAATTTTAGTATTTTCTCGGTTTATCGCAAAGCTGATGTTAATTGGCTGTGGTTGTCTGAAAAGATTCTGATTACCCAGTGGCAAAAAAAGGAAACAATTTCCCATTTCAAAGCTCATAAAGCAACCAAAACCAGGAAGGTCTGCCTCAGGTAGAGACCTGGACAGGTTTTGTGTCAAAACCCAGGGACAATTTATTCTTTAAAAATTCCTCCATTATTTAAGAGGCATTTATTTATCTGATTGGAATGAAGATTCATCTCAAGGGCCCTCCTGGAGAAGAGAAGGCTCCAGGGAGACCTCAGAGCCCTTTCCTGTGCCTGAAGGGGCTCCAAGAGTCCTGGAGAAGGCCCCCCCATGGCTGGGATGATGACCTTTAAAGTCCCTTAAAATCCAAGCCAGTCTGTGATTCTGTATTAAAGGAGCCTAGAACAAGTCAAAATACATGGAAATGCCCCAAAACCTGAAATGGACAGCTTTTTCACCAAAAAAAAAAAAAAAAA
>VZTI01001765.1:420341-438858 GCA_013397865.1 Struthidea cinerea
AAAAAAAAAAGAAAAAGAAAAAAAATCTAGAACTTTGAAAGACATATCCAGTATGCATTATTGTGATTATCAGGTAGAGACTGCCTACTGGAAAACGTAGGAAATTGAGGCATTAGTCACAATGTATATTACTGGCTGCCACTCAACTAGCTGAAATGACAGAGATCCAACCAGGAAAATTCAAGTTTGAAGCAACAAAGGGTTCAGATTTTAGGGTTTGATTTGCATGTGGGTTTATATTCTGAGGATCATTACCTCTGCCAGACATAACTGGAATCCTTGCACTCCAAGAATAAGGGTTATTAACCAAACACATTTAATAACATAAGCAAGCCCTTCCCAGGGTTTTACTGAGTTCTCTGCTTTCTTCCTGCACGTCATGGATGGCCTGTGATATTCACATCTGCTACAAAAATGTGTTGGGAAAACCGCACAGGCGAGGCCCTGTGGCAGAGCAGATTTCCATTGTACCTTGAGGCATCATCCCAGATATCCATGGGACAGAGGCTTTTTCCTGTGGTGCCACGGCTGGAATTTGCTCTACCAGCAAATTTCGGTATAGAATCATGGAAGCTCCTGAGCTGGGAGGGACCCACAAGAATTATCAAGTCCCACCCCTGGCCCTGCACAGACACCATGACAACCCCAGCCTGGGCACCCCTGGCAGCGCTGCCCAAACGCTCCTGGAGCTCTGGCAGCCTCGGGGCCGTGCCCATTCCCTGGGGAGCATGGGCAGTGCCCAGCACCCTCTGGGGGAAGAGCCTTCCCTAATATATGACCTAAACCTCCCCGGGCACAGCTCCAGTTGTTCCCCGGGTCCTGTCACTGTCACAGGGAGCAGAGATCAGTGCAGTAATGACTCATGGGCAAGGACCTTGCTCATCAGATGGAGAAAGGCAAAGCCGTTTATTGCACAGTCAGAATTCCCTAAATCCCAGCACCCAACAGGATATCACATCCTATAAACAGGAAAGATGTTCACCACAGTGTCCCCCAATCACCTGGGGCATTGCACAGATTTTACCCATTATGGTAACAGGCAAACAATGCCCTATAAGGCCACAAACTGCAATGAACACTTCTCACAGGCCCAGTCTGTCCATAAACACACAATCCTCTCTCAGTCCATCCCTGGTGACCTGGATGCACTCCCAGGGTCACCTCCAGGCCCAGGACAGAGCCCCTCTCTCTGATCCTCAGGGCCCATCTCTCTACCATCACCCAGTGCACCCCAACAGATCAGAGCTGCCCTTCCTCTTCCTCTCGTGAGGAAGCTGTAGCTGTGATCAGTCTCCCCTCAGCCTCCTCCTCTCCAGTGCCCTCAGCCGCTCCTCGTGCAGCCCCTCCAGACCATTTACCATCCTCACTGCCCTCCTTTGGACGCTCTCTAACAGTTTAAAGCCTTTTTTACACCGTGGTGCCCAGAACAATGTTCCAGGTGAGGCCTCCCCAGCCCAGGGCAGAGCAGGACAATCCCTCCCTGGCCCGGCCGGCCGTGCTGGGCCTGGTGCCCCCAGGACAGGGATGTCCCTCCTGGCTCCAGGGCACTGCCAGCTCATGTCCAGCTTGTCACTGACCAGGACCCCCAGGAGGTCCCTCCCCAGCCTCTCATTCCCCAGCCTGTCCCTACATCCCGGGTTACCCCATCCCAGGGGCAGAACCACAGTGACTTCTCCAGCTGCCAGGAAGAAATTATTGTGAGGAGGGTACGGAATGTGACCTGGATTTTGCATGTTGCAATGAATGAGTGCTCTTGTTAAACCATACCTGGCTGCAGTTGGGGGTATGGCACAGAAACCCTTCCCCACAGATGGTTTGCATGCAGCTGCCTTGTTTTGAAGACTAAAACACATTATTTCCTTGCACAAAAGGAGGTTGCTCCAAGCCAGCCATCCCAAGAGCCAAGTGGGCAAATTTAATGTAAGACTGTGCGTGCAGTTGTATTACACCAGATTTTCATCCCTTGCTCCCCCTGACACACACAAACTATGGTTTCTCCTTTGGAGAAAGATATCTGTTTGGGGTGTTCCAAACTTAAACCAGGTTAAGGTTTGAGGGGGAGAGGGAGTTAATTTTCGTCAAAATTAGTTCTGTGAGTAGTTTTAACAAATTATACTATCAGCAAGATATTTAATGATGTAGCAATAAACTGTATAGTACAGTAGCCAGTTGGGTGTGTAAGTATGTCCTTGTACCTCTAAGCATTGTGGAGCTGAAGCCTGAAAACTATTCCTGTGTTTGACCAGTGGCTTAGGTAAGAAAGGAAATAGGAAGGAAGTTCCTTGTTCATTTTTAAAACTTCTAGACTTTAACTTAATTAAAACGTGAAAGAAAGTGGGTAACTTGAAAGGCATCTGAGAGAGATCACCAGTAAAGGATATAAAAGTGAACAGCCACTGAAGGTTACTGGAAGAAAAGCCAGTAAAATGCTCCCAAAAGAGGAGCTGTGTGAGCAGGCTGAAGGAAACGGCAGAACCAACAGGTGTGGGAGCACGTGGTGGTTTTGCCCCGTTCACAGAAGTCCGGAGAAAATTGTGTGGGAACTTCCTGGAAAAAGGAAATCCTCTAAAGAGGTGACAGATGATGGGTTTGCCAGCTGAAAACAGAGGAAATTTTGCTGATGGATCATCTTATGACAAACGCGTGGTGAGGTTGGACAACAGTGGCACCAATTTTGGGGCAACTGGAAGGAGGTGTTTGTTTTCCTTGAAGTCCAAATAAATTGGTTAAAGCAGTAGGTGACTGAGCTGAGGCTTGCCCCCTAATTGAAGATTTTATCTGATTCAGTAAAAGCCAGAGATTGCCTTAAAGTCCCAGGCAGGAAGAATAATATCCCCACCAATTTTGTTTCACTCTTCTTAAAATTTGCTTGTATAGCATTGTTTATTCTTTTTATTCATACGCAGTTTAAATAGCTTTTTTTCCTTGTTGAATTACTGATCTTAACAATTTCCTCATGCGCAGCATTGAGTTTCAAAGTCTAATTTCGCTGTATATTGAAAAAGAAAAAAATCCCTTTTCAATTTCAAACCTGCTGTCTTTCAGCATCTTTAAATATTTCACTCTTTGTCTATTATAAGACTGGAATAAAAGCAGATTTTGAATGCCTTCTGTACATCACTGGTTATTTTGCAGACATTTGTTGTGCGCCCTCTTACTTTTCCTGTGCAACCAGCTAAAATTGCCTTTTCTGTGCAATGTGATGGTTTTTCTTGTACTTTTAAATCGTTTCTCAGTGGCCTTCTCAAAACCTTCTTTGTGCAGTGGTGTATTTTACTGCAACAGTGACCTGTCCTAGAGAGAAAGCAGTAAAGTTTATTTGTCAGAAGATCCTTACAACACTTTCTATATTCTTTTTGCAGCATTTTGTGGTTAAGTTTCCTTCTGATTTTTTTTTTTTTTCCCCCCTGTTTTAACCAGAATTGGGTATGGAGCTGAGGCTTTTCTTAAGCAGCCCTTGGTGATGGCTAAGTTTCCTTCATAAGGTGTCATAGTGGGAGGAAAGAGATCTTCCTGATTGCTTTGGGGTTTTATGGCAATGTTGAACAGAGGGGTTGGGTTCCTTCCAACCTCTGCGCTGACTGAATTACATAATGAATGGTGCTTTTAAGAAGATGTGTGTTTCTATGGTGTAAAAGTCACTTAGGTTGTCAATAGCCATTATAAACTTTTTTTGTAGGTGGGTAAATCTGTCTTGCCCTAATTAGTGTCTTTCTTAAGGATTAGGGGTTTTTTTTGTTTTGGTTTTTTTTTTTGGTTGGTTTATTTTTGTTTTGTTTTGGGGTTTTTTTGTTTGTTTGTTTGTTTTTTGTTTGTTTGTTTGTTTTGTTTTGTTTTGTTTTTTGGGGGGTTTTTCCAGTTTTTTTTTCTTCTTGTTTTTGTTGTTGTTGTTGTTTTTGTTTTTTGGGTTTTTTTTTTTTTTTTATAGTGGAAAGAAGTTAATGTTCCAAAAATGCAGGAATTGCTGTTTGATTGCAAAAAAAGATTAAATTTGTTTGTGTTCTACATTAAAAAGATAGCACATGGAGATGTTTCAAACAAGTTTCTCTTTACATTTGAATTAATCATAAAAAGTACTGAATGAAAGGAGTTCATTCTAAATTCAAGAGTAGTTATCCCATTGTAATGTCTACAACATACACTCCTCTTTTTATAACTAAAATATTATAATAAAATGTCTGAGGGTGCACGGAGAATGTCTGAGAGTCCCAGGGAAGAGAAGAGTTGATGAACCACAGTAGAGAGATGTATTCTTTGAGGAAGAACACATGAAAACTTTGGCTGGAGAAAGCATCTATTTTGCTTTTTTTTTGACTTTTTGTGTCCGTTTTGGTAAACACAGCAACTTCTAAGTCACTTCCAGCCACTGTTGTGGTTTAGGATGAACACAGCCCCCTGAAGTTTTAAAAGAACTGTTTTCAGTCTTTGTTGCAACAGCAGGTTTCTTACAGATACACCAGCACATTCCTGTGAGGAAGGTAATGAAGAGAAATGAAATCTCGAAATGAAATCTGACTGTTTAATGAAACAACACTTACCACTTAGAATTTTGGCACACAGGGGTGTGGTCTGATCCATCCATATAGGAATCAGCTGTTAGGGAAAACAAAAAAAAAAAAAAAGATGAGTTTGGTAATTCAGATATTTTTCTTGGTTTTATTGTTCTGCTCCTGTGTGAAATACTGTGCTCAGCCATCTGTATGTGTAGGTGTGTCAGGGACGTAGAATTAAAATATTGTGTTTGTGTTAGGAACTCAAACTGGCACATGGCTGTGCAGCTCCCTATTAATATATAAAATACGGGTGTTGCTCCTTGAACTAGCTGAAAGTTTTGTGTGTCTTTACTGTTCAGAAATTGAACAATTTGCATGGAAATTTTTCTGAAAAATGAAAGAAGGTAAACAAACTTAGACATCAGGGCTTGTTTTTATACTACAGACCCAATGAGAAGTTTAAAGAAGCCAGAGAACCTCTCAGAAGGAAGGTCCAGGAGTGCATTCAGTAGTCTAGCTACTCTTTTGAAGTTACAATCAGTATTTTTTCGCATGGATACACTTTTGAGAACAAGCATCATACAGAGGGGGAGAAGGATATTGCATCAGACTCATTACCTGTGTGACCAAAACGTGAAAAATCAGTACCTGTGCTTGAAGCTCAGTATGATGATAAAATGGTCTAATGGCAGAAACCAGTCTGCATTACAAATTAATCCCTTCGTATTCATAAAATATCTCGAGCAAAACCCACGGTGCTGTCACATATGAATATCCAGGATATTCACGTAGTTAGCATTTATTCTGCTGTCTTAAATAACATACAATTATTTCTGTAGGTCTTCCAGCTGAGCGTTTTAGTTTGAGTTAGGAGTGTATTTTTAAAGAAAATCTCTTGATCATCTCTACTTACCATGAAGCTTTGCTTCGTGTGACAGCAGGCTGAGAGCAGGCTGAGAGCTGGATCCCTTTGAGATTAAAATAATCCAAAAGAAAATAGTCCAGCAGTCTAAAATACCTAGGATTTGACATACTAGGAATTGGCTTAAAACATTTCAGTGGGTAAATGGCAATTCAGTCCACCCAACAGACAAAAAATCCCTGAGACCTGTGTAGGGATCTGCAGATATGTCTTCAGATCTAATGGTTTCAATCTGCACCTACAGTTCTGTAAGATCATGCGACGCAGACATAACCTGTCTGTACCAACGTTTTTGTCAAAATACACTGAGAACTGTTAGTAGAATCTTGTTTATTTTCCTTTTCTTGTGCTAAACGACCGGTGTCATAGGATGCACGTGGCTTTCTGTCAGTCATGCTTTGGTTTGAAATTTGTTCAGTCCTCTGGTGTCGTGGTGTGATTCTGCCAAAAACAGTGATGCCCATCTTCACTGAAAATTCACCCCCGTCAGACTTCTCTTTGAATCAGCTCACCAGGATTGTCTGAAAGTGCACAAACTAACTGCAATAAGGAATTTTCAGGGGGATCAGGTCATGGATTGTGGCTGGTGGTAGGTCCTAGGGGAGTGAGGAGACAGGAACATCCAGAGGGACATGAATGGCATTAATTGTGGATGCTCCCTTCCTGGAAGTGTTCAAGGCCAGGTTGGACAGGGCTTGGAGCAACCTGAGATAGTGGAAGGTGTTCCTGCCCATGGCAGGCATTTGTAATTAGATGATCTTTAACGCCCCTTCCAACCCAAACCATTCTGGGATTCTGGGATTCTATAAATCTCTACACTTCCAATAAATTCAGTTCAGGCATCACATTCAGGAACTGCCCCCTTAGAGCAAAACATCAGCAGTGAAATGACGTTCCCTGGTCCAGATGTGTATGCATTGCACCACAAAAGAGTATTTAAATTCCTATTTACCTGCAAGTAGTAGGTAAGCCTTGTAATCTTGTCAGATCTCATTTTGCCCTCCCCACAAGTCAGTGAGGTGGCATCTGGCTCTGAAAATGTATTCTGTGTGATCCTTTCATGTCTTTCACGTAGCTGTTTATGCATACAGCCATTACTCTCATGTAAGTTTTACAGTGTACTTAAAAGCAACATTCTTTTCCATACCAGCATTGTTAGAGAGAAATTAATCTGCTCTCTTCTCATCCTATTTTCTTTGTCACTTAATGTTTAAGGGAACTTCGGAATAATGCTGCAGAAGACATACAGCAAAATTAGGAGATGAGTGCAAGGTGAAAGAGCCTTTGCCCAGATTTAAAATTAGGAGTTTACAATGATTATTTCTGATTTCACATGTCAGCACTCCTAACAGAGAGAGAACCTCCTCCCATTTCTCAGCAAAAGTAGAGAATTTTACAGGAATTTTAGCACCCACGCCCCTATGTTAAGGCACAGATTTTCTGTATAGACTGGAAGACAATTCCTTAGCTGATAGACAAGGTTGTGGAAAATGCAAGAACCTGTTTGGATAGGTCTGATTTAATGTGATCATCAAGCAAAGGTGGCATTGCCTGGGTCAGCTGCCATAAATACCAGCTCCAGTTGTAAGAGATGTTTTTAGTGCGGGGCATAACGCCCTCTGTGAGTCAGGAAGACCAGCCAGGGTGCAGGTACCCTGAGATAGTAGAACTGTCAGGGAGGTGGAGACGAAAGCCATGGCAATAAATATTTTTCTCTCTGAACCAGACAGTCCTTGCTGATGTGGTGGAACTGGTGGGTGTTTTGTGGGAAGGAAGATGTGGTCTTCCTTGTCACCTTTGCAGAGGAGACAAGGAAATTACAACAGTCCAAAAGGCAGAATTGGTGATAAGTTTTTCCTTCCTTGGTGACATTGACCAACTGGTAGTTGCTCATTAAATATAAGAAGATCCATTGACAGTAAAACATGCATATATTTATGAGCAACTAAGAGTCTGAATTTGAAAATTATCAGCAGAGAGTAGAAATTACCTCCATGTAGCACATATATGTGCACTTATTCAAGTCCCTCAGACAACTTTTTTTTAATTGTTTAAATGAGATTTCTATAGATCGGCCACAAATGAATACACTTCACTCTGTGAATATCAAATTAAGACACATGAAAAAAATACAATCATCTGGCTTTGTCAGTTTAGAACATCCATCGTTGTATCTTCCAGGACTTGTTTGTCTATTGACATTTTTAAAAACGTGTGCCATAGCCATGCTCATGTAAAAACAACAAAACCCTACCCTCACTCTATTCTGAAATGCATAAACAACTGCATTTTGAAGTGACACCGTTATTTCAGGACGTATGAAAGAAAATAATGCTAATTTACTGATTTGGGTTCAAACTCATCGTGAAAATAATTCAGCTTGTTGCCACGTGCCCACCTGCACTCTTTTAGCAAATCATCCATTTGGTCCAATGCTGCAGAATTTAAGTGACTCCTGAAGCTGAGATTTTTGGAGCATTGCTTGTAATGAAAAATGGTTCACCAGTTGATTCGCTTTTTAATAAGGTTTTTTGTTTTCCTCAACTACAGTTGAAATGATTTGTCAAATGCTTGCTATATAAATAGCCAATTATTTTAATAAGGTTCATTGGTAATGCTTGGAATAGTTGCCCCGAAGATGTACTTCCACAGTGTAAAATTAAATGGTAAGTTACTTAATGGGACAAAGGTTTTCACGCCAGTATTCATTAAAAGTAATTAGAAATGAAAAATCTTCTTCGATACATATTAAAACTTCTAAAGTAACAGCTTCTTTAAAACTAATAAGGAACATCCTAGGTAGGCTATGGCAAAATCACATTAGATTAAAATTACCTCAGATGAAAAGCCATTAAATACACATTTAAACAGGTAAATAGAAGATCAGAAAATACTGACTAGTCCAGTGTTGGGGGTATGACTCCACAGAGAACACTGTAATAACTTTTCAGTGGCTATAAGGAAAAGATAAGTATTTTGGGAAGCAGAGAGCAGGTACCTATGCAGAGTATAATTTCACTGCATGATCTATTTTATGAGAGTTTTCAAAAATGAAATAGGGATGAAAAAGTATCTAAAAATAAAAAAAAAAAAATCTTGCCAACACCATGAGATATGTAACTATAGTGCCAAAGATTCTTGTAAAATCCTATCTTATTTAAAATCCTTTGAAGAAGACAATTTAAAGTGAAAAAGTATTCTGCAAAATACTTAATTTTGTCTTTTTCTTGGTTTTTTTGGTTTTTTTTTTTTTGTTTTTTTGTTTTTTGTTTTTTTTTTTTTTTAAATAATTACTTTTCCAGTATTCTACATTTAATCCTGGCATTCTGAAACCTGTGGTTACAGTTACCACTGTATGGAAATGGAGACACTTCAAAACTTTAGTTTTAATTTTTTCTTTAAGTGAGGGTAGCGGAGGGGAAGTTCTCTATAGAACACAAATAAAGGTAGGAAAATGCTATAGATAATAAATCTATTTTAAACTGGATTTATAAATACATGCCACTACTCATTTCACTGATACTATAACAGAATAACTATAACTAGAACATTGAACAGATGTGTAAATTCTAGGTGGAAAAGATGACAAATTAACTGGTGGAGAAAGAAGTTAGTCATCATAAAAAATGCTGGTTTGTCCAAATTAAATATTTTACTTACCACACCAAATTTAAGAAGGTATCAATTAAAATAAAACTTAAAAATAGTTTTTACTTTTCAGTTTCTCAGAGCCTGGATTTTTTACAAATCATAGTGAAGAGAATCATGCTATATGTTCCAACTTTTCTTGAAACAAGTTGACCTAGATATATTTTAGTACCAATAGGGTGGGAAACAACACTGGATTGTTACCAGGTAGCATGAAATATTTTCCTTTTTTTCTGTTTCGAGAAGGCTAATTACAGAAGTATACTGAAAAATGTGTAAATTAGAATTTCTAAAGAAGCCTAGGAGGAGATAAAATTGCTTTGAAAAAAGAACGTAAGAATACTGATGATGTAGTTTCTGAAGAAATTTTTGACAGGAACAACTGAATTTTGCCCAAAATTGTTTTCGTTATATGTTTAGTTGTTAAAGTGTATTACTGGTTACCAGGGTGTCTCAAACATTCATGCATCATCAGTCAAAAACCTCTGACTTATGTCCACATACTATTTTTATTTCCATGGCTTACTTGTTTAGAAGTCTTCTTCTGAGTTTAGAACAAAAGTTTAGTAACTCTCTTACCTGACTTGTTGTCTTCCAAAAGAGTCACAGACTGGGTTTGGGTTGGAAGGGACCTTAAAGCCCACCCAGTGCCACCCCTGCCATGGGCAGGGACACCTCCCACTGTCCCAGGCTGCTCCAAGCCCCAATGTCCAACCTGGCCTTGGGCACGGCCAGGGATCCAGGGGCAGCCACAGCTGCTCTGGGCACCCTGTGCCAGGGCCTGCCCACCCTCCCAGGGAACAATTCCTGCCCAATATCCCATCCAGCCCTGCCCTCTGGCACTGGGAAGCCATTCCCTGTGTCCTGTCCCTCCAGCCCTTGGGAATTGTCTCTCTCCATCTTTCCTGCAGCTCCTTCAGGCCCTGCAAGGCCACAGTGAGGTCACCCCAGAGCTTCTCCTCTCCAGGCTGAACACTCCCAGCTCTCCCAGCCTTTCCTCCCAGCAGAGCTGCTCCATCCCTCTGCTCCTCCTGGTGCCTCCCCTGGCCTGGCTCCAGCAGCTCCAGGTCCTTCCTGTGCTTGGCCCCAGGGCTGGAGGATAATTTCATGTAAAATATTTGTACTGAAAGTTTCAGGAAGAATTCTAACAGACAGACCTGTGGTGGGTAATCCTGGAGAACATTTACCACAGTATCTTGTACCAAATACTCACAGGAGGAGGAAAACTTTACGTGGAATTATGAGAGCAGGGGTAATACAATGTTTAGCCTCTAAAGGTGGGGAGCAAGGGGTTTGTTCTTTCTTTGTCTTGCGTGTAAAGCTGTTTTCTTCTCTTTTCGAAGATCAGATAATAAGGATATCTGAACAGTGAATCCCTTCAGCATAACGTAACACTTGAAGTTTCCTGCAGGTTCTTTTGGCAGAGTGTTTTTAGAGCCTTCTGTGGTCAGGAAACTGGCTTTGAAAAAGCAATCAAACCTCTGACTTCTAACAGATGCCTGTCCTGTGTTGAACGTGAATGCATCCAGTTCAGATTTAATAACATGTACTAAATTCCTGTATTTCGCAGGAATGTGCCACAGTTCTTTTTAAATGTTCCACACCAGGGTTGAGCCAGTCATGTGCTTGTTTTGTATAATCCTAATTAAATCAAGGATCAGTTACACCTGAAGTTACAGCTTATTTGTTTACGTAAATTACAGAAATTATTTTCAGAAACGTGTTAGAGACTTTCTTAAATCTCTAATGAAGATTATTAAAATAATTTTTTATCATGTTAATTATTTATATTTTCTGTATCTTTTAGTCAAAAACGGAAGGTTATCCACCTGTGCTTTTTCTGATGTTTTTTCATTCTGTTAAACACATTTATTTACTTATTGACTTATTAGCTTTTTAGGAAAAACAAAAACAAACCAACAAGTTAACCTAATTTAGGAGAGCTTTGCAGTTTCATCTTGTTTTTATAAACCATATGAATATGAGGAAGAATGATTTGATTTGGGTTTTTTTTGTAACTATTTTAACAAAAATGTCCTACTCTTAAAGAAGATGTGTCTTTCTATAAGTGAATTGCTTTAATCCTTCAAATTTTATCATATCACTGAGTAGCTCACTGTTAAAATAATTTTATTAAATTTTTGTTTCTCATGAGTCAGGTTATTTACCAAATAAATCGAGTATCATTTTGTTCTTTTCCATGGATCTTTGCCATTTAATGTTCCATAAAAATATTTGAGCAAGTTGGTGCAAATAATAAAAGAGTATGTAATCTGAGTTTCATGACATTAGGAAATTAATAATGAAAAGTTTGACTTTCTGAAAGCTCCAGCTTAAACAGTAACAGGATATTACAAAACTCTGCAAGAAAGATCATACATTTTGTGTGATCTTGCTGATATAGTCCTTTTTTGTGGAATTAAATAATTCAGGATCAATACACAATAAAGAAAAAGTACCTAGAATGCATTTAAAAAATCTATTAGGAACCATCAAGCAATTACAAGAGTAGATTAGACTAAACCTCAAAGATAATTATTCCATATTACCTGTTTGCCCACATTATGCCATGCCAGTTTCCAGATGTAAAGATATTTGAACACATTGTGAATTATCTACAACTTTTATTTTGAAGTTGAACTGGGTAGGGAAGTATTTCTGGTTTTCTTTAAAAATATTGAAATATGGGACACAGGAGGGAGTGTCAAGTTACTCAAATTGTGAGTTGATCTTTATCCAGTGTATGATTGTGGATCTTCGCAGAAGCCAGTTATGAAACAGAGGTTATAGCTAGGTGATTTTTTTTTGTTCCTAAATTGTACTAAATTGTATCCTAAATTGACTTCATTATGGGGAAAAATATATATTTGCAGTATTAGTAGAGGATAACTGGATTATGTTTAATCAGCTCTCCCAATAAAGGCCATGTTGAATTCCAGTGAAGACTCTTGAACAAAAATGCTGTGTCTGTGATGGGCCAACCACTTTATCACAATAGAAGACTGATTTAAAACACAACTTGGAGTTGAGATGAGCAGACTGAGTGTGATCCAGAAGCCAAAACGAGGACAAAACCAAAGGATAAGGAAAGAATGTTCTGGTTGGCAGGAGGGAGCCTCAGGACGCCTGCATGGCAAAAGGCAGTCCTGGACCAGAAAGAAGGGTTCAGCTGGCAGGAACCAGGAATTTGGTCTGTGTAAAGAGCAAGCAGGCAGGGGACAGGAACAAGACACTGGTGTGAACTCAGCCAAAACACAGGATGTGTTGGCAAAAAAAAAATGCACTTAAATTGAGTTTTCAGATAAAGTCAGGTTTATAGCAAGTAGCTTGCTAAAGGACTCAGATGGCTTTAAGTGAGAGTTAATTTTTTTATTATAATAGATACATAATTTAAATACCCATTTCATGGGGGGTGATTTTTCAGGAAAATGTATGTAACTGTATTTAACAGGTAAAACCCAAAATGAGGGCTAGGTGTTTTTAATTACATTACACTTGCAAGTAATAGTTTTTATTCATGTTTTATTAAATGCTTAGAGGATTAAATAAGTGTATATATATATATAAAATCCATCATAGGAAGTCAAAAGCACAGAAATCTTCCCCTTGATGGTTCTCCAAGTCACTGTGTGACATAGTCAAGTTCTCTATTACTTTCCTTAGTTTCTGACAGTGTAGTTTTTTTGCAGGCTGCACCAAGACCGTGCTTCAAACAGACGTGTGCTTCATAGCTTCCTGGTTATGGATTGATCTTAGGAGATAGGAAATTTAAATTTAATCATCTGCAGCATAAAAAGAAACCTCAGCGTAGCCTTTACTTCCTAATCAACTCTCTCAGCCCTTCAAGCTATTTCGTTCAAGGAACAATCTATTTTCAGAAAATGGTTCCCTGCATCACCTTCAACTTCAGAATCCCTTTTCAGTAGAGAAGTCTTGGGCGGCTGGGCATGGGGGTTGCCATCTGGGTATTTTTGGGTTGGGGTTTTGGGGGTGGTTTCGTTTGGGGTTTTCATTTGGTTTGTGTCGGGTTGGGGTTTTTTTTGTTCTTATTTGCTGTTTTTGTTTGTTGGGTATTGGGCTTTGTAGTTCCTCTAGGTTTTATTATTTAATTTTCTTTATTGTTGTTTGTTGGATTTTTTATCTAACCTGGGCACTATCTGGAAACCCAGACTTTCCCCTTTGCCTTTTGATGAGTCCTTTTCACTCAGTGTTTATCAGTTTTACCAAGTCCTTCTGTAAGGAGCCCTGATTTCTCTGGCAGCACCTAGTTCTCTGTATTTTATTTGGTGCAAAGCACAAGAATCTGCCTCGAAGTTAAGACCTAACCTTGCTTGAAAAATCATGAGCAACCTGCAGGGATTTTACTGTGCATTATTAATTTAAATTAAAATAAACCCCTCTATCCTTCTTATGTATGTATGTTTTGTTGCCAGTGAAGAAATAGAATCTAATAACAGAAGGAGAGTTTTCTGTGTGAGCCTTTATTGCTTTTAGGCGCAACTACTCAAGAAACTCTGGCATTTTGAAATTTCTAGAGAAATTTACTTCTTGTCATGATAATATAACAAAGTTTATGTTTTTCAGAAGGAAAGAACACACCAGCTGGTGTAAAGTGTGGTATCAGAATTGGCATATCTCGAAATTTGAAAAAAATCTCACCACAATTCACAGGGACAACTCTTAATTAAATATTCTACATCTGCACGTTCGATCAATTGAAATAATAACGGAAAATACATAATTCTGTAGAAATTGTTATTTAACACAGGGTAAAGAATGTTCTTTACCCTTTAATGCAGTTCAGTTGATTTTCTTTTCAACTGAACACGTCAGACCTTATGCAATGAACAATCTTTCCTCATCCATCAAATATAACGTATTTGTTTGAACTGATGGGACTCAAGGTTCTGAAATTACTGGGAAAAATCATTGTAGGAGCCAAGTAACAAAGATAATAATTAACAACTTCCATCCTTCTGCTCTGATCATTGCTGATTGCTCCATGGGGATGGAATGTGAGGATTGCTTTAAGAGGGCGTAGTGCTTCAAGCTCAGTTTATTTTCTCCATCACCACACAGACGATATGAAATATTCTGGAAAGATGTGCATTTTCTCTCACATATTTCAACAGGAATGAACAATTAGGAAAAAAAAAATCTTCAGAAGGTATTGTCTTTACACAGAAAAGCTTTTAAGAGGATAAATTACCACCTGCATCTCACCAAGTGAGGGATAGTTCATATGTTCACTTAATGTTTTTTAGTTCGCAGTGACCTTGATTTTTTTTTTCCCCCACAAATGTGTTGGCCTGTATTAAAATGATGAATAACCTGATAAAAATGTAAGGTTAATGGGCTTTGCTTAAAAAGGCAAATAGGGAGCTGAAGAATCTTGTTAAATTTTATAAATACATATAAAGAATTTAATTTAAAACTGAGCAGGTCTGTTCTTTGGTCATTTCCCTTGGCAGGTTTTATCTCTTGCACTTTAAGCTGTTACTCCTCTTCTTCATCTTTAATAGAAAATATTCAGCTTACTCTAAAGTTTTATTATGCCAGTATGTGATATCTTTATAAGCAAGAAATAATAAAACATGAGGGGTGAAAAAGAAGCTCAGAGATCCATTGCCATCATTATTTTTAGTACAAAAATCTGAAATTTTCCTGGTTCAAACAATTGAAACTGGCCTTCATATTTAGCTGGAAGTCTGTCTCTGCATTTCTGTTCACAGCAATGGGAAGATTATCCTATTCACTGTATTAAAACACTGAATTTTTGAACACAGATTCCTGGTAAATGAAAAGAAAAGTCAAGTTGAAAGTAAAAAAGTTACATAGTCAAACTACCAAATATCAAGCAACTTTGTTGGCAGAACTGAATTCTTCTCCTGCACAAAGCCATTTTGCATAAGATTTAGACATTTTTGTAGCATTTTCTTTAGTTTGTGTATGCCAACACAAAAAAACCATTTCCATTTTGGGGACAGAAGCAGGTTCGACACAACAGCAAAGGAGCATGACTTCAATTCCCAGGGCATTTTGCCCACCGGTGATTTCCCATATTATCTACTCTGTCATCTACCATATTTACCACATTCTCTACCCAGTTTAAAATGTTTGGCTGCAGAGGTGCAGCCCTTTTGGACAGCGACGTACAAATTCCGTTCAACATTTCTACTCCATGCAGAATAAATATAAATGTGGGGGCTGAGAATTTTAATTTCGGTGCATGATTGCCCTCCCTCTGCCTATTTGATGGTGGCTGAAAAATTCTGCATCGTGTTTGAGAAGAGGAATCTGGTATCACACTTTAAGGTTACTACATTGAAAAACACAGGGGAGTTTTACTCTTGCAGTGTTTGACAAAGTGCACTGGAAGAGAGGAACTCAAGTGAAATTACCCACCTTTTCTGTCTTTTGAATTTAATGAAATTTGCTGGCTTCTAGATTGAGCTATTAGTTTCAATTTGCCCACTAACTCATGCACCGGAAGGGAATTTTTTAGATGGTTAAACAACCTTGTCAATTAGATGTTTAATGAATTAAGATGAACTGAGACACATCCTTAACTGGCATCTGTTGATAAAGAAGCTGCTACATTTCTTGAACTTGCAAGGATAACTACTGATTACTCCATTAGAACTACTTCAATTTGGTTTTTTTTTAAGGCCAAACTGTGACTTTTGGCCCTGATATCCTCTGGAAGTTACAGTGGAAGTCCTTGAGCAAATCTTTAAATTATATTTTATGACAGGACATAATAAAAATTTTCTTTCTCTTTTTTCTTTTTTTTTTCAGTTCATTTAAACATGTGCTTATTGCTTTTACCATTTCTCTGCTAATCGTGGCATCATCTTGTGTGCTTCCTGCAGATGTGAATGAATGTGAAGCTGAACCCTGCAAGAATGGTGGAATCTGTACAGATCTTGTTGCCAACTATTCATGTGAATGTCCAGGTGAATTTATGGGAAGGAACTGCCAACAGAGTAAGTACAGCAAGGTTTTGAAACTTGATTTTTCAGTACAAAAAATTTATTCTGGCAAACATCCTGTCTGCAACAGTAACTGCTATCAGATGTCAGCAAGTGTAGAAACAGGGCAAAAATATCTGTTATGTGCTCTGACATGTCTCTAGCCTCTGAAATTTGGACCAGTGGTTTGTGGGGAAGTCATTAACAGAATTAATAGTCAGTAATGGATCTGTCCTGGGAACACTCTCACAGGATTGTTACAATAACAGTGGCTATGGATAAAGGTTACCATAAGAAAACATAAAGGTTTGATTCCTAAATTTGCCACTGTGGAGGAGTTCTTCATGTATGCTAGACTAGGTAATCTTGAAGACCAAAAATAATGAAAATAGAATAAACTGCTTTGGCACAAAATGCAATATACCTTAACAGTTAGATATTAGAGGCTCTTGGGGTTAAAATACTGTAAAGATGAAAGCCTGTGTGTTTTAGTCAAACAAAAGATGCTAAAGTGATGATATTGTGGAAAAAGCTAACATAATTCCAAGATATAATACCCTAAAGAGAAACAGGAAAGTATTTGACAATTAACATCAGTAGTGTTAGGTATTACATTCAAAGTACATGAAATACTGGGCTACTCCACATTCAAGAAAGGGAGTTTCTAGTTCAAGGAAAATCCTACTCTGTGTGGCAAAAAAAAGGTGCTACAAGTTGAATACTAAATAAATGCAACCGTAACAAAGCTGAAAAATATGATTCTTTTTCCTGCATTTACATTGTGGATGCATGGGGGAGAATAGAGAGGAAAACAGGATGGACAAATAGCCACAAATATATTTTTGAAGTAGCTTCAGTAAATTTCCCAGATTATACCCCACAAAAAAAAAAAAAAAAAAAAAAAAAAAAAAAAAAAAAACCAAAAAAAAACAAGTACGCCCAGTATGATGTGTATGTAGTTCTAGAGAGAAATAAAAGATTAAGATTTGCTTTGAGGAATTCACAGGTCTCTATGGCTACCTGAAAGTATTTATTAAAAAAAAAAAAAACAATATATGAAAGTGTTTTTCAAAATTTGCTGGTGAAGCAATTCATGCATTTCCCTATTAGGTGCAATTGAATTGCCATTTGGAAGCCTACCAGGAATCTCATCCATCTCTTCAGAGTTTATCTGTATTTGGCTGCATCATGAACATTGCCCAGATAATAGATCAAATAAACCCAATCTCCTGTTTTGCTGGAAATGGGTTAGTCAGAGCTATTATTTAAGTGATCATTGCATTTTTCTGAACCATCATCTGTTATTCTACATTCCTGATTTTTTTTTAATAGATGTATATGTAGTGATATGCAAAAATAACTTTGTGTGTGAAGTTGCACATCTTATATATTAAACTGAATTAAGTTTTATGTATGTGTATATATCGGCATCGATATATATATATTTCTATTTTTGAGAGCATATAACAGAAAGTAATATGTACAAAAAACTGAAATTTTCCAGTTTATGGAAATAGTTAAAGAACTCTTCTGTTGAATTGCAAAATATGTTACCCACACTCTGTCTTTCTGGTTCTTATTTTGGAGGATTCATACTGACATAAATATAAATATAAATATATATACTTTACCATCTCTATAATTCTGCACTACACCATTTTCTATATCTGGGCTTGTAAATATCCTTTTTTTCCATTAGAAGTTTGGTTATGTCATCACACTTAATTACGTAATTACAAGTAGTTATTACACATTCTAATTACACCATCAAAGTTTTACACATATTTACAGTAATCATATAATTAAATACTGTTATGCTAATTATGTAAATTACTGACTGCTGTCTCAGAATTACCTCACAAAGCTAGAAGATTCCTGAGTCACATCACAGAATACGTAAAATATCCTAGATCTAGAATGAAAAAACCGCAGAAGTGCACTGTGCAATCTGCTTTTCCAGGATGCATTTTCTAATAGTTTATCTAGTTTGTTATAAACCAAATACCACCACTTTACAATAAACTTGTGTGACTTGTTGTCACTCATCAACCTCCTGTACTTTGCACTTAGGACAGATTTTCCTAGACTCCCACCTAAGTTTTCCCTCATTTTTAATTCCACCATTTAATTTCACCACAATTAATTCCTCTTAGCTAATCTCCTAAATAATTCCCTTTATTTTATCTCATGTGTAGCACTTTACAGGCGTGACACAACTGTTGTGCTGCACCCAAGTGCTGGGAAACTTGTGTGACACCCACCCCAAATCCCTCTGAGTAGTCCCAAGAGCCTCTGAAATGACTAAAATGAGCTTTTAACCATACTTGGAGCACCTTTGCCATCCTCTGAGTCTGTTTCTGGCATGGATGAGATTTGGAGTTGCTTATATTCAGTTAGTTTTCTTTCTTTCTTTCTTTCTTTCTTTCTTTCTTTCTTTCTTTCTTTCTTTCTTTCTTTCTTTCTTTCTTTCTTTCTTTCTTTCT
>VZTI01001765.1:438925-465901 GCA_013397865.1 Struthidea cinerea
TCTTTCTTTCTTTTTCTTTCTGTCTTTCTCTCTTTATCTCTCTCTTTCTCTCTCTTTCTCTCTTTCTCTCTTTCTCTGTTATTAGCTATGTCTGCATTTAGCAATTCAGGCATAAATGGTATTTAAACCAGCTGCTTCTCATTTCTGGGAAGCACAGGATGAGACAAAATCAGGGTAAAGTGGAGTGTGAGAGCACTGACGGCCTCAAAACATATTCAGCCATTCTGGAATGAGCTTATCAGCCTGTTAAGAGACACTTCAACAAACATCTGGTATTTACAGAATCTGCCTGCAGATGTTTAGCAAACACAGAATGGGAAGAAAGCACCTTTACCCATCTTCTGAATGCAAAATTTAAACTATATTAATTCCATATTACTTCCCAGATTTCTGAAGGCCTCAGCATTTCCTTGATGCAGCTGCATCTCCTTCTGTTCTTCCCCTCTCCGAATTGTTTTCTTGCTGCTGTGCTGAATTCCAGCTATCAATTATGATAACGTCCATTACAGCTTTCCTTAGTCTTGGAGTCTCCATAAATAAAATACTGCTTCCAAGACAGTTCCTCCTGGGGTTGGAGGGTTGTTTTGTTTTGTTTTGTTTATTTTTTTCCTCTTTGTGGATCACAACATTCTCTTGCAGGCACTTCCATCAGTGTCAGGCTGCTTGCATTATTCAGCGCAGATCTGTACTGTTAAAATCTCCCATGAGCAGCGTGGGTAGTGAATTGCAGCAATATGTGAGCAGCTCCACAGGTGACTTTCGATCGCTTTCCCTTCCATTTTAATGTTTTTAATCAAACAGATGGTACCAGACAGTGGACACCTTACAATTCCACCACTGTGCATTTTGGAGCTGTGTTTTGCTAACTGCCAAGAGTTGCTGCCGTTAAAGCATATGGCGAATTTGCTCGTGTTTTTTTTTTCCTTAAAGATCTAGATCAGAATAGTCACTGTAAATATTTTTTTGCATATGCTATGGCCCCTTCACCTCCTTTTCTGTGGATTCAACATGCCCATATGTAGGAGAAATGCATTCAAAGCAAGTGCACTAATTTGTTTGTCTAGCATGTCAGAAATCCTGCTAAGTACTGTACCTCCACCTTGTTTTCATTGATTTCCTCTGGTTTTATGTGTTAGTACACTATCGTGTTTACATTGCTCTTGGTTGCCTCCTGCCTTCCTCTCTGTGGAAATCAAAGTGGCATTTTCTTTCCATTTACATGGAAATGCCTGTTCTGTCAATGTCTTTTTTACTTAAAAAATTTTCTGGAGATATGACAGGTCTAGGCATAAAGAGATGTCCAAGATTTCTGCTTACATGCAGCTTTGTACTCCCAGGCAAGATGGCTTCATCCAGAGCACGCTAACGCGCTGAGATTTTAGAATTTTCCATCTCTCAAGATTATTCCCAGGGAATGACCCTGCAGCTTGAATGATTTATAGCATGGGATAAATAACATGCTTTACAGTATCTTTTAGAATAGACTCTCATTCCTTTTCATGCCATCTGTATTTCACTTGTGTGTTTTCAAGGCAGCGTATTGGGTCTTTTTGGCTTCAGGTACTTGTCCTTTGAACTCCTCTGCTTGATGCTCTCGGTCTTGGGTGAATTTTGGATGTCTGTGTCTTTCAGCCTCAGCTCTGACCAACCCTGCCCCAGCAGGGTTCAGGGTTCATGAAGCCTCCATGCTTAGGTTCAGAAAAATCCTACTCGAAGCAGATACAAAGGCATAAAAACCACACAGACAAAACAAAACAATTTATGAAATATTAAAAAGCTGTGCTTTCAGGGGGAAGGTTTATGTCTGAGTAAAATTTGTCTTCCAGGAAGTCTGAGCTTTCAAAATATGGATAGGGATCAGAATTTCATCTGTTTCTTCAATCGATGAACACAATTGGGAGCTTTCTGGTGAACTCAGCTCATGGAATTGCCCTGTTAAAATTCAGATATTAAGACCTGGACTGCTGCTGAATGGCAAAGGAGATCCCATTGCATATATATCTTATTTCCAGATTACCTGCTCGGGAACCTTGGTTCCAAGGCCTGAGATTCTTTATTCACCTCCAGCACATACACTGAGTCTCAAAGCTTGTAGTGAGCCACTGTGAAACCCTTCACCTGCCAGGAATCAACACAGACTTGAGCTCCCTAAATTACTGATTGTCATAAAAATCTCTTTCAAGGAGATTCAGGAGGGACTAGTCTTCCCTACAGCTCAAAATACCACTTTGACTTATTCTGTGAACAATGCATTGTGAAGTTTGGGTTTAAGGTTATTCTTGATGGTTTTGAATGTCTGCCAGTTTCATGATCTCAAACACTGGTAAATATAAAGTCAGAAATAACCGTAATACAAAGCTGGACAAATATACTAATGAAAGACTGGCAAGGGAAAAAAAAAGGAGGGTAATTAATAAAGTAGATCAGTTCTTTGATCCAATGAACTTCACAGCCACAGAGGTATTGGGCTGGTACAAACGAATGGCAGGGGAAAGAGCCTGGCCATGAAATCAAGGCTTAACACAAGTTAAAAAATATTGATCAAGCTGTGGTCTAATCAAGGAAGTAGAAACTCTTTAATTAATTTTTAAGGCAAAGAGAAGAGTTTATTTAATTTTTAATATTTTTCTTGCTTTGTTTCACTTCAGAGATCATAAAATTTAAAAGCCAGAGTTAGCTTATTCACCAAAGATACACTGCAGAAAAGGTCAGTAAATATGTACATCTCTGCTAGTCATTATTTAGACGACAAATTCAGGACTTCCATGGAAAAATTAAGGAAGTTTTATAGATGTTCATATGTATTTGTGCATGTGTAGATATATGTATACAAAATTATTAATCATAGAGAATTAATTTCTTAATGTCCTCAGGGTAGTTAATTTAACATTCACATAATATCCTTGTGGATTTATGGGGTTACGTGTGGTTAATCTCAGACAAAAGAAAGAATAGAAAAAATTTTGTGCCTAAAAGAATTTTATCCATTTAATATCAAGTTAATAGCAATATTGGATGTGTGAGCCCCCGGGATTACAGAAATACCTCAGAGCAGAAACATATCAGAAATACACCTTGAAAGTGCAGGAGGGAGAATTTTTACATGTCAAATGTGACTTTAGGCCATGTAATTCAACTCAACCTCAGTAATTCGTCCTTTTTTGAACACATTATAAGAATAGAACCAAAAATTATTTCCAAAGTTGAATTGCTACTTGAAAGAGAGGCTAACATCAGTAATAAGAATTCTGCTTTATGCACATTTTTAACTATTTCAGCTAATCTTGAATGGAATACAATTTCTTTATTTGCATTGGACGAAACCCCTCTTGAATCTCTTGCTGAAAATGATGAGTTTTGCTGAATCTGGACCCTTCTGTGAATATCGTCTGCCAGGCATTTCTGCGTAGCGCATCGGTATGAAAGTGCAAAGAGGCAGAAAATGTTATAGAAATGACAGAACACGTTGTTAACATTGAAATGTTCTCCCAGGCATTTCAATGACCTAGTGAGAAATATTAATCAAACCCTAACATTTCTAACACTGAGCCTTCAAACAAAGCACACCCTGGCCCTTCCACTGGAAACTTTCCCTGTCCAGGCATCCCGTGCGCGGCGCGGAGGTGTTTGCGAAACTGGGCTCAGCAGATCAGAGCTGTGTAGATGCCGAAAAGCTTTGGTAGAGAAATCTTTCAGCTTTCTGCAGCATTCTGGGAGAACTTTGCAGTTCTCACAGAGGCTGTGAAAACACGGCTATGGGTTTTTGTAAACTAACTCTTTATCTTGCAGCTGGGTTTGTTATGCAGGATTGTTGTGGTTCTGGCCTTCTGATATTTTGAAAAAAGTGTCTTAGAGCTTGACCAATCCCCTCAAGGGGTGGATGGCCGAGCACCCAACTGTCTTATGCCATTCGACACACTCTTTGCGAACCATGGTATAAAAAGATGAATTAATTAATTAAAACAGAACTAGAACTACTTTCTTCCTGAACTTGGATCGTGTCGTTTCTTGCCATTCTCGGTATTTTACAGCGACAGAGCTGTAGTTCTCCCTTCCAGCACAGAAGGGAAATGAGCCTGATCTCTCTGTGTTTGATGTAGAAACAAAGTCCTCAGCCCCGTGCCTTTGGGTACATTTTCGTCCTGCTGCACTGGCACTGTACAGCAATGTCTCCCTTTGAAAAGTAATTTCTCAGTATCTTATTTAAATTAGGCAGGGGAGGATTCAATCTTTACTGAGACACCTGACAGAAACTTATTGTAAAATACCCAGGTGAGTCCTGAAGGCCCAATAGGAATACTTCACATGTGTAATCCTTTCCTTGCTCCATGAGTCATCACGTGCAATAATAGCTTTTGTGTGGTGTCAAAACCCACAATATTAACTCAACCCTATATTCAACCCTGTATTGTTGACTTTGGCTCGAACCACCTTGTTGGGCAACTGTCTTGCCTCGTTTTCTTACTTAAACTCTGCTTTTCTGAAGGGTTCGTGTCATTCTTGACTCAGTTGCCCTCGGTAAAAAGAGGATGGACTCTTCTGCCTTTCTTCCTCCTGAGGGAGCAGTGCGACCCTACCTTTTCAGCAACACAGAATCCTAGACACTCACAAAAAGTGGAGGAGAAAAAAACCCCTCATCTTATAAATATGATCCACTGTTCCTTTGTTGGAAGGACTTTTATGTGCATTTTTATGTGTGGCAAAGCCTATGACAATGAATATTTCAGTATTTCTAAGTCTTAAAAGAAAAATTACAGCACTCCATTATTCTCAAAGTAGCCCCTATAGCTCTTAAGTTCCTGGTCTGGTCAATAATGCACATTCTTTTTTTATGTCCTCACAGAAATGAAAAATAATTTGCAGGTAAGAAATTGGTACTATAAAAGAAATAAAATCTGGACTGTAGACTGTAGAAGGAAGCTCAAAACAAATCACAGGGTATTACGACCAAAAAAAGCCCCTAAAAGTATGGAATGAAAAACCACTAATGGTTATAAATGTATGAAAAGGGTGTATATTAAATATAAACATATAAGGGTATGTTAAATATATAAATTTACAGCTGCAGTCGGTTTAAAAAAGTTCCCAATAGCCAAGTCAAGGGAATATTTTTTCTGTTTCAGGTAGTGGTCCAGTTGGAAAATACCTTATTTCAAGGCTTATTATATAAGATATTGGCTATTTATTTTCAAATAGAAAGATTGTGGAGGGGGGTTTTCCATAAGAATTAGCCTGCTCTTTTCTGCTGCTACCCTTTGGTGGACACAGGAATCATCAATTTGAGTAAAATCATCTCCAGGGCTTTACAAACTCCTCGTAATGAAACTGTCTCGAGCTCTGCAGTGGTTAACAAGCCAGGCACAGAGTAGAGATACAAGTGAGCATAGCATAAGCCTTGCAAAAGTTGGAGGTTTGGAAGTTGACTCACATTTAGGAGTTTCATTTAAGTCTTGGAGCTCGAACCAAGCTGTGAAACATGAAAATCCATATGAACTAGAGAAAAGAAAATGGAGCAAAACACGGTTACGCGAGCCCTAAATGAACTAAAATCTCCATGCTCAGCACAGCTCTCCCACCTGCAGCTTTCAGGAGGAGAAGGAAATGTGATATGTTCAGTGATCGGCTTCCCGCCGAGGGAAGATTCACAGCTCCTGCTGCTCCGGACAGACGGAGGCTCCGGCACAGCCGCGGTGCCGGGCACTGGTGCAGGCATGTGTGAGGTACCAGGGAGGGGATGCTGGGGGCTGGCAGCGATTCCAGTCCTCAGCTGCCACCACCTCCCTTTCTTGCATGCCGTTAGATGATCCCAGGGCTTGCAAGGGCTGACATGAAATATCTGGTGGCGGCACAATAGGGAGAGAGAAAGGCTTCGTTTTCTCTCGGTCGTGGCGATGATAAAGAGGGACTCAGAAGGGTGCAAGTGAGTTTTTGAAATGAAGTAGCTTGAAAACTTTAAATGTTCGCAAGTGTGGTATAGTGCTTTCCAAGAAAAGCTGACAGAATTACTCTGAATTAAATTTTCCTTTGTATCAGTGACTGTTTTCTCTTTGTATGTATGCTGAATGTAATTAGGCCAGCTAATTGGTGTAGATAGAAATTTTCTTCACAAAAAATATCATGTAAAACTTTTAAAACTGATGGTCACATTAATATCCATTGCTGATCCAGCAAAATCTGGTAGACCTCAGCCCTAAACATGCTTTCCCTCCACTGGCAAATCTGTATATTTGATAGTAACATCACATGCCTTCTCTGAAGATCAGTTTCAATGTGCAGTTTGCAATATTATATTTATTGTTATTCTAGTAATATCAATTCCCATTTATGCTCCTGTTATTGCTGAAACCTAATTTTATAATTATGCTCTTCCTGTTTTTTATGCACTTCAATTTTACCCATCCGTGATGTGAGCTTTCATCGTAGATGTAGCACAGAAAGTAACAGTGTTGTAATTCACAGAAAAGTTAGAGAAAGACAGATAATGCTGGGAAGTTTACAACTCTGAAATCAAATTTGAATCCTCATGTCCACAAATAGGATTATTTTTCTTCAGTAATTCTGAAAAATGTCCTTGTTCTTCTGGATAGGAGCTTCCATACAGGAAGCTGAATATTAATTTTATTATTATTACTGAAGCCTCTCCCCGTTATTTTTCTTACCTCCTAGTCCTTCCACAACATCTTTCACAATGCCTTTTTCCCTTCCATCAGATGTGAATTTGAATAAGGGTTTGGTTTCATTCATTTTTAGACATAGGAAGATTTTTTTTTTTCTTGATAAAAAAGGTCAGGTGGAAAATCCTCA
This sequence comes from Struthidea cinerea, assembly GCA_013397865.1. Lineage (NCBI taxonomy): Eukaryota > Metazoa > Chordata > Aves > Passeriformes > Corcoracidae > Struthidea > Struthidea cinerea. The sequence goes on from VZTI01001765.1 coordinate 445,730, forward strand.
AGAATTAAATTTCTTTCCCAAAGTGCACAATGGAATCAGTTCAGCCTCATCTCTGCTGAAGGTCGCGTGGGCTTTCTGCTGAGTTCTCTGCAGGTGAGATGGGGCACAGGGCCTTTAAAAACTGTGCTTGAGTCTTAGACATACAAATATATCTGCTGGAAGTAAAATAGGATTTAATAATGAAGTGCAATTAGTTTGCCCCCTTTATATAAGTTACATCTCTCTAGAATTGATTGTACATTGTTTTAAATATTGAAACACTATTTTTTAGGTTGTTTATTATTAGTACTTGGTGTTGAAGAGTCCTAATTTGAGAGACTTCCCATACTTTAAAAAAAGTGGGGTAGATGGAAAGCCTAATTTTTGGTCACCAGCTAGCCCAGTGACACCTGTCTCACCTTTGCTACAGCTGCAAAGTACAGGGAGAAGCAGACCCCAAGGAATTCACCAAGACAGGTTTCTTGGTAGGGAGTTTGGTCAATTAGTGGGAAAGAAAGGTGGGAGAAGAGTAATTTTTGTGAGCAGTGAAAGCTGCGCCTGCCCGCAGTGCCTGTGTATAAGAAATGTGACACAGAGGAGTGTTTCCTTTTGGGAAAGCTGAGAGGCTGCCATCCTCCTCTGTGACCGGAGAAGCAGCCTGAGGAAAAGCAGATTCCAGTCTCGGATGTAACTGGAATTTTTTATGGAGCACATTCAGAAGGCAGTGTCAGAGTCACAGCCGAGAATTCCCAGTGTCCCGGGAGCTGGGGCGTGGATAATTTGATTCCAGATTTGATCAGACAGGGAAGGAATTTCCTTCTCTTGTGAGCAGACGCTAGTCTTGTTCACTTAAACTTTACAGCTCCTGAAAGGCACATAAACCTCCAGCTCAAGCTGCCTGGATTCCAGTTCTTTGTTATTCACGTTGTTGGATGCAAACGAGGATGCTGAAGAGACATCGTAGTCAAGTGCTCACATTCCTTCCTTGCTGTGAGTTTTGCTGAGATTGGGTCCTCTTGCAAAAGACAAGACATTTTGGGAAGCAAATTTCCCTGCTCTGTCAATTCCTGTTGCAGCTGAATTAGCAAAAGAGCGCCCAGCACTGCAACGCTTTGGTGCCTGTAAAGCCAAAGGGGTTGGGAGTCACAAGAAATTTTACAAAGTGGGACTTAGACAAGAAAAACACTAAGAAGTTTCTGGGGTCATATGAGGTTTTTGCACTGGCAGTGAGGACATGGGATGAAGAAGATATTGGGAATTTAAACTGAGATGTTTATTTTTTTTATTTTGGCATAAAGTTTTTGGATAAGTCCTTATGGATATCTAATAGCTTCATTTAGTGCTATTGCTACTTTGTTGAGTCAAAAGAACCAAACAGCTTGGCTCTGATGAGAGTGCTGCAATTTTGCCTTGTGCAACTTTATATGAAGTCTCCTTAGTACAGATGGGGTCTCCTGGCTCACATTCAGACAGCAGGGTTTAATGAATCAAGGGAAATTAGTGGAGTTACACCTATTTATGTACTGCTGACAGGCAGCTTCCCATTTGCCTTTTGTTATAACATTTATGAATAGCTGGTTTTACGTAGTTATTAGTGAAAGTTACAAAATCAACCTATGCCTCTTCAAACACCTTCAAAAAGCATTTTGTAAATTAGGTGAGAAGATTTTCTCCACAGTAAATTCAAATATTTATTTATACTTTACTCTTGAAACAAAAATGCTAAATGATTTGGATTTTGGTGACTACGTGATGTTACCTAAACACTAGAAATGTAAATGTCACTGTTATCTACTGGCCTCATTGACCACGTTTATTTTTATTTCAGGAAAGAGGATATTATTTCTTAGTTTTTCAGCTTAGAAATACAACCCTCTTCTTGGTAATCCCCTAACAAACTTTTATCTTTTTTTCCTGTATAAAATTAAATTATTGAATAATTAGATTTCCTACAGAACACCAACTAAAGAGCCTATAAACAGCATTAAAAGGATATGCTGCTGAAAAAGTAGCTTTTTAATGTTTAGTTTCTATTCTAATGGAACTGCTGTATGTATTCATTATGCATGCAGAGTGTTTTCTTGGAGTGTTTATTTTTAAATACGCTACTTATATGAATAAAAAAGTGGATTCTTAGCTGAATTTCACTTCCATGTTAGTGGTAAATTTGTAAGAATGTAAAAATCCTTCATATTAGGTCTGGTAGTTCAACAATGGGTGGCTTAACATTGTGTCTCTGGCTGTGGTAATGACAATCGTAATTTAACAGGAATATTAAAAGTACACCCCTGGTCAGTCTCTTTAGTATCATCCTTGGACCTGTAGTGCTTGAATTCGTCCAATTCCTTTATGAACCCTTGGATGCTGCATCTTCTGGAAGGCTCCAGAAGATCACGACCCACTGTGCAAAGATGAACTTTTTTTTAAACAGGCTAATCTGATTTCTTGTGAATTTCAGTGACTGCTCCCTAATTTCAGTAATGTCAAGGTGATGAACAGCTCTACATTCATCTTGTCCATGTTTATATAAAGTTGTGTCCCTCCTCATTCTGCTGCTCTCCAGCTTGAACCATCCTGTGCTCTTTGCAGCTGTAATGGCCATTTCCATGCTCAATACAGTGCAGGCACATTTTAGGGATTTTGTTACAGATGCAGCCTCTTCCATTTGTGTAGAATGAGGTTCATCTGTCACCCTTTTGACCACTCGCTCAGTTTTCCGTGCCCTTGTGGAGCTGCTTGTCATCAGAGGGGCATTTGATCCAGAGACCTCCAAACTGGACAGTTTCCCCATTCACAGTTTCCTCCAGCTCACTGATGAGTAAAACCGATTCCAGCACTGACCCTGGGGGGATGCCACTGATAACATTTCATCCTGAAAAGACATTTTCTGTTCTTTAATTAGACTTCTGTCTATAGCAGGGCCATTTCCCCACTCCCTGGCAAGATCCTTTCATGTGGAACCTCATCAAGCGTTTCTGAAAATCCAAGTGTGCTGTTTCCAGTGTATTTCCTTTGTCCCTATGCATATCATCTCTATTGAGACCTCCAACAAGTGAAGCAGAACTGCCATTTACAGGGGGAATATTTGCTCTTTTCCACACCTTTTCTTAGGTTCCTTGTGATCTTAATTGTAGAACTATCTATCAGTACACCTCTGTAGTCCCTAAATCTTTTTTTGGCCCAGTTCTTGAAAACACTATGCCGTGAAATCATTTCACTGCCAGAAAAAGTGGTAAAAAAAAAGCCTGAAAGAAGTCTAAAATCCTTTTTGTTTCCATTTTTTTAAAAATCTTGGAGTACCTAGGAGTTGCCTAACTTTATTTTCAGTCTCTGCCCCCGGCATGGAGCTTGTAGAGCACATAAAGGCAGAAAGTTAATTTTATGACCTTACTATAAAAGTATGAAAGAGGGTTTGATAATGGACACACACGACAGTCACTCAGCAATAATGGCACTCTTAAGAAGTAGAAAGTAACATTCAATTTCTTTTTATTTGATTAGTTCTGATGGCCATTGCTTACACACATGAACCGTGCTGGCCGCTGTGGTAACAGAGTAATGCACTGCTTTTGGGGGAGATGCTACATCAGCATAAAAAGCATTTAATCTCTTTCGACATATCAGCAAATAGGTGGCAATTCTTCCCATTACTGCCTGAAAAGCTGTCTTCTGCTGCGTGGAACATAACTAATCACTTCATTTTCATGTCACTTCCTGCAGACCTGAAGCTTAACACAGCATCCTTTGAAAAGTTTTGCTTGTCTGGAAGTGTCTGTGAGCTCGTTAGCTGCTGCTGATGCAAATTGGTGAAGATGTTGCCTTTGACGTGCATTATTTTATGTGAAGGCATAAAACAAGATTAATCATAGCCTGCACCTCAGTGCTGCAGTACCACACTGCCTGCTAACATCCTTGGGAGTCACACTTCAGAAATCAGAGTAATAATAATTAAAATGTTAATTGGTCAAGAAAATCCATTTTGTTTTGTTTTAAAACTGTGGAGCAAACCTATGGAGATAAATGACTTTTGTTAATCAGATTTTAGAGGTGAATAGCTTTATAAAATTACCACATCCAGGAATGTGAAAATGTGCTGTTTCATTGTGTAGTTAGGAGTCGGCTTGAAGGTACAAAGCCTGTGACTTATTTTTTATCTAATAGTAGACAAAAAATTCTGACATAATCACTGGCACTGCATGTTCTCTAAGCCTACTGAAGTGCAAAAAAAAGAAAGGTGTTTGTAAATTCTATTTTGTGATTTCATTTGCATTGTGATTGAGTAGAAAGAGGAACACATGGTCTGCTGCCTTGTCCCGGTGGAAATGCTGATTAAATTCCTTCAATGGGAATGAAAACATCAATTTGGTCTTGCCCGTAGGATGAGTCTTCAGAACAACAATTAACGCGAGGTGTTACAACCGAGCTGCTCAATATCTCTCAGATCAGAACATGGGATTGTGGCAAAAACACTTGAGCTACCAGGACTGAGCAAACAGTTTGATCAGCTGCAGAATGATTGAAATACCCAGCAGCTAAAATGGGCAAAGCTGAGTTGCGTTGTGGTCACCAGGATTCTCCAAACACCAGCCCATAAAATGAGACACTGAATACTCAAGCCCAAAGTGGCACCAACACACTGGAACCAGAGATTTTTAGTTACTGGTGATGCCTTTTCCTGGTCTTAAAATCAAGAGTGAAACACGGTTAGAAGGGAAAAAGGGATTTTACCTTGGTATTTATTTTAAGGATCCTTAGGTGCGCCATATCCAGGTCGAACACACCTCCATGCACACCGCAATGCCCACCCCCCAAAAGATCTGGTATCACATTATAGGTGTTACTAATTAGCGTATCTATCAAAAATTCCCCAATGAGAGGCTCGAGTGAGCCCCCCCTCCCCAAGGAACCTTCCCCTGGATGGTTCTATCTTAGTTTACAAAATGTGTTCTGGAGAGGACCTTGGGGTCTGAGGCGTATTGCTCCCTGACTACGAAACCTCTAAAATGTTGAGTCTCCTAGCTGAACAAACAAGTCCAAGAATGTTGGCTAAAGCACTAAGAATACAGAAGCTGTAAAAAGGTATAACAGGGGTTTAAAAGGAAAGGCAAAAAATCATCATGGCATCACTGGTCTAATTAGCCAAACCAGATTTATAGCTCATGTGACTGTGGTATTACACCATCTCCTTTGGCCAATGGTGATTTAAAATTCATTTTAGAGGTTTGCAGAGTCTTAAAATTTAAAAAGTTAGTGTTCCACGCACAAGCTCTTGCACAATCTGGAATTAATTCCGAGTGAATACCTGCCCCTGTGTGGGAGGGCTTGGGCTTTGCTTGTATTTAAAAGTGATGTGTTAAGAGAAGGCATAAGAAGCTATAGCTGCTTGTGGTGGAAAAAGAAATACCTGTCATGAACTCGAGAGCAGATGAGATGGCAGTAAGAATGTGTCTGGCAAAAAAAAAAAAAAAAAAAATTTAAAGATTTACAAAAGAAATAAAAAAGGAGGCTAATGCATTTCAAAAAAGGAGTATATAGGAATATACCTGCTGTGTCTGTGTAACCTCCAGCTGCACTGGTGCACTGCAATCAGTGCTGCTGGACCACTGAAGCCCAGCCACGAAACAATTAATGGGATAATGAGCTGGGATAGATGACTGTCCTTCACACAACGTGTGTGCTCTGCAAGCAGGACTGAAGTCAAACTGAATGTACAAAGCCAAACCAGTGCTTCTAATAACTTCAGATTTTAGCTCCTCTTCAGTCTGTCGTGGTGGGAGCTCACACATATGGTCTGCACGCACATGCAAAGGCAGAATCTTCTGGTAAAATGAAAAGTCTCCGTGGGCCTCTACTTTCCCCTGGAAATGAGGATGTAATTCCTACAATTATAACTTCCTCTGCTTTTTAAAATACGCTGATTTTCCATACAGCTATCAGCAAAAAATTGATTTGGTGTAGGAAAAGAAGCAGAATTTTTGTTTGTCAGCTGTCATTCTGAAAGGCTGGGACTGGTTGGAAGTGAAATACTTTCATATATAAATTTATTTTTTAAAATTGTAACTACAAGCACATTATAAAACTATACAAATATATATAAAGTGTATCTATAAAAATATATAGCGTTCGGCTTATGACTGACTCCCAGGGCAGAAAAAGTGCTAATGAACAAATTATTTATTATTATTTCATGTAACACTGTATAGTACTGGATAAAGTCAAGTACTTCAGGGACAAATCTTCACCCACTGTAAATCAGTAAAACTCCAAAATCATGAGAACAACATCAGATTACTCCTCCTTGGGAAGGAATCCTCTGGGCTGGTTTGATGCTAGGATTTTCCCGTCTGTCTGCATTGATTTGAAAACAACTGGGGTTGTTTTTCCAAAAATTTGGAACCAGAACATCTCAGGATGAGGCTGGGAGGGCCAACTACTCCCTCCTTGAATAGGGACATCTCGAGCTGGCTCCCCACGCCTGCGTCCACTCAGGCTTTTAGTGACTCCAAAGATGGATCTCCACAGCCTCTTGTACAACCTGGTGCAGTGTTCGACCATTCCCACACTAAAAAACCCCAAACACTACCAAGAAAAACCCACCAAAAGCAAAAAGGATAACAACAATAATAAAAACAGAACACTGAAAAAAAAGACACCAAGCAAACTAAAATCCCACACACCTAAAAAGTAAATCCAAGCCCGTTTTCTCGTGTTCAAATGGAATTTCCCGTTTTATAACTCGTTCCCATTGCCTCTTGTCCTGCCAATGGGATGACTCCTCGGTGTTCATTCCCTTCCACAAGACATTTTTACACATGGATAAGAACCCCCTGAGCCTTCCCTTCTTCAGGCTGAGCACTTCCAGCCCCGTCAGTGTCTCCTTGCAGGTCAGGTGCTCCATTCCTTTAATCACCATGGCCCCATGCTGGACTCACCCTGGTAAATCCTTGTCTTTTTAACAGTGGGGAGCTCAGCACTGGGCTCAGCACCCCAGATGTGTCTTCCCACTGCTGAGGAGGGACATCCCCTGCCTTGACCTGCTGGCAGTGCTCTGCCCTATGCTGTTTTTGTTGGCAATCTTTGCCATCCCATGGTGAATTTCCCAACCAGGACCCACAGGTTCTCTCCTGCCAGTTCCAAAGGCACATCAGCCTTTTTGTGATCATCTTTGTCAAAGAGAAAAAGTCTGGAATGTTTTTTTATTATGCTCTTTTTTTTTTTTTTTTATTTTGCTCATCTCCTCCTCAGCATCTGTTTCTCAAAGACCTCTTTCTGTAAAGCCCAGGCTTGTTAACTGCCTAGTTACTTCTAGCCTTGCAGGTACTAGATCATCCTTTATTTTCAAAGCAATGTCTTTCCAGTGTTTTTAAAATTCATTGCATTCATTTAACTTAATTTTAGCCTCCTAAACCTAGGCTATAATTTGAAATAATGCACTAGGTTTGTTCTTGGTCAGTAGACACAGGAAAGCTAATTACATCTGTCTTGAATGCTTGCTTTAATAGATGATGATATGATGAAAATTGTGGTTTAGAGTTGCCTGTTTCCTCCCACAGATGACAAAGAGAGCCTGAGCAGGTAGTCTGGGGTAGACATGGAATTTTCAGATGGCTGAAGCTGGGTCTCACGAATTGCATTTCTTATGTTGGCTTTGTTTGGTTAGATATTTCTCTAAACACTTCAGAATAATGTCCCTTTTATGGTTAAGCAGACGTTTATAAGGAAAAATGAGGGGATTTAAAGAAAAATAAGGGGATATTAAAAAAATCTGGATGTAGAGATTTATGCTTAAAATACACCACAGAGTCACAAATAAAACATTTCACTGCACTGCTACACTAATAAATGAATTCTACTACTGCATATATATAAAACCAGAATTTTTTGAGTCTTCATTCTGATTTTTTTCCCCCCACCCTAATTAAAGTGCACGACCTTTAAATTAATTCTGTCTTTTTAACAGGGCTTCAAACCCTGATCCTTAAAGCTGCTTTACATGAATATAAGGTTATATCTACACAAAATGGCTTCCGGGAGCAAGATCTAAATGAAGATATCAGAATTTCCAGTTATTAAAATGTTGGATGGGTTATAGAAGAAGATGGAAACAGCTTAGAGACCATAAGAAGAGCTGTTTCTGTGCAGCCAGATTTAAATTACTGTCGTTTGCATGCAGTTTGTGTCCAGGATGGTGGATATAGCTCACATTTAGCATATCACCTCACCAGTATATTGTAGGATATCCCCATCCTTTTGCTTCTTTCTGAAGAACATGTATCCCATTGTAATGCAGGATTCATATGAGTGCCAAAATGTAGTTTTTAAACTATTCCAATGAATACCTCTTATAACAATTTCAATGAACACATCTTGTAACAAGCCATGCTGTCATTTCTAGGAGCAGTTGCTGTTCTTATGGACGGGGAGGGGGGAATAAAAACAATGCCAAATCACAAAAGGCAGAAAGAACATCTCTAGGCAGCAAAATAAGAATTGCTTCTTGAAAAGCACACGCTCTTCTCCTGGCAAATGAACATGCTCATTGTCAAGCCAGCTGGCAGGAATGCTAATTACCCTGGTGCTGGGATCCCACTGATTTCTATTGTGGACCTGCTAGAAAAATGCAGATTGTGTTTCAGTGTGACTCTATCCTGTCATGCCAGTTTCACTTTCAAGAGAAGCTCCGGGTCTGGGTTTTTTTTTGGAAGTTGCTTTTTGGAACAGGCAGAGTTAAGAAGGATCAAGTGTTAACAACATAGACGCGTACGTCACGACCTGCCTTCAAACTGGCAATAGTTCTAGTTGGTTATCTACTGTAGGTTAAAATTATTAATTTTTCAAGTAGAAATATTGCTCTGTGACCAAAAAAAAAGGCACTTTGGAGTGAATTTAGGGATAAGAGAAGATACACCACAATATAATGCAATTGCCACATAGGTAGGGTTTTGTTTGTGCTCCATACTCCACGAACAAAAAAAGAAACCTACATGCCACTAAAGATATATGAATGCAAATATAAAGCCAAGAACTCTGAAAGAAGTTGTCTGTAGTTGTCAAAACAGTGTCTAAATAGCAAATTTCCTAAAATAGCTGGAAAGCTGCTAGTTTTCTTGTATTGTTCAAAGAAATATTTCTATCACTACCCGAGGAGAGGAGAAATGCATGGATTGTGCAGGGGCCAGCAGTAGCAAATAAAGAAGATTATTTTTAAATGCAGCTCAGTTCCTAATTTTGGTTTTAAATACCGAGGTTATGCTTAAATTGTTAATTGGCTGAAGCCTTTGCCACAACCATTTGCAACAGCTAGAAATAAAGGAGGCAATTAATAGACTCACCGCTGCACAAATCTCTTCCACCCACAGCTGCCCAGGTCCAGGTCCAACAAAAGATGTTTGGATTTGTAAAAAGAACTCAGAACCATGCATTTTTTCATGTCATTGCACCCTAAGTTAAAAATAGCAATAATCAGTTACTGTTATGAGGCAATTAGGGGCTATGGCTTCTCTGTCTGTCATCGCTTAGGTGTGTAAGTATGACAATTATTTTACTTGAAAGCTACTATTAATTTAAATTCTACAATATGAGCATAGTTAAATTCTTGTGAGTTGTGAGGAAGGTTTTTTTTTTTTAGTGTTGCGCCATAATTTGTTTTATTCGGATTAATTTTAGTGGTATTTAAGTGGCTGTGAGTTATGTCGATGGTTAATGTCAACACTCAGACGTGGCAGAAATTATATTTTTCACAGTGACAGTTTGAAAGGTAAAAATCATTTTTCACATAAAGATTAATGTATTTTAATCTCAACAGAGTTTGAGAGACTAAAGGCCTTACTGCAATATAATTTATTTCTTTTTCCAGAAATTCGGGTTTGCTGCTTGAGAACAAAATAAAATAAAAGTAATGTCTATCAGTGAATTGACAAATGCTGTAACTTAAATAAGTGGTATAAACTCAGAGAAAGTACTTTGGGTTTGGTAGTTAAATAACTTTGCGTTGCAGTCAAGGTTCAGCCAATCATTTTCCTGAGTTCTAAACTCGACCCTGGATTTTGGGTTGTGCCTCCAGCTGTCCAGTAAGCCACATGGCAAGGAGAGGTGTGCTGTTCTAAGAAGAGAACATTTTTGTCCACATTCATAGAATCAGGACCCCAGAAAACCTGGAATAAGACAGATTCAAGTTGTACTGATCAAACATCCAGTGGGGTTGTTGAACATTCGCCACCAGAGTTTTTGAAAAAGAAAGGAATTCAGGAAACACGCTGGGAATGGTTTTGCTGTAATGTACTTGGCATTTCTTTGGATAGAAACTTTCCCAGATAGTTTGGTGCCATGGTTTTCTCAGACAGGGATACACAAATCTTCATTCTGAAGTTTTTCTCAGCCCAGGTCCGTTAAAATTGCTGTGAACATGCCTAGGGTAGATGTCAGTACTATTAATGTGATGGAGTTCAACACAAACACAATCAACTCATGAAAAAATACTAAAAAGAAAAAGAAATATTTTTCTGATTACAGCTTTTCAGATATGAGGTTTTAGATGTACCCCTCTTTTCAAGCACAGGAATGACAATGCTTGGTCTAGTGACAATCCATCAGTCATGTTTTAGACAGTGATCAGAAGTGAGTTATTGATGAGTGAGTGTAAGAAAAGGGACAAGCACCAAATAATGGTTGTCCCAGTGTGTTTTCCCAGCTTCAAGGTGTCTTCAGTTTAAGGATCTTCCTAAATCAGAAGTTGTGTCTCCCTTTAATTTTACTCCTCTTGGATAGGTCCCTGCTTCAACTTTGTTCTCTGTTGCAGTTCCCCGGCATTAATCCATTAATTAATGAGTTTTGATGTGGAATTCGCAATCCTATCCATCCTACTCGAGTAGGAGAATGCAGGAATTGCCAGACTAGAACTAAGCAAACCGGTCCTAAATAACAACCCTCCATTTCAATCACAGCACTGTATAGAAAAGGACATAATCTTCTTTCATTGCCTGAGCTGCTGTCTCCATGTGCTCCTGTGCTAGGCTGGAAATATAATTTTTTTGCGCACTTGCTCAAGGTAGGAAGTCCCTCTGAATATCCATCAGAGGGATGTGAATCCCATCCTGGGGAGTGCAGTGTGGAAAATTGTTCACAGGCAGGGAGCTGAAATCTCTGTGTGAAAGAACAAGAAAGAATAGGCTGAAGCCTAGACTGCATGTGGGTAATCTATGAATACATCAGCACGAATTAATGCCATATCAGTGGTCATCTGTAACCCCATTGTTCAGTGGTAAAGTTGGCATTTGGTGACTGTCACAACACTGGAACCATGAGAGGGTCCACAGACACTTCTAGAAGGAGTGGAAGCTGTGTCTCCGAACACCTCTCTGCAAAAGCACTTTGGGTAGCACTTATATAGAAGATTTTAGCATTAGCATGTAATGGTTGTGAAAAAGCAAGCCCTGCAAGAACACCACATCGCATATGGGTGGGCACTTTGGCAGCAGACTCTCAGATGACTGTTCATATCCATCTAATGAGCTCCTAAAAATCAGACTCGCTGTTATCTAAGAGCTGTCCCTGGCAGAACAAACTGGGCAAGGATGTCTGTGTGGCAGGAGGAATGAGGAGAAGAAATAGGAGCCTGGAGCCTGGACTGCAGTGTGGGGAGCAGCATGAATTACTGCAGTACCATGGGTCATCTGTAATCCCGTTGTCAGGGTTGGTGTTCAGCGACATTACCAGGCCCTGCTAAGCACAGCCAGGGTAATTTCATCCCAGAAAATGAGGTGCTTTGAGGAAGAAAGGATTGCAGATGTCTAAAGCAGATTTGTTTTCTCCCTGCCTTCAATTTTGCATCTGTTCGTTCTCATGGCGTTAGCTAGAGGCAGACCAACAGAGGAGATGAAAGTTATGCATTCATGCTGCAAAATCAGGCATGCAAAATCAGGCATGTTTCATCATCAACAACAAGAAATCTTTTCATTCTAGCTGCAGAAGCATAATCCTCACATTTTCAAGCAATTTTTAAACCATTTGGACACTTTGCTTAATTTGTGGACTGACATAAATGTAAAAGTTCAAACGAAATATGCTCAAGTAACATATTTACCCAGTGCTTTCTGCTTATTATCTCTTGCTGTAGAAACGGTCTTAAAATAGTTTGTCTTTTTGCTATAAAGAGCAGGAACCAGCTACTTATTTCCCTATTTTAATGTTTTTCTGTGGAGATATCAATGTAAACCACAGTAAGCTAACTGCCATCTACTTTGTTTTGCTCAAATATTATTGTTCAGCTGGAAGGATTTGTTGTTGCCAGAGATAAGGGTGGAAGCAGAGAACTCATCTTCTTCCTAGGGACCTGTTTGATCCCCATACCCTTGGTCTGCAAGGGAAATCTGGACTAAAAACCAGTTGGTTTTTGGTGCAAAATGGTGCATAATGGTTCTAGATCTAATTAAGGTTGAGGTTGTTAAAGAAGCCTTCAAGGCAGGTTTATAACTCTTCCCCGTCGTCGTGTGGCGGGGACCCTCAGGAGAACTGAAAAATTCACTTTTCCTGTGTTACCGACTTTTCCCACCCTTCCCTGGATCCATTCACATAACTCTTGGCACACCTTGGCATTGTTATCTCCGTGGATAGTGAGGTTTTGCGGGAATAGGTTTGTGTTTGGTGAGAAAAAGAGAAGCATTAAATGGGTTTCATTCAGCGCATACCAATAATTGTCACTGTGGGATCAAAACCAATATTACTTGACTCAGTATCTTGCTTTTTAATGACACTGAAACACCAGATCCGGATGACAAAATCTGCCTTGTGAATCTGTGTCATGTCAGGCAGCTTTTTAATTGCTGTTTAATTTTTTTTTACTTCTTTGCACCAAGAGTATTGTCATACCCCAATGTGTCTGCATTAACTAATAAAAATATTTTTTTTTATTTAATGACTAGCATTGACCAGTCTGAATTGTGCACAGTCCCTGTAGTGATATTATGATTTCCCAAGCTGTCATAATTTCTGTTAAAATAACCATTGATTTAATAGAAACAGAAGCATAGCAATAAGATATAATGCATCATGTACTTGTTCTGCACAATATGCATCTCAGTTTTTTTTTAAAAAACCAAACAATCTGAAAAAGCTCTTCTTGCCTGTTTTCATTGTTAGTGGTCAGTGGTATATCACAACACCTAAAAACATAATTTATAACTTGAAGGAAAGTATTTTTTGTGTCTGAAGTTTAATATCTTATGTGCAGAAACTGGTCTGTAACCACTCTTTCAGTGATAAAACATATTTAATAGAACTAGACATGGGTCATTCAGTTGAGAGTTTTCAGGAAAAACAAATTTCTTGTGAATTTAGAGAGTAATAGCCCCATTAGAGCTTTTATAAGAAGAAAGAGTGACTCATTAATCTAGTGGAGTTTTTGGAAGAAATTAATGAGCATATGGCTAAGGGAAGTCCATTTGCTGTGGTATTTGACTATCCAAAAATATGTTAAATATTTGATTTTAACTGATAAAAGAAAGTAAATTGAAAGGTTTTCTTGTAGAAAATTATGTCTGATTAAAATAAATACCTAAAGGGTGAGTAAGAGGGCAGATTTAACAGTGGGAAGACCTCACTCACAATATCCTAATGAAACTTCTGCTGAAATCTTGGCTGTTCAATAAATTTAAAAAAACAGCAGAATGTTCTGATAATTTAAGAAATATAATTATAATATTGTTTAGAAACTGTTACCCAGTCTTGTGCTTTCCACACCTCTCATGTTGTTATGTCTGAACTGAATACCAAGGTGGTTTTAACCTTTAGGAGTGGTAAATTTTGTGTTTAGCTCAGATTGAAAAACTGACGAACATGACAAAACCATGACTGGAACTGCAAAGGAGCTTGTACAATAAAGTACCTATTCCCTGAAGGTAGCAGTTTTCTTTGGATTCCAGGAATAATCCCTCTAAAGCTAAGGAAGATAAACGCTGCTGAGCATGTATGGTCATAGCCGAAAAAAATAAAGTGCTGTGCTTGGTAATTAAACTTAGAAAGGCAATTGACTTCAAGTTAGAAAGGAAAATTCAACTTTCACTTGTAAGGGTTTCACATATATTTCAAACAGTATTTAATGCCTCTCAAACAGGAGATGCATTAACAGACATGGCAAACATCAACTAACGTGGCTCCAGCATGCCTCCTGTTCAAGGTCCCCTCGGAAAACCTCTCTTCTGTTCTCTCTCATCTCTATTTTTAAATAATGATCAGTCTATGATTGCAGCAGTTAAAGATGGGTAATTTATTTCATGCGTGTGTCCTGTACGTAGGGGTGTGTTGGTGAGTTACACATATATGAGGACACATCCTTGTGAACTTTCTTTTCCATTATGAAATGACACAGATTTTTTTGATAATTAAACACAAAAAACTCTTGAAAACATGCACTTTTCTTAGGAGAGAGGAGTCATTTACCTCTGGCTTGCAAGCAGATTCAGCAGTTTACACACCAAAAGATTTTATTCTGCCTTGAAAAAAATACTTCAGAAACAGCTAAGATTTGAATAGACCTTTCAATCCTTAGGTAATGCCTGATGAAAACACGATGAGGAATGACACTTTTCCAGCATATGTGGGTTTTCTGAGTGTGTTCTATATTGTGCCTGCCTATACTGGTGACAAAGAGTTTGTTTTCTTCTGGTGCCGCTTCGTGCCTGGCACAGCAACAGGAGAGAGCAGCGTTTTGTCATGTTTTGTGCAGTTATTGGTCAAGTGCTGAAGGCAAACCTTTTATTGCTGCCTGATAAAGAGAAGTAGCATGAGGAGTTTAGGTTCTAGCTGGGCTTTGTAGGCTGGTAAAAACCTCTGTGAAATCATTATGTGGTGCAAGTCAGTTGTTAATTTGAGTGGGGCCAGGATTTCATTTGAGCATCTCCTGCAAGTTTGGGCCAGGTTTTGTGTTTAAGAAGGAACACTTCCTGAACTCCACCTGCGTGGGAGTTTTGCTTTACCTTTTCAGAGCACAGGCATCTGCTTGTCCATCACACTTCCTCCATAATCAACTTAAAACTTCAATTCAGTTTATATTTGTCTCCATCATCAGTGACACCCCCCACCTGGGGACTGTGCTACCAGTGACTCCCTGCGCTGTCTCCTGGCTGAGAGGAGAAAATTGCACTGGTCACTCTTTCTTCTCTGTACCTTTAAATTAATGAGGAATTAAATGATTTGTGACTTTCTGCCCATGTGGTGTAAGGATTTCGTAGCAGTACGATTTCAGAGTTCATTTTTGGGTACCGCTTGAGGTGAAACGCTGCCAGGTTTCCGAGAAAACCTGAAATGTAAGTAAACATCTGTCCTGCGGTGTTCAAAATTGCTAAAGTGCAGCTGACCCACAAAGCAAAAGAACTTTTGGGCAGCTGAGTAACACTGGCTGCCAGAGTAATTCCTGTGATTACCTTCTCTTTAGATTCTGCATCAGAACTGAGGACAGGAAAATCTCACATACTCGGCTGGGGGTGTTGAATAGTAGATAGATTGCCAATTGTTTGTATGTAATGAATTTTCGTAATTTTCTCAGTTTGGATTGCTCACAATAGCTGAATGCTTTTGTTGCTGTGCCCAAATGGAGTGGCTTCAAAAAACAATGTATGCAGAAATACATTGATTTTTAAAAAAGATTACGTCTACAAGTGTTTCTGGTGTATACATTAATGATGAATACCATACATAAAATTATGAACACAATGGAGCACTTCAGTTAAATACATACTTTGTGGCTTGCTGATTAAATGTATAAACCTTCAAATATTTTTAATGTAACTTAATGACAACCAATGTCTATTTTCATATTTCTAAATATAACTGCAATAACAATTTGTAGTGCATTGGCTGAATGCTGAACTTTGAGGCAAGAGCGACAATATGGAACTTTGCAGTAATTACAGAATTTTAAATTTACTTTTAGTAATCATTTCAATATTTGAATCTGAGGATTGTTTTCTTTCATTGTGTCCATTAAACCCAAACTCACAAGTCTTCAGCTAGAACAAACTAAAAGAAATTGAAAGTTTAATCTGTTTCATAATGAGAATAGTTATTTGCAAGCAATACTTTTGTATTTTTTTTTAATTTCTACAAACGGATGATATGGTCAAATACTTTAAATTTCTTCTGAGCTGCGTTTGGCGTGACATTTTGGATCTATTTTTTTATGCTATTGTAATTACAGCCACTTGGGACTCAGAACAGTTGATCATTTCAGTGGATTTTTTTTTTTTTTTTTTTCCATTTGCAGGGTGCTCTGGCCCACTGGGGATAGAAGGAGGGATTGTGTCAAACCAACAAATCACTGCGTCGTCCACTCACCGAGCTCTTTTCGGACTCCAGAAGTGGTACCCGTACTACGCACGGCTTAATAAGAAGGGTCTTGTGAATGCCTGGACTGCTGCAGAAAATGACAGATGGCCATGGATTCAGGTAACAGATGGAGCTGAGGAGGAAAAAAATACCCTTGATTCAATTGCCAGTGTCACTTAAGAGACTGATGAAGACAAGTGGTTAACGAACAGCTAGATTCTTATTCACTGTCAGAGACACAGCCGAGGCTAAAAGGGACTATTTAGTTGCAAAACAGTGATAATCTGGACTTTACAAATGCACAAGCCTTTTTTTATTTAAAAAACCATGTGCATACGTTCCATTGTGGCTCTAAACTGGGGAAGCAGATTTTTTACTGGCTCCTTTCAAAGAAGCTGCGTTCCACATATGTTGCTTTTGGTGGTTAGGCCCTTAGAAGAATATCACAGCAATATCTCTTGGTGGAGATACCTTGACACGTGCTAAAAGTGCTTTAAGTGTGATTTTGGCTGTGCTAGAACCTGGTGGAAGAGCCGGTCCTCTTTGCTGAGCTGCTCTGGGCGCACATGTTGAGTATTCCTGGAAGTAACAAGAAGTGTTTTAATTAAGGCTGAAACAGCTGTTAGTTCAGCCACATCCATGGGGCTGAAAATCCATGTGTTCTCATCCCACTCGAGGATGTTGTTGTTAGAGTGATTCAAATGGCAGTGCCCTCACTGTGAACTGGATTTCTCTGTGCCCAACAAATCTTCAGTAAAAGCCACGAAGCAGTGAGTAGGAGGTCCTGTAGCAGTGTTTTAATGAAGGTAATGACTACCTAGTGGTTGCTGCAGCTCTTTGCTTGGATGGCATTTCTTTTCACGATGCATGAATTGGGCAAAGCTTTGGCAATTTCAGCTGTTGGTTAATAAAGGTTAGTGAGTTAGATACTTACGGGTAAACATTCTGCACTGATCGGCATGGGCAACATGTGAGGAGGATGCTTCCCTTGCAGTGGACCCACTGCAGGATCCAGCACAACATGGTGTTTGAGCATTTTATCTGCCAGCACAGAGTTGAACAGTGCATTGCAGTAATGGCACACAGGCAAGGACCTTGCTCACCAGGTGGAAAAACACAAAGCCCTTTATTGCGCAGTCAGAATTCCCTAAATCCCAGCACCCAACAGGATATCACATCCTATAAACAGGAAAGATGTTCACCACAGTGTCCCCCAATCACCTGGGGCATTGCACAGATTTTACCCATTATGGTAACAGGCAAACAATGCCCTATAAGGCCACAAACTACAATGAACACTCCTCACAGGCCCAGTCTGTCCATAAACACACAATCCTCTCTCAGTCCGTCCCCGGTGACCTGGATGCACTCCCAGGGTCACCTCCGGGCCCAGGACAGAGCCCCTCTCTCTGATCCTCAGGGCCCATCTCTCTACCACCACCCCGTGCACCCCAACAGTCCCTAATGCCCTCAGCTGTGTCAGACTCTCTTCTTGAAGCTGCCTTGGTGCGCACGGCATTAATATTTGTTAACATTCAAGGTTTTTGCCCTGACTACCATTTGTGATTTTTCTGAGAAGCTCCCAGATATCTGGGGGGAAAGCATGCACGATTACCTGCCTGTTTTTCTTGTGTGGAGAGCAGACACAAAGCACTGTTTGATGAAGTTTTCTGAAACTGGTGCAGTGGGAGTGCTGGATTTTGTCAGCTCTGAAGAACGAAAGGTGGTGTTACTGCTTGTTATTTATTGCAGAGTGAAAACACAAAGGCCCTTCATTGTGTTGTAAGTCAGTTGTCGTCCATAAAGATCAGAGGGGTTAGGAAGTCTGTAAAATTTATACATTGAAAAGAACTGGAAAGGATCACACAGAGGGACCTGAGCAGAATTATTTCCATGGGAGTAGAAAGCTAATATTGCTTTAATGGATAATGAAAAAGTCAGCATTACAGTAGCTTTTGGGCTGCGTTAAAAGTGTGGGCTTTATCAAATGAGGAGCTGGAGAAAGATTTCAAAATCGTTTAGCACATAGTCATGTCTTTTCTGGGAGATGAACTGGATGGGGATATTTAATGGTCTGATGCTTCCACATCTGTGCTTGGCACCGTGGGGGCAGCTGTCAGCTTCCCTTGGACTTTGCTCTCTGGGAAGTCTTCCCTTTGTTCTTACCCGCAAGGAGTTGGGCCAGAGGAGAAATTGTGTCTAAAGTCTCAGACCACGGTATCAGGTCTGAAGAATTTGTTTTTGTTTTTTTTTTTTTAGTTTTGGAGGTAATTCCATTCCCTTACAGGCTATTCTGTAATTTTGACAACCATGGGGTGTAAGGACTTTTGAGAAGCTTAGGTCACACGTTTAATGTGTTTTAAGCACTTCCTTCTTTCTCTTCTCATTTTTCTTGCGAAATAAACTTCAGTCTATAATTTTCACAAGACTTGCCAAATACTTTTTTTTATACTCTTTTTTTTCAGCTCAGAGCAAAATTAAAAATATTCTTCATAATTTCACAAAAGAAGCCTTGGAAAGGATTTCTTTCTTTCCTTTTCTTTTTCTTTAAAACTTCTGGGACCAGAAAATCTGAAACTTTTTAGGGAGATGATACTTGCAGGGAGAAAGTGCTTTTCAGTGCTCTGCAGAAGCTCTCTTTAGATCTGGCAAGGTAGAGACATCCACAGTCTCACACTTTATGCATAGTAGTTCTCTACATCAGAGCAGTGTCTTGTTCTCCAAGCATGAAATAAGCTTTAAGAAACAAACACTGTCTGACGCTCTTATGGGTGAACAGTTTCTGCCGAGAGGAGAAGCAGAAATCCCATCTCTTATTTTTGCACAGATTCTGTATTACCCAGGGAGACACTTCATAAGTGTTTGTGGAGTGGTACAAAAAGTCAGATTTGGGCCAGATTTCTGGCTACTTTCCTTGGTCATGTGGGAGAAAAGATCTCAAACCCTCTACTTGAGTTTTTGCTGTAGCGTCACCAGCTTCTTCCCAGACCCTAGCGCGTGCAGCCTGCACATGGAACCTTTCCCATGTTGCTCCGAGTGATGAAGCACCTGGTCCAGAAGAAGGCACTGAAAAGCAGTGTGAATGTTTGGCAGAGATTAAGTGGAAAGTTACAAAGCCGGAAAATCCATTTTTAGGACATGTAAATTAACATTTAGCATAGTGAACCCGAAGCAATCGCCTGTTCCCCTCTTGTAGCTTCTAATGCTAGATAAATTCTGAAGGAAGCCCTGTATAATGGGCAAAGTCCCTCAAAGTGTGATTATGTACAGGCCTGTAGCTATTTTTGCCTTGTTCCATCATTATCAATTTTCTTTGTCATTTAATTTCTTTATTTATATGCAGCCTGGCAAATAAAAGGTTTGAGTGCTCTGCTTATAACTCACTTGTAATGAGTGAAGAAGTTTTTTTTCTCTAATCTTTCAGGTGTCTGATACACATGAACTAATTAGTATGCAATTTCATTTTCCTGCATTCTCCCAATGAACTGAAAATTGAAATTGCCATTTTAAATTTACACTCTCAGCATGTAATTAGTAATGGCACTACAATGCTTGTAATTGGCTTGTGATTTAAAGGGTCACTGACCATGCTTTTGGAAGCAAATTAAAGCCTGAGTAAGTCATATCTGCCTTTTAAAGTTCTCCTGACCTCTGTTTCTCCTCACAGGCTGGCTGTGATAAAATAGCACCTGTGTACTGCTAACCACTTTATTAGTGATATTAACTTTTATCGTTTGCAAATACAATGACAAAAAAAAATCCCATACGTCTATTTTTAATTAATTGGTCCTGAAGTATAACCAAAACTCTCACTTTGCCTGTTCCAGTAACAAGTCTTTTTTTATCAACTCCTTTCTTTTTTTTTTTTTTTTT
>VZTI01001765.1:466016-573690 GCA_013397865.1 Struthidea cinerea
TTTGTTTAAACAGCAGTTTCTCTTTTCCCTTATGTCCTTTTGCATTTTTGGTTTTAAAATATGTTGGTTTGTTTTATTCTGATTTCACTTCATCCCTGCTCATTTCTTGCATCTGTATTTTTCAATTCATATAATATTTATTCTCTATTAAGGCAGTATGAATCAGAATAGATATGGCCATGGGCAGGATTATTGTTTCTGTTATGCCTCTACCATATCCAAAATCATAATGGCAGCTAATCTCTAACACAAACTGCCAGCAGGACTTTGGGAATGTTACTCCTCTCGAGTGATTTCTAACATAGGAATCCATGCCTGTGCCCTTACACTTCTTCTCTCCCAGTTTCATCACTCCCATGTTGGTCTCCCAGTTTTAACCACCCTCATATTTCTCAATTCATTTTTCCCCTATTCACGACTTGTCTCCCATTTTCTTCCTTGAGATATTACCCTTTTTTTCATGCAATCACAGGATGGTTTGGGTTGGAAGAGACCTGAAAGATCATCTTGTTCCAACCTCCTGCCACGGGCAGGGAATTTGCCCAATTTGCAGGGAATTTACCCAAGAACAGTAAAACATGCCACCTACATCGTGGATCCTGGAGTGGAGAAGGAGCTCCCAGCAGAGCTCCAGTGACTCCTGCTGCACTGCAAGGCATGCTGGACTGGGCTGAGTGACCCAAATATCAACCTCAGAAATATGTGAGAGAATCCCAGAATCCCAGAATCACTGAGGTTGGACAAGCCCTCCCAGACCATCGAGGCCAACCTGTGACCCCATCCCCACCTTGGCCCCAGCCCAGAGCTCTGAGTGCCTCCTCCAGCCCTTCCTTGGACACCTCCAGGGATGGGCACTCCAAACCTCCCTGGGCAGCCCCTGCCAAGGCCTGAGCACCCTTTCCATGGGGAAATTCCTGCTGATGTCCGACCTGAGCCTCCCCTGGCCCAGCCTGAGGCCGTTCCCTCTCCTCCTGTCCCTGTTCCCTGGGAGCAGAGCCCGACCCCCCCGGCTGCCCCCTCCTGTCAGGGAGTTGTGCAGAGCCACAAGGTCCCCCCTGAGCCTCCTTTGCTCCAGGAAGATGTGATTGTGGAGAGGATCCCTGCCTATGGAGATTTTTGTTGTTGTTGTTGTTGTTGTGGTGGTGGTGGTGGGGGTTTTTGTTTGTTTGGTTTTTTGTTTGGTTTTGTTTTTCAAGTGTTTTTTGGTCTTTTGGACAAGGAAATTGTTTTTACAAGGTGTTAACCCACAGCTACCAAGAGCAGATCCGAGCACAGCTTACATCTGGAGAATGTTAAGAAATGCACTAATTACTGAGCATCCTGCCACTGTGTGGGAGGTGTGTTTGAACACCTGACCTGTTGCTGGAGACTGTTGTGTATAAATGTAAAGTATCAAACATAGTAATAAAAACCCTATTTTGTTATCCCTCATTAAAATGGCATAAACTGTTTCTCCAGAGGCATTGGTATGGTTACCAATGTTTTTTTTTAAATAAAATATTCAAATATTTACTTTATTATTGTGAGTAGTAGGACGATTGAAGGATTCATCTATGGAACAGGTGGACTGCTCAGTTTGGTTGCAGAATCAAAAAATGGGAAGTAAAGTTGGTTCAGGTTGAGTAGCTAGCTTTTCTCTTCTAGTTTTTATTGCATACAAGATGATTCCAAATATTTAGTTTGGGAATTCTTCCTCTTCAAAGACTTCATCCCTTTCCATCAATATTTTGTATGTATTTTTCTTTTTTGGGGTCAATTTTTGAAAGTCAAATAGTAATTTGAAAATGGAAAAGCTACAATTCTTACTTAGAATACATGGAAAGAGAACTATAATTCCATCATTTTTTGAATTTATCCCCCAAATGGCTTTTCTGAAATTATGTGCTAAAGTTCAGATGAAACACTATAATCAGAAATAAGACAGTTTGACAGAAAATGTGCCCAACTTCTAATTGGCAATATGAATATATTAGTACTCTAGTCCAAAATAAAATACATTTGGTTTATTTACTGTCTCAGTGTGTCTACTGTAAATAATACTTTTTGCTCTTTCAATCTTGCTTTTTTAATAACTTTGCACAGCTTTAAGGAAAATTTCTTCACTATTTCTTGAAACTATGAGTAAACAGTTTTGCTGCAGAGATTGTTAATAAAAAAGATGACCTCTCATGGAAAGGGATCTACCCCAGCAAATTCAGGGCAAAATATTTCCCTGACCTCTGTCTTATTTAGAATTAATTTTTTTTTTTGGTGGGGGGGTCATTACTGAGAATGCTTTTTAAAAAAAGAGTCTGAATGTATTGGAATATTATTGCTGTTAGGTAAAATTTTTATTTTGATTGAGGCTTAATTTGGTTTTTACACAAGTGTCTCCACACCAGTTTTGGTTTCAATCCCACCTCTGGTGCTTAGCCTCACATTTTTGGGACTTGCAGTCCCATGGCATAATTAAATCTGTGACTGAATCTCACAAACTTAATCATAACAACTATGACACACACAAAAATTACTTGCAAAAAACCCCTTAAGTTCCATCATTCTTATCCCCAAGCAGAAAACCATGAAGTATTAGGTGTGCTTTTTTCCTCAAAAAAAAAAAGGCAAGGAAAAAAAATATTAACAGCTTCCTCATCAAGAGCTTCCAAAGAGCAAGTACACACCAGGTGATAGCTATTTGCTAAAGAAATGATAAAACCCAAAATACACAGAGGCCTTGCAGAACATTCACTCAAACATCTGTTGGTGAGAGCTCCAAGCAAACTGCCATCTGTGAAACCATTCATTTTGTCAAAGTTCATTTCCTCATTCATGAGCTCTGCTGTACAGGCTTCCAAAAATACCTGTCACCGCAGCTTAAATGTTTAATATCACTTAGTGTAGCGCTCATCTCAGTGTCAGGTGAACTTTATGAAGCACAGTCTCAGAGTCATCCTGTAAGATGATGTGCACCACAGAGGAAGATTTAACCTGCTAAGTTAAAGGCTAAAAAGTTGTTAAAGTTCTCTGTTTTGGCTTTTCTTGTTTTTTTTTTTTTTTGCCAATACTTCAAAATTTGGCTTAATATCACAGAAGGATTTCATTGGAGGACATTGATAAGTGTCAGTAAGCACCTGAAAGCCTTTGACTGTGGAGAAGAGAAACTCACAAGGAAAGTGCAGTTGGATTAAAACAATGCCACACAGGGCCTTTGATCTGCAGGAATTAGAAGAGATCGTCTGCTAGCCAAAGTCTGCCACAAACTCACTGACTTCAGTGAACTCAATACCAGCGTCTGCTCTCTGCAGACCTCCCTCAGCATCGATACATTTAGCTTACAGGCCAAAAATGTAATTTATGTGCTCAAAGCAGACCGGAAAGCAGAGGGACTGGGAGCCTATTTCTTAGTGTAATCATCCATGGACTCCCTGGTGCCCCATATCTCGGTATCCATTTCATATCACACCTCCTGCTTTCACCCCTCGCATGCACAGACGCCCACGCACAGACACGTTCAGACAACTTTGGGCTGAGCTTCGGGATGCACCAAAGCAGTCAGTTCAGAGCTAGCATCCCCATGGCAACTGAAACTTGATGCTGTTATGAGCACCATCCATAACGTGCTCTGTGAGCCCACGTGCTAGCTTTCCTTAATTACTGCGCCTAATGCGGCTGAGGGACTGAAGCAACAGGACCTTCAAACACTTTGTTCCCTGCATCTACAACACCATCCATTTCGACTAAGTTGGTTTTTTTTCTTCCCCATTTGCCACTCTGATATTAAAAGCAATCAAATGTTAAGAAGTGGTCACGCCGAAAGGGAACAAATGCGTGTCCACGTGGTTTCTTGCGTCAGGAAGAATCAAGTAAAAGGTGCCCCAGCACCTGTGTGGTGGTTCATAATGGAATGATGTGTGGGCATCGTAGTCACCTTGTGGCTAGGACAGCTTCCAAATCTGTGACATGATGCCATGCTGATGTGTGATAGGCAAATGAGTCATTTTTGCCTTCTAGCCACTCTCTTAAAAATTGGCAAAGCAAACGATCCTCACTCATAGTCACTGTCCTGCTAGACTTGACTTCTAGAAAAGTGTTGTTTCAAGTTATCTCAATACAGCTAAGGCTCAGGAAACCAAGTTCAAGGAAAAGCAAGATTACATGCCAGTATATTAGGATTTTTTTTGGTCTGGTACACAGGGATTTATGTGTACAAAATCCAGAGTGGGTCAGGCTGGAAGTGCCCCCAGTGGGTCACCTGCTCCCACCTCCCTGCTCCCTGCCCAGAGCACAGGGCACAGCAGTGTGTCCAGGCAGCTCTGGAATATCCCCAGGAAGGAGACCCCAGCCCCTCTCTGGGCTCTGTTCAGGGCTGGGCCCTGCCCAGGGCAGCAGCTCTGCCTCCTGTGCAGGGGGAGCTCCCTGGGCTCAGGCCCTGCCCGTGGCTCTGGTGCCATTGCTGGGCCCCGGAGCAGAGCCTGGGCCCTGCCCGGAGCCCTCCCTGCAGCCAGGGACAGCCAGGGCTGAGGGCCCCTCTCAGCTGGGGCTCCTCTCGAGGCTGAGCAGCCCCAGCTCCCTCAGCCTGTCCTGGGCACGGAGATGCTCCAGGCCCTAAATCATCTTTGTCCTCCTCCACTGGACCCGCTCCAGGAGCTCCCTGGCCCTGCTGGGCTGAGGATCCAGAGCTGAACGCAGCACTCCAGAGGTGCCTCCCAAGGCTGGGCAGAGGGGCAGCATCCCCTCCCTGAGCTGCTGGCAGTGCTCTCCCAGTGTCCCCCCAAATCCCATTGACCTTCCTTGCCCCCAGGACACTCTGCTGGGCAGGGACATTTGGTAGCCCACAGAGCTGCTCCAGCAGGTCACCCCCAGCCTGTGCTGCTGTCTGGAGTTGCTCCTGCCCAGGTGCAGGACCTGCATTTCCCTTATTAAGTGTCAGACAGTCCTTCTGTGCCCACCTCTCCAACCTGTCAAGGTCCTTCTGAAGGCCTTCCAGCCCGGAGGCATTTCGGCCTCTCATCCCAGCCACGTGCGGTCAGTGAACTGCTGAGGACCCCTCAGTGACCGGTGAACTGCGCTGACCCCTCTTCCAGTCCTCGATAAGTTGAACAGTGCTTGGCCCAGTATTGAGCCATGGGGGACACCACCAGTGGCACGTCTCCAGCTGGACCCCGTGACACTGATTACAGCCCTCTGGACCTGCTGCTCACCCAGTTCTCAGTCCGAGTCCATCTCACCTCAGCGTCGATGGCCCCAGACCAGTTCAGGCTGTTGGAAACATGGGAGGTCACCAGCACCATGAAAATGCCACAGACAACCAGGGCTGAAGTAAACTCACCCTCCTTGACCTCCCCTGGAAGAGGTGGCATGTCTTTGTCATCTCAAAGGCCTTCCCATTTAAGCCACACAAGAATTCTGTGAACTGAAAAATAGGAGCATATTTCACTCCTACACTCTCAGAACCTTCTCCTTCCATGAGTGGTTAAGAAAAAAAGACATTGTTCAAGCCTTGACTCTCTCAATGAGACTTTTCTAAGATTGTCTATCACAAAACCAAGCAATGTTAAATGTTTTTAACCTAATCTTTTGCCTGCAAACTTTTGTAGAAGCAAAAAGTGTTTTGAGGAAAAACATACAGATAAATGAGGAAAATCTCACTGAAGAGTAACTTTTAGAGTTTCTATATCAACTTTTTTTTTTTTTTTTACTTTTGAGCCCTAATTTTAAAAGATAATAAAAATATTTCATGAGTGTGGTTGTCACGATTCAACAAACAGCTAATTTCTCAGGGTTCAGGAGATATTAATCATTTGAACCAATCTTCTCTGTTGTGTAACAGCATCTGTGGGCCAAGAAACCATTTGAGTGGAGTAGTCTTTTCATCAATCACAAAGCCATCTTCAAGAGTGCTTCACCTCTTCACTCCCCTTGTGTCCATCTCAAACCTTGGCCTCTCTCCCCACACCACCAGTGTCTCAGCAACTAACAGGTTATCCTCAAAGATTGATTAGGATTACACTTGACCATAAAGGGGATAAAGATACATGTTTTAATACAGGTTGTGCACCATGTGATAGAGCTATTACCACTAGATAAGTTTATTCTGGTGGAGGGACTAAGTAGATTTAGTTTCCCACCATGTTGAAATGGGATCTCACAGTAGGGATCTCACAGGGCCAGGGAAGTCTGATCTCCTGCGAGTTCCCAGATTTCAGATAGTTACTACTCCTTTAATCAATACACTGGATGTCTTTTCCAACCTTAATTATTCTATAATTCTGTATTTTCTTGGTCTAGGAATATGTAGAGGACCTAGACAAAGCCCACTGAAGTCAGATTGGGTATTTTTCCTCTTGGGGCTTGAGAAAAGGTCATATTTTTCTTTGGAGTTTTTACCAGAGTGCATCTGCCAAAGTGCCATAAAAACAGATGGAAAGTGTGGGAGAGAAAGTACCTCTCAATATCTGAAGTTATTTCACGACCAAAAATTTCCCCCTGAGTGTATTTTCATGGTGATTTTAATATTGCACCTTTTTGAATTCACACCTTTTCCCTAAGGAAGACGGTTCTCCTGTAGGATGAAAAGTACATATTTGTGACCTGAGTCTGACATCCTCTCTTCTAGATCTACAAGCTGTTGATCAAAGCTATTTCACAAGGGGAAACGCATACAGATATTTTCACTGACATTTTCATTTACATATTCTTAGGCTGACTCTTCAGGATGTCTTCTAGACACTGTGGGGAAGTTCCTTCTGAGAGCCATTAGCATTCCAAAACCAGGAAGAGTTTTCACAAGTTCAAAGTATATGGAGAAACTAATAATAGCAATGAACGACCTTGGTGTTTCTTGGGTAACCTTCAGTTTGAGATAGTTAATACTCATTTGATCAATACTTTGCAAATAAGGTGATATTTTGCAGGGCTACAAACCTCTGAACAATGCGAGATTGATTATGGGCCCCTTCTGGAGATGACAGTCTAAACATACCAGTATTTGAATAATTCATAAAATCCAGTTAATGGCATTCAGAACAACTACCTTTGGGACTAAAATAATGACTTAATAATAAGAAGGAACAGACTAAGCAAGTTTTTTGTCTGTCTAATTATGTAAACTCTCTGAGGCATAAATTGAAAGTTCTCAACAAAAGCCAAATGAAGTTGGTGCTTTTTGATAATTCTCATAACATATGTTCATCCACATTAGCATTACATGGGCCAAACAATCCTTGTATTTATGTTTTCCATGCAAGTAGGGTCTAACCTATATTCTGATCTCTTCACAGAGAGGCAAATTAAATTAGTGGTCCAATTTGCATCTGTGATTCTGCATGCCTAATTTGAAGCATGTACAGGAGTAAGTCTTATTGGGGATGGCAAAGGTGATGAGTTGTTTTTAGAGGGTTGGCTGAGGCTGAGGTGCGGGTGAGAAGAGGCAAGTCCTGAGAGGTGTTTGTTCTTACCCTGAGGCGTGATGGACTGGAAAAACCAGGAGGATGAGTTTGCAGAGGATTTAATAGTAAAGTTATGAGGATGCTTTGCTGGACCTGCATCCACATAGGTGAAACAAGATGGTCTGGGATCAGAAATAACCTGAGTGTTTAATTGGTCTGTCCTCAAGGCACAATCCCACAATCACACTGGGAATTATTATTTTCAAAGAAACCTGTAGCAAACGTTTGTTGTCCTAGCCTATTACAAGATAACAATTTATACTATCGTGTCAATATTTTAAGATAAAACATGTTGTTTTTCTCCATGGTGCAGACCTCCTCCCAGCGTGTCAGCAACAGCTGCGGCGCTGCCATGGATAAATCACTGCATTTCCTCGCTGGGCGCTGCTTAAAACACACATCACTGCCACTGTGCTGACTGCATTAATGCCCTGAACTAAATCCGGGGGAGCTCTGCTGACAGTGCTGATTAGGAGAGTATCAAAAAGCCACAGACAGGCAAGATAGATGAGCACCTTGTGTGCAGGTGCCAGAGAGGCTTTGCAGCGGGGAAGTTAATAGCGACTGACCTGCTGGGCCCTTCCTGCTCCTCATCACCAGCCCAGCTCTGCAGCTCCCCGCTCCCGGTGTGGCACCAGGGTGGAATGGTGCTGTTTGCCCTGTTCAGGGGCTCCAGTGCTTGGAGGCTGAAAAGGAAGCATGGGAGGGAGCTTTCAGACTCACTGACTTTCCCAGTATTGTGGGAATTGCGTCAGGTTGTTCCTTTCCTGCGTTTATTAAAAACGTTTCCATTTACAAGTGTGCCTATTTTTCATCAGAAAAATGTTTCTCCAGGTGCTTTCTATCCAGCTTTGTCAGAATTATGACTTTAAAAAAAAAATGAAAAGAGACAAAAAAAATTAAATTTCAATCCTTCAAAACCTGATGAGATCAGCAGGGAAGGGTTGCTGTAATAAATCTTTTAATGCCAGTATAACCTTGATCTCTTATTCAACCCGATTTTCATATGAGCAGTGGTGAGTAGCAGTAAAGATATATTTACTTTGTGCTAGAAAAGATGAAGAATTATTTATGACAATGCTATTCCATCTCATAACTGAAGCAGGTAAACACCTTTGTTCTCCATAAAATGCATTCCTGTTTATGAACCTAAAACTACATTTAAGGTCTCAAAGACACAAGGCTTCATGTAGGCTTTAATTTGAGCATTTCTGGAAAGCTTGCTCTGGAGGAACATTTCAGACAAGGCTATTGTGTAGGAAATGCTAGTGGTGTTAGTGCTAACAGTGAGATAACAAATGAGAGGAGTATGGTTATGGATTCCATCCAGGAGCATCACAGAGGGGTCTTCCTAAAGTCACTCTGTCTTCTTATCCCTCTTCTCCTCTCCTGCCTGGAATAATGTAGATAAGACGGATGCAACTGGGTGGTTTTTTATCTTTTTTTGTCAAGTATATAGCTTCTGCAGACTGAATATACTAACACTTGATCACAAATTGTAGGAGGGAGATGAACACCTTCCACTGGAGCTGTCCCAGTCCCTGCTGCTCTGTTACATTCACACATTACGATTCCGAATTTAATCTCCCTTTTTCCTATGGTTTTTAAGGTTTCTAAACCATGCTGAGGAGTTACTTATGGCCTTTGTTTTGTGGAGCCCTCTGGACTAGTTTATGGAAAACAAGCTCCTACATTAACTCACGGCTACCTGTAGAGCTGCACACACACCATGCAGGTTTGCAGGACTGGCTCTGAATTGTCTCTGAAGATGGTGCCCTGTGCAATCAACAGGAACTCATGAAATTACCGTGTTCATACTGCCACTTTCTCTCAGAGATAAAGTCTTCCTCATTTATCTCCTTTCCAGTGTGGATTTTTTCAGGTTCCAGTACAATCTAGATTGGGTATGTGTTCATCGGAGTAGACAACTGAATTATTTAGCACCCCCAAAACAGATTTGAGTGACTCACTGGAGTCAAAAGAATTAGTGAAACTTGTTTAATAGAGAATTAGTCCTACAGGATCAGTGCTGAGAGCAGTAAACACGCTGGTTACTTTTTCCCCTCCTGTGGAGAAAGGCCATGACTCTGTAACCTGCTGTGATCATCAAAGTGGTCTGTGCAATCATGGAGGTGGGAGGACTGTGGTGGTTGAAAGGAACAAGATTAGAAGAAATTTCAGGGACTTCTGAGACTAAAAGAGTTGATTTTATTCTCCAGCTCTTGGGCATACACTGCTTTAGAGGGTATCTGCCTCAAGAGATTTTATTTGATTTATTTTGGCTACTTGGATGAATTCAACGTGCAACTGTGTACCCAGCACAGGACCTGGGGTGGTGTTTCTTGTCCCAATCCCTTAAACCACAGAAACTGAGCTGACTCCATGCCTGTGCTCTCTTTGTGCTTTCCTCAATACCAGCTCAGTGACTTTGTGCCATTCACCCCGTGTGTGGCATAATCCACTTCTTGTAGAATCAGATTTAAATATATTGATATTCAACCACTGGCTTTATTTTACACTCAGTTTTACATGAGCAACTCAGTGTTCACCACTCATTCTAGTCCCAGAAATCCTCCTCATTGACATGCAAAGCCCATCTGAGCAGATTCCATAACCTGCAGGCGTCAAGCAGAACCTTTTCCGACTTTCAGAAAGTTCTTCATGCCATAAGGTTTAGGGCACGGGGTGTCCTTGGATAGCAGCCAAATCCCTGGCATATGATGGGAGAGACAAGTCCCACAGAAGTTCCTGGATGGAGGAGACCCCTCTGAATGCAGGTCCTTGAGCAGAGGTCAAGTGTCGAGTCTGAATCCAAACCTCTTAAAATAAATTTAAATTATAAATGGTAAAATAGTAAAACTTATCAGCCTTCTCTTTCTTTCTTTCTATTTCTTTCTTTCTTTCTTTCTCTCTTTCTTTCTCTCTTTCTTTCTCTCTTTCTTTCTCTCTTTCTTTCTCTCTTTCTTTCTCTCTTTCTTTCTCTCTTTCTTTCTCTCTTTCTTTCTCTCTTTCTTTCTCTCTTTCTTTCTCTCTTTCTTTCTCTCTTTCTTTCTCTCTTTCTTTCTCTCTTTCTTTCTCTCTTTCTTTCTCTCTTTCTTTCTCTCTTTCTTTCTCTCTTTCTTTCTCTCTTTCTTTCTCTCTTTCTTTCTCTCTTTCTTTCTCTCTTTCTTTCTCTCTTTCTTTCTCTCTTTCTTTCTCTCTTTCTTTCTCTCTTTCTTTCTCTCTTTCTTTCTCTCTTTCTTTCTCTCTTTCTTTCTCTCTTTCTTTCTCTCTTTCTTTCTCTCTTTCTTTCTCTCTTTCTTTCTCTCTTTCTTTCTCTCTTTCTTTCTCTCTTTCTTTCTCTCTTTCTTTCTCTCTTTCTTTCTCTCTTTCTTTCTCTCTTTCTTTCTTTCTTTCTCTTTCTTTCTCTCTTATCTCTCTTTCCTTCTTACCCTCTTTTGATCCTTCTCTTTCTGTAAATAAATTTCTCAAATGTCTATGCCAGTATCTTCTTACCAGGCCCTTACCTTGCCTTATTACTTAAATTACTGGGGTAAATCCCTCAAAACACTATTGACCTTCTTTCATCCTTGATTTTTTCCAGTTCATCTAGGTAGTCATAAGGAATCCTTAGTAAGTGAATCCATTACCTTTTTAAAAAAGGTATTTATTCTTTTGCTCTTATGCTGGTGACTTTCACCTCTTTGTTTTAAAACATGATCACCCATGTAATTAAAATGTATAACTTTCTGTCCTGGGTCTGAATCCACAAAGCAGAGCTTTCTGAGCTGTTTTTTCTCACAATTGCCACAGAAAAGCATGTTTGCAAACGCTTTCAGAGCTAAAAGATGTAGTTCACATTTCTCCACAGCTCCCTACTGAAGTATATTAAATAGGAAAAATTTCAGCACCTGCTTCATCATAGCCATTGCTAAAGTCGTCATCTTTTCAATTTTTGCCAATGTCTAACTTGAAAAATTGAAAACACATAAAAGAACCCAAAGATACAATGGGAAAATTAATTCCTGGTGTATCCATATTCACTGAAAAGCATGACATTAGCCCAGGGGGGATTTCTATATAAGCAAGCCATGGGCATTTGAAAGCATTTTTTTTCCCACTTCATTGGGATTTTTCTGCAAACCTTGACATTTTATGTAAACCTTGGAAAACAAGGCAGCCTGGTTCTATTTCTTGTGCTGTATCAAGTTCAATACTGCTTAAAAATAAAGCTCAGTTTGTGACTCAAAGGATGGATACTGATCAAGAAGTCCTCTAAAAGGAAAGGTTCTGCAAAGAGGAATGGGACATCCAGTGGTTAAAGCCGTGGTTTCATCAGAAATTATTCTTTGAGAGTAAACAGGGAAGTAAAATCCCCATAAATTCTCATCCAAAAAAAAAACTCTCCACAAGATTATTACGTGGAAAAAGAAAAATTGGTAATTAAGCTGAAAAAATATTAGTTATATGCATTGCTGGATCAAACAGAATTTATTTGGTGTTGCATAATACGTTCCTTTTCCCATGCAGTGAAATGCGAAGATGCTACCAGTTAGCAAATAATCAATGTCTGGTTTCTGTTTCACTGTGCTTTCTAATTTGGTTTTGCAGATGGTATTCACCTCATTATTAGCAATTTTGTAAATACATGGAAAATTGGTTTACTTGCCTGTTAATTAATATGCTGAAATTCCACATAGAGAATGAAATACTCGTAAGAGACTTACAGAAATCTTTTACTGGATACTATTCCATGTTAACTACATTTTTAATGTAGTTATGTGAGTAATAGCCGTCTCTGGAGCTGTCCTCTTACAAATATAACATATTTATTTATTTTTGTTTTCCCCTCTGGGGGACCAGGAATTGGGGAAAGTAAGTTTTCCAAGGCTGCAAAAAGACATGAATCTCTTATAATTTATACCTGTCTGAATTCCTGTTGTGAGTCCATTCTCCCCACTGGAATTGCAAATGTTCCTGAGCTTTCTTGACATTTGTGGGAAAGATCCTGTAAAAATCTGGTGTTTTTACAGGAGTCTTCTCCTCTCTCTGTGGGTCTAAACCTTAAAAACACACATTGTTAATCTGAACGTGTGTGAGGTTTTTGTAATGTCTTATAGGGAGAACTATGGTAAAACTACACCAAAAGCCAACTATCCCAGAAAAGCAGCAGAGAAATAGCTCCTTAAAAAACAAACAAACAAACAAACAAACAAACAAACAAAAAAAAACAAACCCAGAAGAAACCATAAAATTCTATATTTTGGAGAAAGAAACTAGAGGTTTCCTATTGTGCACACAGAGAAATCTTGAAACGCTGAAGTCTGATCATCTTACATCCTTCAGAGAGGTTAGATTTTATTACCAAGGGGGAGAAAGTCTCCAGGCCACACCGTAAAGAATAAAGCAATTAAGGTATTTGGACAGCAGATCTGCCTCTGAGTCCTCCCATACCTGGGCTGGGGCTGCGCTTGCAAACAGTGGGGACTGCACTGGGTCAGCTCCAGTGACTGGGGAGAAGAGATAAGCCTCATTTGGAGGAGACAAGCTCTAATGCAGTGTAATGTATTATTTACCCTGTCCCAGTTGTTTGCTCTCCAGTATTTCCGCTCATCTCTTTGCACTGCACATCTGCCCGCACCTCCACGCAGCTCTCACAGCGTGACAGCTCTTTGCTGAGCTTCGTTTGGTGCAAAAGTCACAGGTTTCAGCTGAGAGGGTGGGAGTGCAGCTGCCACAGACTAAGTCGTGGTTGACCTCGTCCCAGGGACGAGTCTGACAGTGCCAGCACTGTTTGGTTTGAATATCCCACTCTGAGATGTCAGAGAATACTCTTGGCTTCCCCATGCCACAGGTGAATAAAGGAGGCAGAATTAAGGCTGCTGGAGTAATGTTGAATTTGTTCACTCTGAACATCTTCATTTAGTACTTCAAGGTGCTGCGTTCAGCTCAGACAAGCACATGGGGAATGTTCATATCCACTGATTGATATTTTGCTATTGACTGCTTTAGGATTAGCATTTCAGCCTTGATCTCTAGACATATGAATGTCCAGTGAGAGTTAAGAAAAAGTCTTATTTCTTTGCTCGCAGAACTTCCATGTACTTTTAGTTTCACTTAGAAGTTTTACTTGATGCTAGCTTAGGATCTTTTGTATGGTGTTGCAAACTGGCTCCTAACACAAGAGAAGTTATAGCCTTTGGTAAATTATCACCCTGTTTCTTTTTCCTTTCAGGCAGGAAATATGTAGGAGTGACCCTATATGCCAAAATTATGCAATATCCCAGTAATATTCTGACTATCCAAAATATATGTATATATGTGTGCACACATAGAGGAAATAAGCATAGTCCAGGCTTTTGGTTCAATGTTTTTCATTCATTGTATGCATTTGCACATGGAATTCATGAAAGACCAAAAGAATTAATTCAAGTGTAAAAGCAGCCATTTGAATGCTGCGACTATGTTTTTTCCTCTCATTTAAGAAAAAGAAAAGGCAATCAAAGGAATCAAGGGTTGTGCCCCTCAGATTAACAGTGTGCTGTTATTTCAGATAAACCTGCAGAAGAAGATGCGAGTCACCGGAGTTATAACTCAAGGTGCCAAGAGGATTGGAAGTCCAGAATATGTAAAATCTTATAAAATTGCATACAGTAATGATGGGAAGTCGTGGACAATGTACAAAGTAAAAGGCACCAAGGAAGACATGGTAAGATTAAGTTGTCTGTATCTGAACACATCTTGAGGTTTAGCTGCCTTCAGAAGTGTGAGATGTCCCTGCTATTTCAGCCTCATTGCCTGGCAGTATGATATAGATTTCACTGTTACTATTTTTCTCTGAAAAAAAAAAACAAACCCCAACAAATTTGCATTTTCTCTCTGCTAAGAATCCCTTATACTTTAATTGATGGTTGCATAAATACCATTTCCCCAAGCTAGAATAATCCTGTTTATTACACTTAACTGATTTTCATATTAATTAGTTTACCAGTAATTACTCATTACTCTGTTTTCCATTTAGTTTTATTGCATCAGCAGATTAGTGTTAACCCTTGGAAACACAGAGCCCATTCATCAGTGTTAATCTCTGGGCTGCACAAACAGTATCATCCAGCGGGGTGTGTGTGTTTACAGTTTATAGTTACCGCTTATTTTTGATGGAGCTGAGCAAACAAAGCAGCAAAAAAATCCCTTTGCTGTGTAAGTTTGCGCAGAACTGAGGCACCGTGCAGCACTGGATGCAGTTTCTCTATCAGGGAATTAAAATGCTGCGTGAGGAGGTGCGTAATGAGGGGGGAGACACGGTACAAGGATATCTGGTTAGAGTGAGGGGTGAATAGAAGAATGCTGATGGGTTTAATTCTTCCCCCCACCCCGTGATCGATGGGAGGGTCACAGTGCACTTCAGTGTGAGCTGGATCAGGTTCTTGAAGCAGAGGGGAAAAGAATAAACGTCAATCAGAGCCAATAATTGCAGGCTAAATTGAACTGGGGCTATTTTACGCATTAATCAAGAAAAGAAGGCGTAATTTAGTCACATAAGTAGCTTCAGTTTCTGGGAGTGACAAGACAGAGACCTCGGTTCGGCACAGGCGGCAAACTCACCACGATGTGGCACAAAGGCAGGACATTCTGCTGAAAAACTTGTGTTGGGCACTGGAAGTGCTAAAACAGCTGCTCTTTGGGGAAAACCTCATTTAGGCAGTCAGAACAAGGCAGATGCTTTGGAGACTTGGAACTCCAGCCACCCTCCTGACACATATTTTTGTGCAAACCTTGCTTCCCTGCAGGTGTTCCGCGGGAACGTGGACAACAACACCCCGTACGCCAACTCCTTCACACCGCCCATCAAGGCCCAGTACGTGCGGCTGTACCCCCAGGTGTGCAGGCGGCACTGCACCCTCAGGATGGAGCTGCTGGGCTGCGAGCTCACAGGTGGGATTTCCACAGCCTCCAGTTCCCCACCCAGCCCGGCGGCTCCCAACCGCGCGCGTTTTGTTCCCCGGTGAGATGCGGTCGGCCGGGCTGAGTTTATCCAGTCACTCACATCTTTCTATCTAAGTTATAAAATCAGCAACACTTGTCTGAGCTAAGTGACAATGGTCACTTGCCGTGGGACAGGTAGTGTGGTATCAGCCTAATAACACTTCTTAATTTTTTCTCTTCTTAATCATCTCCGATTGGTCAACCTAGAGAAGGTTATCTAGCAGTTTTGACAAGTAATTTGATGGCTATGTGGACTTGTAGTGCAGCACCCTGAGCAGACTACAAGGCAGGCAGTCTAACCCGAGATCTGAAAATGGTTCCTGAGCCCCAGAGCTGGCTGTGCACTGCTGTGGACCCATGGCAGTAGCAATTGTCACACCTGATTTGGGTAATTCCTCCTGGCTGTGGGGTGACACCACTCCTGTGCTGTGTGGCATTCTCAGAGGGACGAGCCTGCTTCCCCTGCTGTCGAGGACCACTCCGATAAGATGCAATTTAGTTGGGTTGCTTTTATCGAGATTTCAGTTTGGATTTGTTTTCTGGGTTTAGCAGAAGCAGGGAAAGTATCTTGTAGCAAAAAGTAAATGAACAAGTGGAGCCAATATAAACCCTCCTCAGATTTGTATTATGGCTCTGAAATGTAAAGCCTGACCTCTAGCCACCTTCTGCAAGAACTGTGCTCCCTTACAAATTCAGTAAAGCATGTAAATTTTTTATCCTTTTTCAAGAGATAAACCTTTCACCGGCAGGAGCGCTCCACTGATTCATTTAAGAGCGATTTTTATGTAGCTGCCTGTTCACTCTACAAACAATAGCCATCCAGTGCACGACTGACACACCAAAACAGCTGGAGTTAAATAATTCTCAGTCCTCTAGTGACATCAAAACCAGATTCAGAAATGAAAAGTTAATGCATTAATCTAGGTGCAGCCCTTTTCCAATATAGATAGGTTTAACAGTAAATAGAAATTCCTGTCTAGCTGCTTTGGTCTATTAGATTTTTTTTTTTTTTAACGTCTTCCACTTCTGGAACCACAATTTAGAGTAAGTCCTTGCCAGAATGACTAGGAATTGTTTTGCTCAAAGAACTGTGAAAGCCAGTGAAGTGAATTCATTTCAGTGGTCTCCTAACAGTGTCAAGGTCATCATTTCTTAAAACTGTGGACAGCCAAGGCTCAGCCGAACAATTTCAAACTTACTGAAAGAAAGGTATAATTATATAGACAAATCCACTCTTACTTCCAGGCGGTGTGTCTTGGGTGGAAAAGCACTTTGAGAGGTCTGGCTTCTCTAACATGCCCTGGTGCTAGAGAAGAGAATGAATGATGAACAGAGGGAGAGTTGTGGGGTCAGATCATGATAAAAGCTAACTTTTTCTTAGGACAAACTCCAGCAAAATGTTCAACGCAATCTGCTTTAGTCTCATAAATAGCTTTACTTACCAGGACCCACAGTCAGATCTTATTGAAAACCACGATCAATGCTAGTGGAGCCAACCATCAATAAATAAGGCATTAATTTTCATGGCCCCGTGTTCCTGCCTTACTCGTGTTTTGCACATCTCTCAGCTCCTTTCCCCTCACACAGTATT
Organism: Struthidea cinerea; assembly: GCA_013397865.1. Taxonomy (NCBI): domain Eukaryota; kingdom Metazoa; phylum Chordata; class Aves; order Passeriformes; family Corcoracidae; genus Struthidea; species Struthidea cinerea. Next base: position 483,000 of record VZTI01001765.1, read on the forward strand.
GACATGAGGGGAGAAACAGCTCACAGCTACTGTTTATTAGAATGCCTCCATTCATTAAGCTGTTATTAATAGAAGCATCAAGCTGCTGTTTTTAACAACAGCTCAGTGTTCACACAACAGTGTCACTTACTCATGGAGTTCACTCATGCGCTCAAGCATCTGCCTCCTTGCAGGCAGCCCCTGCCATATGCTGCTGACAGTGGTGTTCCCTGGTGCCTGTGCACCAGCCCAGCCAGCTCTTGGCATTTGGGGTGTCTCAGTCCCTGCAGAGGGATGCTGGCCCCCAGAACATGAACATCCCTATGAGACTCACCCAGGGCAATCTTCTGAGTGTGTAATTGTCATCTCCTTTGGGCGTGTTGTTCCCTGGTACCTATTTCTTTGTGCTGACAGCCCCTATAGGCACCTTTCACACAAAACTGATGCACAGGGGGACTTTAGCACACCTGCAGCTAAAGATAGTTTCCCCTTTCCTCATTCATCCTCAGAACTATGTGATCTGGAAAGGAATTCTATATTTATTATTTATAGGCCAGGTTGGAGGGGGCTTCAAGCATCAAGGTTTAATGAAAGGTGTCCCTCCTTACCCATGGCAACAGGGGTGGAATTAGACTGGAAACCAGATGATAACTCTCAACCCAAACCATTCTGTGGTTCATGAATATGAAGAAAAATTTTAAAATCTCTCCATTTTCAGAAACAAAAAACATCTCAGTATGAATAAAAACAAAATCACCTTTTCCCTCAAATAATTGACATATGCTGCTTTTGCCAGTACTACACAAATCTTTGTCCAAGACAACATTCATTCGGACCTTTGCCTGCAGATCCATGGGTTTCCCTTTGCTACATTGGATATTGAATATTTCCTTTGAGAGTCTGAGCTTTGTTGAAAGAAGAGGTAGATGAGGGGCATGGTATAGAGCGCAGACTGAAGAGTAAAAGATTCTGCACTCTGGAGAGTCAACAGAGAACAACCTTTGTGTGGATTCTTCCATCTTTCAGGTGCTAATCCCTACTCTTTCTCATTATTTCCCTAGTCCTGTTTCATTGAGCTGGACCAAAGTCCTGCAAACTTATACCTAGTCAGATTTAAATATACAGAGGTATCAGGTATAATTTTTCACAGATGGAGATGCTGAAAGCATCTCAAACATTCCACATTTCAGACTAAGATGCTCCACTGGGTGTAGCCATCAGCTATCTCTGACTTTAACAGGTTGTAAAAATGAAAATGGAGATCAAACCCTTTCACAGGGACACTGAAATGCAGTGCAGAGATATTTCAAGGAGACATAAGCATTATTATAAACACACAGCTATGAGGGATGACCACCTGCAGACACAGAGTTCTGTGCTGGTTTGATGATCCTGCCCTTTGTGCTGTGGGTTATGGCTCAGTCATCCAAACAGCCACGATCTCCTGTGGTAGGAGCTGGGAAGATGCTGCTCTCTGTGACACAGCACCAAGACATCGTCCTGCCACCCATGTGCATCACATTTGCCTCTTCAGATTCTCGTTGCTCTCCTGGCTTTCTCCTGTTACCTCTAACCACTGTCTTCCCACCCCCTTTGGGGCCATGGCGAAGGCAGGCGAGTGTAAAATCCCATTAATTCATGCACGCGTGCACAGGCACACGGGCAGGCACAGCTGTTGTTTCATAAATCAATAATAATACTCAGAAAAGATAGAACTGGTTTTGATGGATTGGGCCAGCACTGAATCACAGCTCTGACAACCCATGGTTTTGTGTCAGGAGCCTCCTTCAGATTCCTCGGATGAAATGTTCTTGCTGACAGTCCCTGTGATCCGGGAGTGATGCTTCAGAATATAATAATAAGCAAAGTCCTTCTCTAAAGCAGCAGATTAATGTCTCTTATTTCTACTATCAATTGCTGCCTCCCACTCCCAGGAAAACTGTTTTGTGGTGTTTTTGAACAAGTCCATTCTACAGACAAGGCTGTGCGATTTCCATTTGTGCACTGAGAATCAGGTCTGAAAGACTGGGGTTTTTTTCCAGAAGTTAACTCTGTTTTCTCTTGGTTTTTCATTAGTTTGTTTGGGTTTTTTAATTTAACATGAAGCATGTCAATACTCAAATTTTAAATACAGGAGATACTGCATTAAAGACCATGTTGTTAGCACTGTTATGTGTGTCTGGTAATGTGCTTTTACTCCTGCTGCCAGCCCCAGACAAAGGCCCTTACCTTCCTGAATGAATCTCTAATAATTCCACTTAATTCTGTGCATTAATCCTATGAGAGGGACAGAACACAGAATCTGACAAAAAGGTCTTTGCTTGTAATACCAAAGAAACAAAACAAAAAAAAAAAAGAAAAAAGAAAAAGAATCAGGTCTTTAAACGTGGGTAAACATACTGTGAGGGAAATACACTTTTAAGGCAAAGAGAGCCAGCTTTAATGGCTGGCTCAAACAAAGTGAAAAACAAGTTGAAAACTTTTGAAGGTGATTTAAGTGGCCACCTCTGCCAGGAGCCACCAGCGGAACAGGGTCGTGGTCTCAATAGGAGCGGCTCCACCACGAGCTGCCCCTGTGCTCAGCAGAGCGCAGCCGGTGACTCGTCAGATGTTTGGCTGGTAGGAACCAGCTCGGTGTCAGGGACGTGTCAGCTGGAAAGCCTGTGCCAAGGAGACAGGAAGCAAAGGTTCTGTGCACTCACAGGGATGGTGCACTCCTTGCCAAGCCACATTGCATCCTGGGCACGCTCAATTAATTATGGGTGTGTTAAAATAGTACTGGTGATTTAGCGGAGTTGTTACAATCCGGTTTAAAGCCGGAAAAGCAAAGAAAGCTAAGCCTCTGTGCATAAACCAGAAAGAACTTAGAAGGTTCCAAATATTCCCAGAAATGAAATTAAAACCAAATGAGGTTAGATGTTGATGCCAAAAAATTGGTGTATTTTATTTAATAGTAAAAGAGGCAAAGAGAAGGGAAGAGAAAAGAAAGAAAGAAAGAAATGGAAAAAAGAAGTGTGTGTGGGGGGTGGAGGGACAGGGAGAGGTGACAGGCGTTAGGTGGAAGCACATCACCTGTTGCTGTAAAGTATCGAGAACGGCGAGAAATGACACGATCCAAGTTCAGGAAGAAAGTGGTTATTTAATTACTTATAATTTGGTTTATACAACTTGGTTCCCAAAGATGACAGGAGGTCACTGGATCTTGGACCAGCCACCCCCTGTCCCACTGGCCAAAGCTCACAACACCTGCTTCAAAATATTGTTTCACTGTGTACCATAACAACTCTGGAAAACAGACCCCAGGTGCACAGATAAAACCCAGTTTACAAAGAACCCGTAGCAGTGTTTATCACAGCTTTCATGAGAACCACAGAGCTCTCACAGAACGCTGCAGAAAGCTGAAACATTTCTCCACCAAAGCTTTTCAGCATCTACAATCACCCATCCAAGTGTCCCGACGACGTCTCATTGCTCCCCCCCATCTGGTCTTCTGGTGGTGAGGGTCCTCCGTTGCTGCCGTGGCCACGCCGCCACAGGCCACACACCGCCACAGGCCACAGAGCTCAGAGTCCCGTGGATTAATACACGCTTTGGGCAGGCGGGAAAGCCCTCGTGTCTCCCTTGCAGGGGCCAGCTTCACACGCTGTCCCTCGCAACACCGAGGGTCTGTTGCATCATCTCTGGTGCTCTGCTGCGGGGTCTGGAGACCCTCTGAGGGGCCCCTGCGATGGCCGTGTCACCCCTGCTGCTGTGGATGAGCTTTCGCCTTCCCCCCACCCCTAAGTGAGGGCCCCTCAGCGGGGCCCCTCTGCACGGCCGAGGACGGGCGGTCACTGCGCCTCTGAGGGAGGCTTTTCCAGCGCACCCAAAGCCTCTCTCCCCGCACCCTTTGGTGCGAGGGGCTGTGCCAGCCCGGCAGCTGATAGCCCCGGGGCTGCGGTCTCCACCTTGGAGGCGTGAAGCCTGTGCTCCGTGAATGTCCCAGCCCTGAGCTGTTACTTTGTCTTATCCTCATCAGCGAGCGGTGTAAGGCCTCAGTCAGGGCCCCATCCAGGGTGTGTTGGTCTTCTCTGCAGCTTCTGTAATACAGTTTTAAAAGTCCTTCAAGAAAATGTTTAAGTCATAAACTATAATATTTCAGTCTCTGACAGGAGTCAAGCCAGCTATTGGGTCAGTTCCCTGAATTTGTGAAGTGAAAACTTTGGAATAACTGCACATATGCAGGTTTTTGACTGCTGGGACAGGAAGGAAATGAGAAAACAGCTTCTTTTTTTATGTTCCCATCTCCATCTTTTCCATCTTTCACTTTACCTCAACTTTCAAGCATCACTCCACCCCGCTAGCCATACATCCATCCTCATAGCAGCCTTCTCTCTCGCCGTCATTTGCCTTTCTTTTTCTGATTTTTTTTTTTGTTTGAATCTTAAAACCATGCAGCTCATCTGCCTTCTTTGGTTTCCAGTCCTGTTTCAGTGCTCCTGTTGAAGGGTGTCTCTCCTGTCTCAGCTTGTTTCTTCCCCCTTCTGCATCCAAACGTACCTTCCACATCCCCAGCATACAACAGCAAGGCAGAGGAACACGGAGTCACTCATCAATTTTTATTTTTATCCTTTTCCATGCAGAACAGAGAAGGGGGAAGCCCAAGATCTATCTTTGCTACAGTCAAAATAACTCAATGGTGTGGGATGTCCACAAACAAATAAGCCATTAACTATCATTTCTCCTAAGTGATATCCTCCTACTATTTTCCCCCCTTCACAATTGTTTTTCTGTAGTCTTCCCCTCCTTCAGCGGGGTTTTGGGCTTTCTGGATTTTTACCTGGATGTCAAGTAATTCAAAAGTGTAAAACAGCTCAGTGCTTTTTAACATTTTACTTCAGCAGTGGCTTTTAGAAAAATTAATGTTTCTTCAGTAAGCAAATGGTTGATGTGAGGTGGCACAAGAGCATGAGGAAAATCATACTGAACAGGGGAAACAATATTTTCCTGCAGGACAGGAAAATAAAAATAAGATAAGCACAGACAAAAGTCATCTTTTCATTTTGTTTTGCTCCATAAATTCATGCCATGATAAAATATGTTGAATTCTCTATCTTGATTTTGACTCACCCAAGCAATTGTTGAGACAAAGTGCCTTGAATTTACTATTTTTCATTTATTTGTTTTCGAGTTCTTTCAACAATAGTCTTGATGAAATCTTTTTCTTCAAGTATCACAGGTTTTCTTTGCCATAACAGAAAGCCTAAACCCCTAGCAGAGATAAGCAGGTAGTGCCACTGATCTTGCCTTGCTGTTCCAGGTTGCTCTGAGCCCCTGGGGATGAAATCAGGACACATTCAGGACTTCCAGATCACTGCCTCCAGCGTTTTCCGTACGCTCAACATGGACATGTTCGCTTGGGAGCCCCGGAAAGCCCGGCTGGACAAGCAAGGCAAAGTCAATGCTTGGACCTCTGGCCACAATGACCAGTCACAGTGGTTGCAGGTAAAGTTTCACGTGCATTTTCCCAGATGTTTGCCTTCTTTGTGTTTCAGGCGTGGGGATGGTTCTCTGGTTCAGTTTTATATTCATAATCTTCTGTTTCTGAGTGTAACCATCCTAACTCTGCCACGTGTAAATGATGAAGCCCTGAAAGCCCACCAGACCTTCGTGTCTGTGTCATCACAGTTGCAGAAAACTCTGCTTGGGAATCCCTCCCCTAGCCCCAGTTTTCCTTTGTTAACGAACAAAAATGGTAGTTGCAGATCTGTTTCAGTGAATTCTCCTCATTTGTTGGGAGAGATGAGTTCATTTTCCTCCCTCCTGTCCTTCCAAGGCTCCCTGGAAAAGCATATATACTTTCAGCTCTGTGCACCTTAGCAAATCCCGCGCGTAGAAATTATCTTTGTCTAATTGAGGCTGCCCAAAATTACCTTCTGACAGGACTCTGGAGCCAGCGGGACTGATTCAGCACCTGAATTCATTACGAACCTGTGCACAGGGGTTGTTTCCAGCCCAGGAGTGATTTGTACAAGTCACTAATGTGAGAGATTGCAATAAATCACCAGTGTGGAAGCCTGTTTGACTGGCCACTGACACATTTACATTTTTTGAACTGTTGAAAATAGCAGGGTTTTCAGTCAGCTGCCACTTTGCAGTGCAGCTCTCAGTGGGAAGCCTCAACAGCACTAGACGTGGCTACTAACCCCCTGCAATCCCTCCACATATAAATTATGACATATTAGCCTTTTTGCTTACAGTTGCTAAGCAAGTTAGGAATACGATTACTGGTTTTTTCTGCCAAGTTTACACACTTTCCGTAGAAAGAAGGAGAAATTGCCCTATCTATTTAACTTGGGGATAGCTGAAGATCCTGGAATCTGCTGAATTTTTTTTTTTAGAGCAGCTTGTTGGAAGAGCAGTTAGTAACTTGTGGAGAGGATGAACATTTTATTGCTGTGTTTTATGGTGGAGAAGCAGATGAAAATGTTTCTCCACAGGAAAGAGAGGTAGTTGCATCATATTTTAGCCCCATCAGTGAAACCAAGGGTGTGCAGAGACTCCACAGTAATTTCCTGTTGTGTGTTCTTGCTCCTGTGGATGACAGCAGATTTTTAATTAACTACAGATGGCAAGGGGCTGCATAGTTAATCCTTATATTCTCAAATTTTTCATGCTGTTGTGAGTCTTTCTCTATTTGAATTTACCTGAACCTTCAAATTTAATCTGACCACTAGCACAGGCTCTGCAAGTCCTTGACCTATAAGGAATAACTTTTATTGACTGGTCAAAACAAAATTGAAAATCGCTCTTTTCCTGCGAATCATTATACATAATGATACTTCCTCAAAAAACAATCCTAACATTTCACATTTAGGGAAAAAAAAACCAAAAACCCCCAAAACCAAAACCCAAAAGGCATTAAATCAGCTTGTTTTCTCAGTGCTTACGGTGGTCATTAGCTTCTGCTGCAGGCTGGTTATTCTGAATTCAGGCCACGAGTTGAGATGGTCTCACATGCTTCAGGTATAGGTAATGATTCTGTAACAGAGACATGTCTATCATTTGAATCCATCCGTTCATTTTTGTTCTCTCTGCTGGTAGTTCTCTGTGGGTTTTTGTGGTTTTTCTTTTCCTTAAAACACAGAGTGTTCTATTGAAGCCTTATAACACATTGAAAAATTTATCATCATGCTGCTGCTCTCACAGAGTGTAGTCAAAACACATTTGTAAGGAAAAGGATGTGAAAGCAAATGTGTCTGGATGCCCCACTCCCTCAGCCATTCCACAAAGAATTAGGCCCGGAGCAACTCCATGGTACCCCAAAATGGGCTTAAAGTCAGACATTTAGCTCAGATTTCTGGATTTTGTTAAAATAGCTGGGTTACCAATATCACACGAACCATGTTAGCTTTCCGTGCCTTTTGAATGTTCTCCACATGCCTTTCTTGCTTTATGTTTTCTAATTTTCATGGGGAAGTGCAGTAATGATGCATAGGCAAGGACTTTGCACACAAGATGGAGAAAGGCAAAGCTGTTTATTGCGCAGTCAGAATTCCCTAAATCCCAGCACCCAACAGGATATCACATCCTATAAACAGGAAAGATGTTCCCCACAGTGTCCCCCAATCACCTGGGGCATTGCACAGATTTTACCCATTATGGTGATAGGCAAACAATGCCCTATAAGGCCACAAACTGCAATGAACACTTCTCACAGGCCCAGTCTGTCCATAAACACACAATCCTCTCTCAGTCCATCCCCGGTGACCTGGATGCACTCCCAGGGTCACCTCTGGGCCCAGGACAGAGCCCCTCTCTCTGATCCTCAGGGCCCATCTCTCTTGCACCACCCAGTGCACTCCAACAGGGAAGCCTGCAAAAACGGGGAAAAACCTGCTGTCTGCCTTTTAGGGCTATTGTTGGGCTGCGTGGATGGCTTGAACAGATCTGACCTGACCAAATGATGTTTCGGGGTATCCCTGCCTAAACACCGTTGCTATCAACAGTTTGAAAGCTGCTATGCTGACATCCATCTCAGAGCACCTGCTGTGATAATGTTTGCTGAGAGCTGATGTTTGCATCAAGCATCAAGTGCTGCTTGCACATTTGGACGAGATAAATTGTTCTCTGTCAGGAGCTGGGACAGTTCTACTCGGTTTTCTCTCAAAAAGGACAACCCTGAATCTTCTGTGTGTTCTAAAATGCAGCCATTAACTATTAAGCTCTTTGTTTTAAAGTGTTTTAGATTGCTGCATCTGTAATTTAGGAATATGAAGTATTTTGTGTCTCCAGGCACAGGCTGTGCATTTTCAGGTGGAAAAAGTATACTTGCCCTAATCATGCTGCAGTTGTTGAAAATCTGCTGTGATTTAGACTCTACAAGCTCCAGGTTCCACAAATAACTTTTATTTACACCAAACCCCCCCATTAGTGACCAAGAATTTTTTTTTTTTTTTTTTTTTTTTTTTTTTTTTTTGACATGGAGAGAAAGTTAAATAAACGAGATGACCAAAATTGGACTTTTCTAGCTCAGTCATAAACTTGGGGCTGGATTCCCCACATGCCTCCTCAAAGATACCCTTGTCACTCCCTGTAAGAGGATGCTGCAAGTTTTTGGAGTGTTCATGCTCCTTCTGGACACAATCCAGGATTGCTTTTCCATTTGGTCACCCCACTTCCCATTTCTTCAGTTATTTGGCATTAAAGGATGTGATAGACTACTTCCTGCCTTATGCCCAAAGTGAGGCACTGAGGCTGTAAAGATTACTGAAAAGAAGTGCAGTTGATGTTTCAGATGCTTGGAGAATGCTCTTCTAAATAGATTTTCACCACTCCATATCTCCTTTTCCTAGCTGAGGATATCACTCAAAAGAATTAACATTTTCCTCAAAATCCATGCCCACTCTACTACTAATTTTCTGCTGTTATAAATTGTGAAATCAGGGCAGCAGCTTAAATTCCCCTTTCTTTGTTTACTGTTAGTTAAATTCTGGCATGTCGCTTCATTTGGTGTCCCCAGACACCTGGAGCTTTCTCCTCCCTGCTCCACCATCCCCTTTGCACAAATTGTTTCGTGTGTTGTCCTAGCCCTAACTTTGTAATCATACCAGGGTATTGTCAGCATTTTAACTTAAAACTGATGATGTGTTGGGCTTTTTGAAGGCAACAGCAATGTCACATTACAATGTTTCTCCTGCTGATTGTGGAATCAGCTAAGCACTGTTAGAGAAAAAGCAGTTGGTGATAAACAGATTGCTGGGAAATGGGCAGAGCGACTGTTACACCTACATATTTTAAAAATGTGATGATTGCCAGTGGTGTAATACATTCGGGTTGGGTATTTTCCTGCCAAACTAATCTCCAGTATTAGACAATATTACTGAGATTTTTTACTAACGCCGTGAGAAAACGTTTGTCTCAGCGCCGCAATCAAATTATTCTTTCAGTTTAATGCATAACCGCCTTTTTCACATCAAAATGCCTCTTGTTTGAAAACAACGGCAAAATTGCATTACAAATAATTATCCTCCTTTTGTTACACACATACAAAACCCATCTCTACCATGCCATCATAAGATCTACTTATGTTCATTTTCTAGCATTTATTTACAGTGTTTAAGCTTCCAAGTGATCAAATGAAAGAGTAGTTGTTTGAAAGCTAAGCCAAACCCAGTTTCTACTCTTTTTTTAGAGAGTAGTGTGCAGAAGTGGAAATGTCTCCTTACTCTGCCAGCCACAGAGAAATAAGGACAATTAGCTTAAATTATAAGAGGAATTTTTGAACGGGGAAAGTTACATGAGGTGACTCTTTCCCTTTTTTTAATATGGGAAGAGAACGCTATTTTTCATCTCATATTGGCTAGCTGAGCTGGTTTTAGTGATTCATCTGCCACTGAAAAATAAGGAATGTTTTTCACTCTTTCACGTGGTATTTGCTTCTTGTCTTGTCTGTTATTGCACCTGACTCTTTTCCCCCTTTTTTTGATGTATTAATCTGTTTATTTGCAATGAATTCCGCAGAATCTTTCAAAGTAGGAAATCACTATGCCTTACTGATTCAACAACTCATCTGGTGATCTGTTCAACACCTCATAAGGAGGAAATTGTGTGGATTGTTTAATTGTCTTTTGACAATTTGTGTCATTAGCAAAGCATCTATTAATAGCAGTGCTGGTTAAAGTAGCCAAATAAGAGGTTTAAGTCTGGCCTCCAGTTTAATTGTTTTAACACCCACACTGTGGGGAAAAAAAAACAAAACAAAACAAAAACAAACAGAAAATGCTTAACAACATCTTAATTAAATAAGGGCTTCGAAGACGCAAAATTGGAATAGGATGAAATGTTCGTTTAAGACCAAACTGGTAATTAACATAATGAAGAAATTGCATGACTTCTGGAAGGACTGGATTGCTAAACTGTGTATCGTGACTGGTCTTGGAAAGACAGGGTGTTGTGTAGGAGCTGTGAACTGAAATACATCACATTATAAACAGGGGACACCTGTATTTCTCTGCAGGTGCAGTAAACCACGGCCGTCACCACCAGGCCACGAAAGGAATCAATGCTCTTTACAGGAACAGCAACAGAAGTGATGTCTGGTTCTCCAGATGCAAAGATGCTGCTGGTTTTCTTACTAGAATTTCTTGTGATTCTAAAGTTCTCAGGTTTCAGGCAGAAAAACAGAACTTGTGCAGAGATCGGCCCTTTTTTGAGCTTTGTACCGGGATACAAAAACACATTTACAGCCAGTATTGACCAGGTTATCTTTCCAACCCAAAATCATCTCTTTCTTTTCTGGCAGCTGTTAGTTCTACTTGAAGGACTTGATTTGGGACACTGAGGTTTGGCCCTTCCTTGTTCTTGTGCCTACCTCGATGAGCGGCTTCACAGTGTGATATTCTGTGCACACAGCCTGGAAGCTCAAAGGTGCAGCAGCATCTCAAGGCAGGTTGGGAGTAAATTATTAACGCAGAACTTTCCCACACTTAGCCAGACACTTGCTGTAGATAAATTTTCCTGCAAAAGAGCAGCCAGAGGTAGGATAAGGTAGTAATGGACAAAGGGCTCTGAGTGGTTCAGTCAAAGACAAAAACAGATAAAGACTGATGCCCACTTCTAAATTGCACACTGCTGGATTTACTGACTTTGCATTGCCTCGGCTAGAATGTTAAACAGGTCACTTCACTCACTCCTTCAACTGCCCATAAACCATAGACTTCGTTTTGCTACTAGACGGTCACTCTTTGCTTTTAGGACAGTGTGCAACTCAAGATGGCAAGATGAACAAAAACCTTTTTTCCCTTTTTGTTTATTCTTTTTTTCAATCTCTGTATGTTGCCGATCTGTTTTTAGCAGTGCTAACAAATACATGTCTTACACAAATGGTATTAGGAGCTATGCCTTGATTTCCCAGTCAGAGTTATCTTCCAGCAGTATTTGATGTCCATTCCAGGGGTCACACTCTAACTCAGTTTTTTCCCTAAATCATTTCAAATTAAATGCATTATTCACATTAATAACGTTACTAAATTGTGCATTTCAGCATTGCCCTTTCTAAATTGATTTTGACTTTGCAAAGCTTTCTTCTGCAATTCATTTTATGGAAATGTTTATAGTAGTAATTGAATTTAAGCCTAGAAATTAAATAAGGCAGCATAAAATCTTGGTTTATTTTGCCTTTTAGACACTTTATCTAGGCTGTATTCTATCATTTAGGTGGCAAAGTCTGAAGTCTCTGTAGAATCACTGATTTTACTCTGGCAAAATACAGGGAGATTATTAGCAGGACAGACAGAGTACCGGAGCTCTTTTTTGCCAGTTGTCCAGAACACAGGCATCAGACAGACACAGCATGATTATATCCTGTGATAAAAATTTGTGTGATGTCACCTTCATCATAGAATCATAGAATCATCAAGGTTGGAAGAGACCTTTAAGATCAACCAGACCAACCATCGATCCAGCACCACCACTGTAACCCCTAAACCATTAAACCATGAACAGGAACAAAATCCCCTGTCCGATCTGTAAATTAGCTAAGGATAAGATTTTATAGGAGAAAAATACTGTGTTTCACAAAGTCTTACTCTGTTCCCTGAATTATATTCCCCACTCTCTCTGTTAAGCCTTCAGTAAAAACTAAGGTGTTAAGTCAGTGCTCCAGAGCCTATCTCTGACGCACAACAAATTCACCATCACTAACAAAAATTACTTGGGAAGTTTCCCTAAACAGTGGAATCCTGTGTAGCCCTAAAGCACTGCAAGAGAGTACTGCCAGCTCCCTCACTGGCTCGCAGTTTTTCTGTGAGTATCACTCCCCTGCAGATGAAAGTTAAATTGAGTAATGACCCATTTCCTATTACAGTAACAGGTTTTGATCTTGCTTTCAGAAAATCTGGGAGTGTAAGCAAAAAACGCCTGGTTGTTGTGAATTTTGATGTACAGAGGATCTGAGTCTGAAGCAGCTTTTGGTTGCTGTGTGTTTGCAGTGGAAATGTTGGTGTTACTTGAATAGCAGCACCTTCCAAAAACACAATCCATGAAATTTTAATGGAAAGTTGTTCGTTTTTCATTGTTTTAAATTCCTGCCTGTTTTACCAAGCTATCACTTCCTCTGGCTTGAAGTAATGTTCTGTCTCTGTCTCTGAAGCAGAGGCATATTTTCTTTGCCCTCCCTTAAAAAATGAAAATAGCAACAAAATTGTCTAGGTAGGAATACAGAAATAAAGGGTCCAAATGCATTTCTTATTCGTGCCCTCTTCTTCCATGGCAGTGTTTCAAAGCAGCATCCACTTTTTCCTAATAAAAGTGTATCTTGTTTTTGTAGCTACCCTTGAATAGGCTTTTGACTCAAGCAGAGTTGGTCACAGTTGTTGCCTTACAATATTTTGAGTCTTGACAAGGAAAAAGGATGACAAAGAAAACACAGATGATGGAGAGAAGTGAAGCGACCTTGTCAAGGTCAACTGTCTTTAAGCAGCAAAAAACACCTGAAGTAAACGCGGATGAGACAAAAGCCAGAGCATTATGAGAGTGAAAGAATGGTGTGGAACTGAGCCTAGTTCAGTTTTCCAAGAACTTGGTGCTTTATTAACTGGGATGTGATATTTTTATTAGCCCTGCACATATTTTCCCAAATATTAGTTCTTGACTAAGCAAGATACTTAATATTTTCTTCATGTATTTGTCAGTATCTCATGAGTAAAATATACAACGGTCAAGGAAAGCTACTCTTCTCTGAATAAGACTCAATTTTGCATTCTTTTTATGCCACTTTGAAAACATTGTGAACATTCATTGTGAGATTCTGGTTGACTTCAGACCATTTTTGTTCAAAATTTGCTATTCATTTTTTGTATTCCGTTTCCTGCATAAAGAACACAGAAACAGATTGATTCATATCTTGTCAAACGAGGGACAGAGATTGTCTCTTTTTAGCTAAGTAAATAATGAAATTGTGACAAAAACACAAAGAAGGAGTGGTGGAAAAGGAACTTCAAATTAATCTAAATTTGAAGGCAGCACACCGTCTTGCATCTTTCTTCAGGGGAGGGGGAACTGTGCTTGAAACCAGGCTGGCATTTACCTAGCAGTAAGCAGAAAATGAAATAGTCGTATCTCAGCATGTTAAAGCAACACAGAAAGTAGATCCAAGCATTTCTCCGGCAGTTTCTGAACCTTAACCTATTCATTGGTTTCATCATGTATTTTTCCCTAATAACACCCTACTCACGAGTCAAGTGTTGATCCCAGCAGAATATTTGGCTATTTTTTGTTTGTTTTTTTGATTTCCATGTTAAGTCAGGTGTGTCTCTACAGCAATGTGCTGTGCAAGACCCTCTTTGCACTCTGCTTAATAACATTCATCCTGCTCACTCCTCAAGTACAGCACGAGCAGTTTCCCTGTCAGAAAACATGACATAAAAGAAAAACCTCAGCACAGAAGATACTTTAAAAGGGAAATCACCGTAGACATGGAAATAGTGCAACTAAACATTTCCCCAATTACCTGGGTCTTGTTCAAGAGAGCCTTGGGACTTGTGATATAGAGTATCAAAACGGTCTTTCATCAAAATTTCCCCACTGGTTTTTTGGGTTTGTGTCTCTATCTACTCATTAACTCGACAGGCATAAATGTACAAATAGTGACTGTTGGGGTGCACTATGTGCTGGAAGAGAGATGGGCCCCGAGGATCAGAGAGAGGGGCTCTGTCCTGGGCCCAGAGCTGACCCTGGGCGTGCATCCAGGTCACCGGGGATGGACTGAGAGAGGATTGTGTGTTTATGGACAGCCTGGGCCTGTGAGAAGTGTTCACTGGAGTTTGTGGCCTTATAGGGCATTGTTTGCCTATTACCATAACGGGTAAAATCTGTGCGATGCCCCAGGTGATTGGGGGACACTGTGGGGAACATCTTTCCTGTTTATAGGATGTGATATCCTGTTGGGTGCTGGGATTTAGGGAATTCTGACTGCGCAATAAACAGCTTTGCATTCTTCGACCTGATGAGCAAAGTCCTTGCCCCTGCGTCATTACTGCAAGTGACTTTTTTTCAGAATGGAGCCATGTTTTTTAATGTTACAATTCATTTATGACATTAGGACAGTGCTGAGAAGATACCTGAGCTGAGAGTGCTTATACTTGCGTTTGGTAGTTTTCTCTAAAATAAGCCAGGAAATAGGTTATTTTCAAGCAGTACAAGCTTCAAAAGTTAGTCCTTGGGATTACAAGAACTTCCTGCTTAATTATGTACTATACATAACCAAGCCGTAATTGCTTTTGTTGCTGGAGTGATCTCCTTAGAAGCTTCATGTTTAATTAACTACAAGATATATTAATCCTATTTCAAGCCATCCTTTCTTTGTGGTATAATTAAGCAGAAAAGTATTTTCACAATTAGAAATTAATTCTATATATAGCTAGTGAAAACACCTCCTTAAAGAAGACATGGATCTGTTTTTTTCCAATGACAAAAGTAAAAATATTTACACCCATCTTAACGGGTCATCTTTGTTAGGAGGTAATGAGAGTTACAACACACCAACACTGTTTTCGGCTAAGAATTATTAAGAAGAAAACTATCAGAATATCACTTAAAGACCTCACTGCAGATGGTTAATGACCTCCCTTTGGCAGCATCAGAAATCCAAAGGCTTGATATGGTATTTATAAATATTGGAACAGACCCTCCTTGCATGTTCCTTTATCTGAATTTATTTTTCTTGACTTTGAGATGATATTTGGTTTGTCTTATTTATGCTTTGGCTGCACTACCTCAAACACTGCTGCTGTAACACAAGATAGAAAAACATTGTGTGTTCAGTTTTGTGCTTTGCTACAGAAACCTGACCATCCTCAACTTCTAGAAGCCTCAACAGAAAGTTGAAGGAGAAGCTAAGATTGTCTTTTTTTTTTCTTTTTTGAGAGAGAGGTGGCAGACAGCTTTAGCTGATGCAGTTTAATGGAACAAAAGAATAAAAGGAAGAGATTTTTAGGGGGTGTTTATTTGACTCACTGGCTGCCTTAAGTGATGATGCTGACAATATAAACCTCATTGATCAGCTGGATGTGCAAAGTATGGGTGCCTCCATTAGGGCTCCAGTTGAAACCTGGTTCCATCACAGATTGGGCTGGGCCCCAGCGTGGGCAGCAGGGCAGGGGGGATTCTGCCCCTCTGCCCCCTCAGCTGAGACCCCACCTGCAGAGCTGCCCCAGCCCTGTCCCAGCACAGGAAGGACCTGGAGCTGCTGGAGCCAGGCCAGGGGAGGCACCAGGATGAGCAGAGGGATGGAGCAGCTCTGCTGGGAGGAAAGGCTGGGAGAGCTGGGATTGTTCAGTCTGGAGAGGAGAAGGCTCGAGGGAGAGCTCAGAGCCCCTTCCAGGGCCTAAAGGGGCTCCAGGAGAGCTGGAGAGGGACTGGGGACAAGGGCTGGAGGGACAGGACACAGGGAATGGCTTCCCAGTGCCAGAGGGCAGGGCTGGATGGGATATTGGGCAGGAATTGTTCCCTGGGAGGGTGGGCAGGCCCTGGCACAGGGTGCCCAGAGCAGCTGTGGCTGCCCCTGGATCCTTGGCAGTGTCCTAGGCCAGGTTGGGCAGGGCTGGAGCAGCCTGGGACAGTGGAAGTTGTCCCTGCCCATGGCAGGGTGTGGGACTGGTGGAACTAGAGGATCTTCAAGGCCCTTACCAGCCCAAACCATTCCATGATTCAGTGAAGAAAGCCTTGTTGTTTTCAGCACCTCTTGCTGAGGATCCTCATCCACCCCAACAGGATCTTTGAAAACAGCACAATTTTTTCTGTGTATGGGTTGCATCCTCATGCTTTCACAGTGTGTGGGATGAATCTCAGCCACAGGTGAGGAATTCTGCACTTCAGCAGGCGTTCACATGTTGGGTCACACATCAGGAGAAGGTGAGCCAGACCCAAAGGAGCTGATGGGAGCCTGGCTGTCGGGACAGAGCTGTGCAGTGACTGAAAACCGATTGACAGATTAATTCTGCTCCTTGGGCAAGCCTGGCTGTGCCTTCAGTGCAGATCTCCCTCCACTGGGAGGACCACTTGACTCAAAACAAAACTCAGAACTGCCTTAAAACACCTTTAGTTATTACTTCTTTACCATTTTTCGCAGCATCTGCCACCAAACCTTTTATTGTTTTCACTTCCCCCCAAATGTACACGCACATGTAAGTTGCAGGGCCACAGTAGGATTTGCTCTGCTTTCCACTACACTCCAGAAGGGTTGTTTTTTATTTGAGAGGAGCTTAGAAGTCTTGTTTTCCAAGGTTCACAGCAATAATTCATAGTCCTAGAAAGTCTTTTGATATTAAAAATTAAATCTCTGTTTTATGAGAATTTAGGAGCTATTTGGGGGTTATTATTAGAGTGTCTTAACATTATTCCCATTATTTTCTTTATTCCCCATCCTACCGTATGTAATTTTGTATTGCTAAGGGAATATGACCCTGTAAATACGAGCAACATGATCTTCTTTTTTGTAATTTTAATGTAATTTTCCACTTAAAATATACATCATAGACAAAATACAAGAGAACAAAGGAAGGGTCTTTTGAGAATTTCGTATGTCTGAGTCACTTTTTACCTCCGCAGATGCACCTTTTTTCCACTATAATTTTTTCAATCTTCTGATTGCTTTGCACTTCACTGGAAAAATGTCATAAAAAGTTATCTGGTTTTAGTTCTAATGAAACAATAATGACACCTTCTATTAGAGAAAGAGAGGATTGGTAGTGAAGGACCACGGTGTTGCAATTTTCTGACCCTGTGAAAAGTTAAATTTCAAGTGGAATAATGGCATTCTGGGGTAAATGGAGCAATTGTAAATAAGTGCTGTCATGTTCAGTAGCATCTAGTTCTGTGATTTAAAAAAAAAAAATCTGTCATCTATTATGTTATCTCACTCAGAAGGAGGAAATTGTGGCGAATCAATTTACATTGTAGTCCTCCCACACTACACGAGCCTTTCTGTTTCATTTTGGCTGAAATGAGAACTGAATCCTGGGAATTAGGTTTTATTTCTTGCATATAAAAGATATAAGCAAGTTAAACTTTAATGCAGAAGAAAATAAATGAAAACATTAAAATTAATTATTCAAATTTAATCTGCTCCCCAGTTTTCCAGAGACCTGTAAATCTCATTTTAGCGTGGCACTTTACGCCATTTAGGCAATGTGGTCTTTAAAACTGAAATAGGGACTCTGCGAGGAGCTTTCTGGACAATTTGATCATCTGTCACTTTGTGTTGAGTCGTTGCATTATTTCACAGATTAAAGGGAAGAGAGTAAAAAGAACCTCAATGCCATGGCTCTGAAAAGGCACTGCTGTTAAAATACAGATCTCTCCCCCAAACTGCACTTGATTTTAATTGTCACGTGGCAGGGACTAGAACAAAAAGGCAGGCAGTTCTGTTCCTTATATCAGTTAGTTTATCGCACCAGCTTTAGGACCACATTGTTGTAGGAGCTATTTAGGAGGGCTTTTACAGCTCAAGAAGTGCCATTAATTGACATATTATACCAAATGTTGGGGGTTTTTTTTGGTTTGGTTTTTTTTGTACAGAAAGGTCAATAGCCAGGATAAGCAATGCCCACTTGAAGCAGAGGTAAAAGTAGCCGGCTAATGCGTGTTCAGATAAGGGTTTGTTTTCAATTTGAGCCAAATCTTCTAAGTTCTCTGTAGGTACCATAACCAAAAAATGTCAGAGAAGAGTACAGAAAAAGTAGGTTTGGTATGCAGAATGAAGCATTTTTCACAATGTAAGAATTAAATGGTGACACAGGATAGTAGCTGGAGGCAGGTTCATACAAATGAAAGAAATATATTCACACTAGGAGCTCTTTATAGTAGTGATAGTCCATACCAGCAGCCACTTATAGACTCTGTGAACTTAGGATTTAGGAATTTTGTGCTTTCTGCACCTCCTTTTCTTCTCTGTACTCCCATTAGGGAATAATAAGACACTGCCTGGATGTGCAACAGGAACCAGAGGATATCAACAGTCAGGCTTTAGGGGGTGGTTTTACACACAGCAGGACAGACCAGAGAAACTCAGAGAAATTATTTTGTGGCTGTGAGAAGGAGATTTGAGTCCAAGGGGAGACAGGACATGATGTCATCCAGTACTCACAGGAGGAAACCCATTGGAAATTATTAAAAGGCCAGAGCACGTGAGGCTCAAGGAATTCCCTTAGCTGCAAACGAATGAAAAATCCCTCTCTCTGTGTGTGTGTGTGTATATATATATATATANGGTGGGTTGGGTTTTTTTGTTCCTTTTCTTTTTTTAAGATTTCTGTGAGCATGGGTAGCCTGACAATCCAAATAGTTTATTCCACTGAGCTTGTATAACTGCTTTTACTCAGCAATTATGCCAAAAGACTGGATGCTGCTCTGGCTTTATAGAGCTTTCAGATTTATTTCTGCAGAATCATATCCTGTTTCCCTGGTTTACAATGGGATGTTTCCCATGAAAAGATAACTTTGATTTGATTCTTTACTGTGCACAGGTGTGTCTGCATTTTTCCTAGACCTCTTTAGGCAAATCACTGGCACTCCACCTCTCTAGTCTCACTTAAAAAAGGGAGGCAGAGAGAAATCACCATTTACCTGAGATGCCTCTCTGGGAGACAAAAAATAAGCACCCTGTTCCCTCTGGTCTGAGTCCCTCAGACTCTGCTGAGCTGACATGGTCACCTTTGGTTAGGAGCCTACTTTTAACCAAAAAAAGAGTCTACTCAAATTTGTCATGCAGTAATTTTAGTCGTATTTTTAGTCGAACTAATTTTAATATAATTATCCAACAGGTTTTTTTCAATATTAATTGGGCTAATAATCCGAAATATATCCCTCCCCAACAATTTCAATGCTACAAATGGTATCGTGCCAGCATCCCCTGAAGTTAACACACACCTTTTCCAGTCAGCCCTTAGGAAATGGAGAAAATCCTGGGAGCTGGCACTGAGGACAACCAGATTGTGTGGACAGATAACATGGAGTGCTTGGGATTTGCTTTCAGCAGATCTGCTGGTTTTATCCATACCACTGAGCTGAAAAGTTCCCTCAGGCACTGGCAGGTGGACAAGGAGGGTGATAAGTACCTGGTGTCTGCCAAGGAGCTTCCTTACCTCTTATAAATCCTCTGTGTGCGTGCATTCCTCTTTTGATTCCTGCATTTTTCATCTCAAGCGCTCTGCAGCATTTCCCATTTTATGGCTGACGTACCTTCGCCATGGAATGAATCACCTACGCAGCAATTAATCAGGTAGCCAGGAGAGCGACACATTGTATGTTGTTACCTAATAATAACTGTTTCATTATCAGTATTTCGAACCCCTTAAATTACCATTATGTGTGCTAGTGTCAAGTGACCCTCACTATCTTCCTCCTGCTACACAGTAAAATTGCGCAGAGGAGTTCACACTTCACGAAGGAGTTGAAAATTACTGTGAAAACGGACAGGAAATAGCTTATCACAGAAGAATTTTGGAGAGTTACTAATAATCAATCAGATTTTAAAAGTACTGACAGCTGCTTTGATTTATACAGATGACAATGGTTTTCAGCCTGGTTTAAATACTTGACTGGAGAACAGACAAGGTGCTGATAGCAAGATATGCACAAAAAGCTTAATTTACTGCAACATCCAAACGTGGTTTTGGCACATTGATGAGTAAGTAACCAAGGCATAGACCATAACTGGCTCTGTCCACTATAAATGCTGGCAGGGTGAAAAAACAGGGATTTAAAATCTAAGTGCAACAAGAGCCTCAATTTTTGCTGTGAGAACTCACAGGAGTCTCTTGCTTGTGCAGAGCATGAAAGATTTTGCGCTCTGATCGAGGTGAAAACACTTTATGTTAGCTGAAGCTTTCAGCAAGTAACAGAAGTGAGTGATTTAGGCTAAGAAGTGCTAAGGAAACCCTGGATTTTTGGCACGGCTGCAGTTGCTGTGAGGGAACATTACAGGGAGCACAAGAAGCACCAGGAAACTGGCATGGAAATGAGAACTTGTCCGCCTAACAAAGAACAAGCAGGTGTTTCTCTGTTGACTCTTCTTGTCATCCCCTGAAGGAGGAGGCATGTTGCCTGCAAGATATACTTTTCTAGGTCTGGTTTTTATTTTCACCCCCATGGTGGTTTAATTTGTGCATCAGATTAAAGGATATTTCATGGGTGGTGTAAGTTAATGCTTGGAGACCTGTTTGGATACCCTCCTTAGAAGTCAACCTTTTCATCGTATTGATTTTGTGCTAATTATTGTACAGGTTTCCAAATTAGTACATATTTTCGCAAATATACATTTTTACCAATTACACAGAATCCCAGACTGGTTTGGGTGGGAAGGGACCTTAAAGCCCATCCAGTGCCACCCCTGCCATGGCAGGGACACCTCCCACTGTCCCAGGCTGCTCCAAGCCCTGTCCAGCCTGGCCTTGGGCACTGCCAGGGATCCAGGGGCAGTCACAGCTTCTCTGGGCAAACCAAATAATTTGTATTATATTTGTATAAATATAATAATTATATTTGTACAAATTCATAATATTTGTATAAATTACATATATACAAAAATAAATAACTTTAAATATTTCAGCAAATGCCAAAATACTTGTAAGAGTATTTAACCTTTCAGAGTGATACCACCAATGCATTTACATTTTATTTTTTCTGAGTTTTATGCACTCTTAACATGGAGTATGCTGCAAGACCTAATGAGCTGTTCTTGATTAGCTGCATCACAAGGGGTGAAGTGATGGCTGGTGTTTTTGCAGAGTCCATCTGAAGCCTCACATGATGTTCAAACCCCTTGATCTGAAGCAGCACGTTAGATTGGGTGTTATATTGCAGTCGTGCACTGGTCACACTGCCAGAATAAAAATTAAATCAGAATTACCCAGGGGTGGTAATGTTGTCACTAACGGTGTCTGTATTTCTTTTCAAATTCGTGGGGAGATTTTGCTCAATAGCTGTAATCCACTCCTTTGCACTGCTGTCTGCCGTGCCAAAATTATGGGATTTAGCCAGCTGATAAGGGTATCCTGAGGTGCATATTGATTTTATAATGGAAGTGTGTCATTTCCAAGACAAAAAGGGCAGAAACTCTTAAACATTTTTCCAATTAAATGTAACACAGGCGCCAGACTCATGTTAACTTAAAAGTTAAGTCAGTCACACTACAGAAATATCCAATACAGCCTACATACCTTGAGAAATAATTCATATTAAAATAACTGTGCTGTCTTGAAACAGCAGCAGCCTGAGCTCTGTTGTTGACACCCTGATTTCATTTTCCTGTGGATGTTCCATCCCCTTAAAGCAAACAAAGGTTTGCATTTACACGCCTGTACCACCTGTCCTCTTGCCTCCCATGGTCTCATCCACCTCAGTGGTGGAGGTGCAGGCTTTTGTCAAAACTCTAAATATTCTGCGGACATACGCATTCAGCATTTATACACCAAAAGAAGAAGAAATTATGAGACTAGAGAAGATTTCTACTCCAACACAGGTAAATCTAATATCAGGGAAAACAACTGCAGCACGTGATAACTCAACTCTCTTTGTTACTTTAATGATCAAATGCAGCTATATGTATTTAATCTCTGGCTGTGTCAACACATTTCTAACCTGTATTTAAATTCAGGTGGATGATTGAAATAATCAGCCCTCTGTGGGATGGTTTATGGCGGTGAGCATGCTATGAGTTACATTTTAAGCAGTAAGTCAGAAATAATGAATAGCACGTTTTAAATATTTTCCTTTAGGAAGTACTCAGCTGCTTTTACTCTCCAGTGGAGTAAAAAAAAAAAAAAAAAGAAGTCACAGAGTTTCATTTTTAAGATAACTAAGCAGATTGCAATATGGATGAAGAGAGCTAGGTGACTGCATGGCTACCTTTCAGTGGTAAAACAGTTTTGGAGACAAATGATGGAACAAATAGACAGTCTGGTGAGAATGCTCCTAACTGAGCAGCTGTGGGAAGTTTAACCTTTATAATTTTTGCCTGTCATGGTGGTGTAGCTGCTGCAACAGCTCCCAGCACTGTTCCAGGCAGTGGAACAAGAGACAAGCAAGGCTAATCTGTGTGCTCGTGGGAACTGAGAGAGTAAGACACGACATATTCCCCTCTGGAGCCCATGAAAGCCGCACTAATTTAAGATCACAGCTGCAAAAGGCAGAAGAAGGTTCGTGTCTCATGGTTCCTTGCATCAGCTTGTGGGAAAGAGTCAGCCTGAAACATGGGTGATATACCTGCAGCTTTTTTTTGTGCTGCTGTTTCTAGTTTGCTGTGGATGAAATTGCAATTTCTTGGGGTGGTCTGGCAACACATCAGCCGTGTATGTATTGTTTTCATGCATGCAGAGATACCCTTGGAACAACAGGGGTATAATTTAGCACAGATAAAATTATCAGCATTCAGGAAGGAAAAAAACACATGTCATATTGCTTCATATTGATTTGATATTCTGTTTAGGAAAGGTTTGGCTCCTGAAGGAGTTTGTGCAGATAAAAATATGTATTGCAGAGCTCTACATTAAGTAGTACATAAAAAACACTGGCAAGTCCCATCTCATTTATTTTAATTCAGTGCTTTCTCCTCAGAAAGGTTAGTCTCATATTTCTCCAGGATCATTACATTTCATCTCCTGTGCAGAAATAAGCCTGACTTCTCTGATATGCAGCCTGAGGAACCACAAACAAATAAAACACAGCATTCCATATGCAGAACGCTTCCCTCTGTCACAAATTTAAGACACACAGGACGTGACTTAAGTGTAGCAAAGAACTTGTCAACAGGTTAAAGGCATTTTCAGTGCCCAGTAAAACTTTATATGTCTTACTTTGACCTAAAGTATTTTTGTTGATTTTCAGAAGAGTCAGCATACTGGTTAGAAAGGGTGAGTGCAGGTAAACTGATGCAGGAAGCAATGATAAAACGAGGCTATTCCTGCAACATTCCGAAAAATACTTGAGGGAGCACTGATGTGTATAATAAATAAGAAATCACCTGCATGCATCAGTGAGAATGTAGCTGAGACAAGGTTTGCAGAGAAGATGGATATCCCTTATGTGCCCAGCTGATAGGCTTGCTGCCATTCACAGGAAGAGCCTTTCCCTAATTTCCACTGCTTTCAGACAATACTGAAGCATTCCTGGTTGCCAGTGGGGTAGCGCAGGACTGAGTGCATCCTGCTGCTCACAGATTTGCTTTGAAGGACCTTCAAATGTGGTTCAAAAATAAAAATAACTGAGAAAATGGGGAAAACTGAGGTGCACTGACCGGTGATTTTTGTTTTCTGATAATATTAAACTGCATAAATCACAAAACGGTTTGAACTTGCGAGGTGTCACCTGTCTGCTCACTGGGGCAAAAACTGTCCTCATGGATGATGTTCTGCAGATGTTCTTCCACAGCGAAGCTCCAAGGCTCAGTTACTGATCCCAGTGCTGGAAAATACTGGAACATGAAAAGGGCTTATGCCTCCTGTGTAATTTCATGTTTTGTTTAGACCGAGAACCTCCAGATATTTCAAACCTTCTAAATGAAAAGTCACTGTTTTCTGACAGTGCATGGCTGTGGCATCCAGAGCCCACAGAAGGAAACATCAACCTCAGACTAAATAAAAATAGCATAAATAAAAAGTTTTTAATATTTCACATAGTTTTGGTGAAAATTTTTAGGGACTTAAGATCATCCACGATGTCCTTGGCACCATTACAATGAAAATTCTCAAGCTATGCCATAGCTGCCGCAGACGCAACGGCCACAACATCCCACAGAATTTATTCACATTTTTTTTAATTATATCACCTTCATTGCATCTCCCAGTCTTTGATTTCCTCCACTTCAAGACTTGCATTCAGTAATGTTCTTCTTTTTTAAGTTTGCTTCTACTTCAACAGCTGCTTTCACCTGATGACAGTTAAATTTATTATAAATACATTTGTATCTCTGTATAGACAGAGAGATATAAAAATCCTTATATATTTCTTCCTGGCATGGGGAAACACGGTGCTATGGTAAGGGCTGGTCTCAGTGTAGAAATAATTTAGAATTTTGATGGAAACCTAAATTCAGGAGCATTTCGGGGCAGAACACAGGCGTAACCTCAAGAGCAACTTCACAGATTAGGAAAACCATTGAGCAAAAATTACCTAAGTTTTAAATACGTGTGTCTGAATACATGCAAGTGTATATACCTCTGTGTGTGTGTGTGTGTGTGTACATCGATAGATGATATAGAAATAGATAATATAGATATAGATGGTAGAGATATAGATGACAGAGATGACAGAGATGACAGAGATGGAGATGGAGATGGAGATGGAGATGGAGATGATGGAGATAGAGATAGAGATAGAGAGAGAGATAGAGATAGAGATAGAGATAGAGATAGAGATAGAGATATAAAAATAGAGATAGAGATAGAGGTTATAGAGATAGAGATAGAGATAGAGATAGAGATTATAGAGATAGAGATAGATAGAAATAGAGCTAGAGCTAGAGCTAGAGCTAGAGCTAGAGCTAGAGATAAAAATAGAGATAGAGATAGAGATAGAGATATAAAAATAGAGATAGAGATAGAGAGAGATAGAGATAGAGATAGAGATAGAGATAGAGATAGAGATAGAGATAGAGATGATAATAGAGGTAGAGACAGAGGCAGAGGTAGAGATAGGGACAGAGATAGATGATATAGATTAAAAATAAACATGAGTATTTCCATAATAAAAGAACATTTTTTTGACCACAAAGGACTTCCAGAACAAAAAGAACGACCCTTCAAGTGTACTGAAAGAGTTCCCTTCTATAAATGTGAGGTTTTCTCCCAAAACTTTGTGTAGGAATTTCCGTCTTGAGTTTTCGATCCACCTTGCATGAGCCATTTGTGTAGCACCAGGGATGAATTGTGCTCCTTGGTGCCATGCACACCTCTGATGTTCCACCCTGCTCTGCTGAGCTGCAGCCAGTTAAAGAGTCTCCACAGGGCGCTCCTCCCACCTGCTGTCAAGAGCTGGTGCCGTCTTACAACACTCTGAAATAAAAGCTCTTTCAGGATCCTGCAGGCGTTGAGGCTCCAGCTGGCTCCCGGGCAATCGAAACGCAGCCAGGCTGCTGCTTGCAGATAATTTCACTGCCACCCCAGCCAGTGGGGCTTTCTGTGAGGCGTCCCAGAGAAATGGAAGGGTTTATGTGGGCTTTTTTTTTGTTTGTTTCATGTCTAAAAAGCCACTGTCCATTTGTGTTGTTCGGACAAGCGAAATGCATCTGCTTTTTCTTTGAGGCTGTCTTTGGCAGGTGAATGCGTAATCAGAAATGGAAGTAAGGAACGCAGGAAAGATAACTTTAAAAGCATGAACACCCCTCGCTGATTTAGCCTCTGATCTTTTGCACCAGCAGGAGTGCAGACAGAGAATCATGGAACCACAGAAGGGTTTAGATTGGGTGGGACCTTAAAGCCCCCCCAGTGCCACCCCTGCTATGGCAGGGACACCTCCCACTGTCCCAGGCTGCTCCAAGCCCCAATGTCCAGCCTGGCCTTGGACACTGCCAGGGATCCAGGGGCAGCCACAGCTGCTCTGGGCACCCTGTGCCAGGGCCTGCCCACCCTCCCAGGGAACAATTCCTGCCCAATATCCCATCCAGCCCTGCCCTCTGGCACTGGGAAGTCATTTCCCGCTGTCCTGGAGCTCCTGATCCTCACAAAAAGTCCCTTTCCTGCCCTCCAAGTATCTCTTCCAAACCAAAATACAAAATCTGCAGCCATCATAGGATCATCATCTCAACCTCTAAAATAAATTACTGTATATAAAAGATAATATCAGCATTCATACAACCCGATTGCATTTGTAATCCTGGATATACTGGTAAAATATCATCATGTTTATTGTTGTGAATTTAGGAATTATTTACTTGAGTCACAGTGCCACAAGTAAAACCACTGCTGTGAACAAGATACCCACTTTCTACTAAGAAAATCAACACTTTTTGTAGCAGATACTTCCCCCCCATCCCCAAGTCTG
This sequence comes from Struthidea cinerea, assembly GCA_013397865.1. Classification (NCBI taxonomy): domain Eukaryota; kingdom Metazoa; phylum Chordata; class Aves; order Passeriformes; family Corcoracidae; genus Struthidea; species Struthidea cinerea. Next base: position 509,496 of record VZTI01001765.1, read on the forward strand.
CCCTGTTTCTCTCGTTCATAATATGAACCATTTTCCACAGAGAGTCACAAGGTGCTTCCGTGTCAGGGTAGCCCCTGAGTGTTTATAGAATCAGGGAATCACTTAGGTTGGAAAAGAGCTCTCAGATCATCAGGTCCGACTGCTCCCCCAGCACTGCTAAGGCCACCACTGGTCTGTGTCCCCAAGAGACATATCCTAATTGCTTTTAAATCCCTCCAGGGCTGGGGGCTCCACCACTGCCCTTTCAGTGAATATATTTTTCCCCGTATCCGATCTAGACCTCCCCTGCTGTAAAATCAAAAGTATCTGCAGGAAAAGCTTCCTCTGTCTCGTGGGTGGCTTTGCAGTTTAGAGGGACTGGAATATATCACTCAATAGTCTTGGGGGATGATCTGTGCCTTGGGGTGAGACCCCTGGCCTGTGATATCAGAAGGCCAAGTTCACTGAGCTTGTGACTCCTTGTGAACTCAGGGTTTCTGATGCCTGGTCCCGTGTGCCTAAAGCCAAGGGTTTTTTTGCTGCAGCTTGTGGGAATAAGTGCACTGGCACTTGTTCAGGAGGTTAATCAGCCCTTTTTGTGTGTGTTTTGTGGCTAAAACACGAAGACACTTTAATCCCAGCTGAAATGCAGCGCAGTGCTTGCTCTGAGCAGAATATTCTCACTCAGTTCCACAAAGCCTTTAAGTCTGCTTAGTTTAATGTGACATTTGGGGAAAACACAGCAGTTATATTCCCCGTGGGTGTACCCCGGGCAGGTGGTTAAAGGCAAGGCTGGTGGCAAGACATTTCTGCGAAGACTCGCTGGGAATCAGTCAGTGAGAAAAAGCATTAAAGATGATGTTTCTCAAAATAAATAAATTTTCTATTAATCCCCGTGCTTTTTAAAATACAGAAAAGCAAACATTTTCACTATCGGATACCACAGCAAACTGGAAAAATACACTCTTTCACTGAGTCATCTGACAGAAGCACAATAATCCGCTGCAAGACACAAATTACTGCTGATTTGTGTTACAGTAATAGGGGTGTGCTTTCTGCTGCCTGCAGAGCAAATTCTTAGGGGACAGTCCACTCCCTGGAACTGCCATGCACGAGTGAGAAACGTCTGCTTACAGGCAGTGGAGAAAACACAACTTTTTATTCGAATTCTTGATGGAAAATGCATCTGCAGAAAAAAAAAAAGCCAAAGATATTTCATTTCTATCTGCCAGACAGGGCCTCGCATTCTGATAGAAGTTAACTTGCATTGGCATGTGGTTTCACGTGGAATTTTTGCTGCTGCATTCAATTGGTAGATAGCCAAGTCTATTTCTATGATTTATACACCTAAAACAATGTTTTAACCCCCGTGGTATGAAAGTGGATGTGCCACAGCACCTCCCACATGCTCAAAGCTGACTGAAAAATTCTGGGTTTCAAAGCTGTGGTTGACTGAAAAATTTGCTTTCCAAAACAGAGCAGATTCTCTGATGGTAAACACTGGGTTTTGGTAAACCAGACTTATACCCACCTGATAGAGCAAGGGCTGCAGGAGCTGTTTGAAAGATTAATCTTTGTGAGAGGAAGACTGGAAACAAAAGGGAAAAACGAAAAAAAGAAAAAAAAAAAAGGCAAGAAATATCTGATGGATCTACAAGGAAAACACATCGCCCAGAGCTGAAAATATGTTCTTTTCAGATTCCTTAATGCTNAACAAAAGAAAAAAACAAAAAAAAAAAAAAAAAGGCAAGAAATATCTGATGGATCTACAAGGAAAACACATCGCCCAGAGCTGAAAATATGTTCTTTTCAGATTCCTTAATGCTGTGATTTCACAGACTTCTCCGTGTGCTGGTGTTCAAAACTTCTACGATTTCGACTTTGTTAATAATTTATCACCTGCTATCACTGTGCTGTTCCGTGGCAGAGCAGAGCTCCCTCTCTGAGCTGCGTGCAGGTCTTTGTTAGCTGGACCAGATGTCAGCAGCCGCTGTGTGGGTATATGCAAATATAGAATTTGCAAATATTTTGCCTCAGATGTTACTTTCTTTGGGATCCAGCCTTGTTGACTGTAAGAAACTGTTATGATTTTGAGAGGATGCTTTACACTTTTCCAGCCATGGCTGCACATTTCTCTTTTACTGTCTTCAGTTCAAGAAAGCCCTGTTGTTTTCTTCTTTTATAGAAGTATTGGTTGCAATTAGTTGTGGCCAAAGTACTCCTAGTGAATTTTGGAATATATATTTAAAAAGAAACATTTTTGCTCACCTGCTCAGCAAGAAAATGGCCTATAATTTTTCTCTATCTAAATCTTTATTAAGTCAATTGCAGAAAGCAGCAAGCATGATGTTGGGAACCTATGTATAGTTATTTATTCTGGAAATAGTGGTGATATTATTTAATACTTTTAACCTGTCTACAGCAGGGCTTTCAAAGGCCATCTCAAAGATATGCCCTTTAACAATCAGTGAGTCCATTCTGTGCACTCCAGGAGTATTGTAGAGGTTTTATGTGCAGGTACCCACTCAAGGTTGTGTTTGAACTCTAAAAAACACAGCTGCTTCATTTTTTTTTTTCTGTAACCCAGGAAGTTCTTGGTCCAGTGCTTCTTTTGGGGGGACCATCACTTTTGACAATTTTTTCAGCCTCAGTCAGCTAGATCCTAACTTTCTTAGCCTTATAAAAATTTTTTTAAGACTCTGCTCTAAGTTGAATGAAAGGCTGAGACAGGTATATTTATGTGTCTGCATTGTTTTCATGCTGCCACATGGGTCAGGGTGCAAACAGAGTGTATTAATTTTAAAAAACTGAAGAAACAAATAGTTTAAAAAATTACTCTTGAGAGCTAATATGAGTTCTAGGCATCATTCACAGACAGTCTGTCATTTTCCTCTATCTTAATTCCAAAACAGTCATAACTTCAACCATGACACTCCATGTCCACCTCCAGTCTTCTGTGTCAATTTCTTTTTCAAACTGAGAGGAGTATAGATAAGTTTAGGAAATAGTTTGTCTGCATTGATTTACCCTCTTGCTTATGCAGTAAAACATCAGAGATCCTTTGATTAATTATTAAACAGTAAAAAGGATGGAATAGCTGCCATTTTTTTATTTAAAAAAACCCAAAAACATATAAAAATTGAGATGCTTCTCTTATTTATGTGAAAAGTCATGGAAAGCATTCTAGGTGAAAAAGCAGAATTTTAAAATTTGCTAGTAGATTTAGAATATTTTGGCAGTCATATTTTCACTTTTGGCATTCATATTTCGACTTTCAGACCTGTTCTGAAAATGAAACAACTTTATACATAATTTTGAACTCTCTTCTATAGAAATTCATTCCACTATTAAAAGGGTCAATCTTTTAATTATATGAAAAGTGGCATTCACATTGCAGAGACAAATCAATTCTGTTAACAATTCTGAATACTAAAGATCTGGTTGCAGACCAGACTTAGTATTTAATTTAATATGTTGCAGTTTGAATTGGCTGCTACTGTGTCTGTGGGTTCCAGGTTAAAATTTGGGTTTAAACTGTGTGAAAGTCCATTTAAACCAAGTTTCCTGTTGAAAATTCTTATGATACTTCCCCGCCAATCAGTTTCTGTGGAACTTCCACCATGTAGGCTTCAGAATGGAATACATATATATTAAAGTTGGTATGAGTTATTCAATTTTTACTTCTACCTGGCATGTGGAGGTCCGTTCTCATGGCCTTTCTTTTCATTACCTGAAACAAGAAGCAAACCTGAGCCAGGCAGACCTAATGGACAAGATGTAGATCAGCCTTTTCAAAAGCAAAATTCTTCACTTCTTATCTCTCAGAATATTGAGGGGTTTGTTTGTTTGTTTGTTTGTTTGTTTGTTTGTTTGTTTGTTTTGGGAGGGGTTGGTGGATTCAGTTGGTTTTTGTTTGGCTGATTGTTTAGTTTTGGGTTTTTTTTCACTTCTGACAGCAGGTAGTGATTTGTTTATTTCTTTTTTAACTCTGGGGAACAGGAAAATATTTTCCCATCCAGCTCCAGGTCTGGTCAAGGCTTTCAGCAGAGCACTAATCCCTTAAATCAGCCCTGGCTGGTGCTCCCTGCGCCCCGCGGTTGGTGCAGAGCCGATAAAGCCTCACGGGCTGCTTTGAAAGCCAAGAAAATACATCTGTGCCAGATCAAAGGCAGAGCTGAGTCCCAGGGTTGGATCTGTCCTGCCAGGAGCCCAGGCTTGTTTTGACCAGAAGTCTATTTACCAAGCTCTGCAAGAGGGGCTCCAGGGTGTCCTTTTGACTAATAACAGATAATCTTTCTTATGTCCTGCAGAATGAAGATTAATAGACCTTTTAATTGCATTCAAGCAAGTATATTATGAGATTATTGCCTCAGAAGTGACAAGACATTCAGTCTAAAAGGGAAAAGAAATCTGATTTCTTCTGTAAACTTGGAAAAGTACTTCTCTAGCTAGAAAAGCCAAAGGTGTTTCCTACACTATAGTGCACACATTTTATATTTTTCTGCTAGTTATTGACAGTGTATCACCAGGACAAAAAGCTTGCCCTAATGTTTCAGAGGGTAGCACACACACACACATTAAAAAAAAAAAAAAAAAAGAGAAACAAGTTTGCTGATGTTTTCAAAGTCTAGTATCACAGTTTTGATGTTTTTAGTTTATTAGCTGTATGAAACAGGTTATGCATAATAACCCCCGTAGACTGATGGGCAAAGTCATTCCTAGAAACAATGGATGAGTGATGCTGTCTTGGCTGTGTTTCCCATGAAAATAGGAGTTATGCTTTCACAGCTTTTAACCACAAGGAGAAACTTCCAGCCTCAACCCCACTTATCTTCTGGGCAGACTTAACTTTGCCTACAGGCAGGTTTTCCTTAGTGTTTCCACAGTTCAGTTGTTGTATTAATTATTAGTCGCTTTGCAGTATCTGGTATGCAAGCTTATCTTCACTCTGCTTGTTGATCTGTAGCCCAGATACTCATACATTATTGAGACATTTTTATGCGCTGCAGAAAATATTTGCAAGGTTATTAATTACCTGAGGGAAAAAAAAAGAAAAACCCCACCAGGTAAATAATGAACTTCCATATTACCTCCATTACTTTTCATTTTAAAAACAAAATGAGCTGCTCGTGTGTAGATGAGGCCGCTCACGATCCCAACACTTTTTACAAAGGTATTTATCAATCCTGCAATAAAAGGTGTTGTGTCATCCCCTCTACTGAGAGCCAAGCTGAAGTTGTGATATTTCATCTTTGGGGAAGGATTTTCATCTTCCCAGGCGTTGCATCACCAGGCTTTGATTTCCGTTTAAAACCCATAATGCGCCAAAAACCCCAGGCAAAGGAAAGCAAAGACACCTAAATTTCTGCTGGCTGCCTTTTGAAGGGTTGCTGTGAAATGCTGCCATCCCCACTCTTCACGTTTCTATCAAGTGCCATTCTGAAATCTTTGGTTAAGCACACCCTTCCTCCTTCCTCTTCAATATATTCAAATATATATATATATATATATATATATATTTGAATATATTCCAAATTTTCTTCTCCGTATTGTGGCCAGTGTTTTGCTGCTGTTTTACCCCCTCCAGCTGAGACTCCCAGTAATGGTCTTTAACTGTAAACTAAGGGATCTCCACTGGGACAGAGCACTGGCATGCAGGAAATCTTACTGATGCATTTCCTTATCAACCTGGATATGTTTCAGTAAAATAAAGAGAGGCAACAGAACTCCTGTCTTGCTCTTCTCTATATCTGATGAGAGTGGGACAATCTTACCATCTCAACATAATTTGTTCTTTACTTGTGAATTGAAAGAAAGACAAGCGGAAATGCAAGTAGTAAATATTGTAAATTTTTTTAACCGTGCAATTTTTCTTTTCTGTGTTGTATTTTCATCCCTACTCACAGCTAACCTATTTGGTCAAAAGTTCTCAGTATCATTATTATTAGTACAGGAAGAACTACTGTAGGTTATGTCTTCCAGAAATAAAGCTGCTTCTTATTATCACACAGGACAATGAAATTTTTACAATTTTTGCCTTTTTTGGCTGTCACACAAAGAACTGAATGTAACTGAATGTAAATGAAATTTCATTTCTCATTTCCTTGCCTATTTCTGTCCATAAATAGGCGCTGGGATCAATGGCCTGCACTGCACAGTCACTGCTGGCAGTTGTGTCTGGAAAAGCAGCATAACACACAGTCAGCAGGTTGTGTCATCATCATATTCACATTTCTATTCTCTCTGCTCTGCTTTAATGGCTAAGTTTTGTTCTGCCCCTGGGCTTTCCCACAAGAACTCCAACTGCTTGACCTAACACAGGGCAGTGCCCCAGATTTTATCAACTCTTGGAGTGCGCTAATGCAGCTCAAAGGCTTCTCCGAGCTCCACCAGATGTCTAAGCCTGCTTAATCACTGGTAATTTAATGGGCTATTTTTAAATCTCCTGGCATCCTCAAGGGCTGAAGAGCTCTGAGTGCTCCACAGCAGAGAGACAGACATTTTATTAGTGGTTTCTTGACTGCTGGTAGCCAATGCAGCCAAATGTGTCATCTCTGCAAAAATCCTCTAATCACAATTACAGCGAGAATACCCCGCGCTCAGATGTGAAATACCCGGTGGTAGGAGAAAAGGTTGTAGATTTAATCATCACTGACGTTATCACTTCAAGAGCCTGAGTGTTCCTTTACTTCAGACCTTAAAATACCTGGTACTACCATTTCTCTTGCGAGCACTCCCTGATAAGTCGGGAGAGTTATCCAGATCCGTGGAATTCATTCTGGTTTGCAGGATCAGGAGGAAAAGAGCATTACCGTGTGTGTGCTGTGGGCAGGATTTACCAGGGTGCTGATACAACCGCAGCACATCATCTGCCTCAAAGCTCCCAGAGGAAATGGGTAACAAACTCCCTCTGGCACTTTTGAAAATACAGCTCTTGAGGATAAAAATTGCTTTCTTTTTTTATTTTTTTTTTTAATATTTTATTTTTGAAATCAATGCAATGAGATTATTCACGGTTTAGTAAAGTAGGGTTATGGAAAGCTGGTCTGTGAGAAATAGATATTGCTCTGAAAATGGCCACGCAGTTGACCATATACACCTGTTTTGTCTGAATTTTTACTGAAACGCTGAAAAAATATTACAGTAATTTAGGTGGGTTTTTTCATCCTTTCCCAGGAATATCTGTATAACAGGGATTATTAAATATGTAAATAGAGTAAGGAAGGATTCACACAATCTGTACTTTTTAAGAAGTAGCCGCTGCTTAAGAAGTTGCTTGTGGAAATAAGGTAACTTTTCAGCCTGGTTGCGTGTTTCACTCCAAAATTTCCAACATGATGTCCTGAGAGGTATTTTTGGTGGCCCATGGAGATTTCAAACAGCAGGCTTCACCCTCCAATTTGCCACTTTCAAATTGTACTGGAGACAGCTGATGGTACATGGAATTCTTCCTAACCTGTTTCTTTAGTGCAGTTACTGCAGCCGTAAAGTCATTCAGAGGGAAAAGCAATTAAGAGCAATAAGAAAATAAGACCAGTATTTATTATCTTAGCCTAGAGGACTACAGGCATTAAAAATACAGTGACACAGTGTTAAAATCATGTTGAAGGTCTAAGCTTAAATTAAAAAGAAGCCAGCAAAACAAATCCCACATTTTTAAAGGAGAAAAAGAGTGACATTCCAGACTTATTTTATTTGAAAACAACCCATCTCTACCTGGGTTTTGAGAAGAAGTTAAATTTTAAACACGTTACAGCTGATATAGATAATACATATCGAATTAAATGAAAACTTTTTTTTTTTTTTTTTTATTTTACCTAGAAAGCATAAAAATCCTGTATAGCGGAATATTGATCAAAATGCTAAAAAATGCTTTTTTCTATCAAGTTATTATGGCTTCTTCTAGAGCCATTCATTTTCTGTCATAACTTTCTTTAATTTTTTCAGGTTATAGATATTTAACCTAATAATATATATTTAAGTAACAACATAAAAAAAAATAAAACAAACCCTCTCCTACATAAGATGCCATGATGAAAATTAGATTTCTCCACAAAGGGCATCTAGTTGTTCGGTTGTTTTTTTCCCATAAAAGTTTTTAGATCCAATTGGTCATGATGGATTATAGTTTGGGTTGGTTTGGGGTTTGGGTTTTTGGGGTTTTAATAGGAAAAAAAAAAAGCCTGAAATGCTGAGTTTCAGTTTACAAAAGACAACTGCTGTTGAAATGTTGTTAGGAACATACAGATGTTGCAAATCTGCAGCAAGCATACTGCACCAGCACTAATTTTCCTTTATATCCAGATTTTGGGCATGGGTGAGAGTGCAAAGCACCTTCATCTGATGCAATAAGATAAGGAGAGCTGCATTTCTGCCTTTTTGCTGTAGACACTGCAATCCTGTCCCTCCTTTTCTTACACTTGAGCACAGGTAGCAGCTCTGAGTGCACCAGTTTATCCCAGAAAAATCAAGGGAATCATGAGGTCTTAAATGACGAGGAAATAACCTGCTCAGGACAGGTTATTCACCTGGAAAGGACATTGGACTCCCTTGGTGGGGTTTGGTGTCCAGCCATGAGTTTCAGCCATTATCTTAAGCATCCCAAAATAATCTGAAGCCTCACTGCAACATCAGGATATTTGGCAGGCAGGTCTGCACTTCGGTGAATTAGCAGCTGGAGACAATGGTGGCCTTCTTTTTTCAGTCCCTTAAGGGTAAGAACTGCCCCCACCTTGGCAGTGCTTCCCTCTTATTGTCACACTCGTTGGATCCAGGTTTCTTTATTTCTGTTCCCGGTGATTTCATATTTGCCAAATAGATTAGGATGGCCCAGCATTCAGCAGTGTTATCTGATGAGTGATTAAACAAAAAAAAAATCAGTCTACAGGATCACGAAGGTAGATGAAAGAAAACCTGTGGGGAAAAAATGGCATGTCTAAAATTACAAAAGCTGAGCTCAGGAATAGCTACACTGGGAACAGAAACATCCTGTCTGTATAAGGACAGGACTGAACATTTTAAATACTCCTGAAGTGATGAACAGCTGAAGGTCAGGCGAGCCATTTCACCATTATCTTCACTGTGAAACAGGGCCTGGCACTCCCTGGATCCTGAGGGCTCTTTCTCCTCCTTTAACACCACGAGGTTGATGAGGAGTGTGTTATTTTTAAAGACAGCCTTCACTTTTCACGCACTGGTTCACATGATGGGCTTTCCTCACAAAGCATGGATTCCCTTCAGATTAAATTAAGCCACAAGACGTGCTGCAAAAGCTGGTCCAGGGTATCCGGGTGTGCAAGCCTTGCAGCACAGCTGTGCAGACACCCTGTTCTGTGCCGTCAGCTTCGCAGGTCTGCTCCCGCTCCCTGGTGGTGTCTGACAGTGTGAATGCAGTCTAACTGTGCCTGGTTTCCCAGTCTCTGGCATTCTGGGCAGCGTGGCTGGGTTTTGCTATGTGTTGGAGAACCAGGGAATGGCTGAGGTTGCAAGGAACCTCTGTTGATCATCCCGTGAACTGCACACTGGCACAGAGCTCCTGCTGCACACCCATGCAGTGCTCCATTAGAAACGTTTAGTGCTCAGGTGTATTTGTCTTTGTGCTTCCCCTAAATTAATTCTCCTCCAAACCATGCTGAATTGTCTGTAACATCTGAAACAAGGTGGGAAAAGGGAAAGGGGAATAGTTATAGCCCAAGAGAGCTCTTTCAGACACAAGTTGTTAAACTGTCTTTTGATCAGCTGCTTGTAGAAATGTACATTAACTGTAGACCACGGTTCTTCTTGTAACCAGCTAATGATCCTATCAGTTGCAGACTAATTGCCTCTACCTCCTTCTAAATTCTGCGGCATTGAAAAAGCCAGAGTCACATTCTAATCCTGTTAATCACATTCAGGTTTGAAGGGTGCATACTGGTTGTGTGTTAATTCAACTTCTCTCCCTGGTAATTTGTTTGATTGCCTGTTACTTGCAAACTGCACTAACTGAATAAAACTGTTCTGTGTCCCGATGGGAAGTTATGACTTTCATTTAAGCTACTTTAGTGCAGATGTTTTACCTAGAAAGTGGTGTAAATTTTCCTCACCTTTCTGCTCAAAGTAGTTTCAATACGAAGAATGGAAAGCAAGGTAGAAGGTAATGAGGCTAGAAAGTAAAAGCTGTATTTCTTTAATTTAAATAATGATCTTTATTGCCTGAAGGCTTCTCTTCTGCTTATGAATAAATAAGTAAATAAGATGCTAAAATATGAGATGGAAATGCTGGTGCTTTATCCTTTATTGTTTTCCATCATCTCTAGCAATATTTGTCTGTATTGTCAAGACCTAGAAGAAAGCCTATTTATTCATTACTTCTTTTTTCACTTTTTTTTTATTAAATACACACACACCCATGTTCTGCACAGTCCTATATGAGTCCTTTGGAAAGAAACTGAGCATATGCTAAATCGCCTTCCAGCTTCCCACATCGTTTTCTGAAGAAGAGTGCAAGGCCACTGGATTTGTCCTATAAGCACAAAACAATCATTACTAGCACATTTTTATTAACACTGGATCTATGTGATAATAAAGATTTATTGTGATTCTACCTTTGGAATCCCCTGAATCTTAATGAGAATTTTTTTTTCTCCCTGTTCTGAATTTCAATGAGGAGTACTCTGAGTGTCATGGCCATGTTAAATATTTGTGAAATCCTCTCAGCTCACTTTCAACATTTTAAAAATAAACAACTGGTTTTGTGGAGGCATTTTTTTCAAGTTAACGGGAGAGACATTGGCTTTTAGTAGAAGAAGCATTCTCTGCTAAAAAGAGGTTACACTTGTAAAATGCTAATGTCAAAATTATTTATAAAGAGAATCTAAAGTTGACTCTGAAATGTTTCGTTCAAAAGCTGCCTGAAAGTGTGGACCAATTAGTGATTCCTCACCAGATCAGTCTTTTTAGGAAAACAGACTATTCATTTAGACTCCAAAGTATTTGGAAGCAAGGTCTGGAGACCTGGTGTTTATTAATTCATTAAAGACTTTTAATAATTAGCAGTGCTCATTTCCCAGAGGCCCACTTAGGCTGTGGAACCCAGCTCCCCTGCACTCCTTAAAGAAGAGAAAAGTCCCTTCAAGCCATCCATGAAAGCTTCCAAAGCAGGCTCCTGCTCTGAGTGGTCACTGATTGAGTCCTCCTCTCTCTCCATTGAACGAGGAGAACACAGAAAAAGTTTTGCCTCTCTGGAACACTTCCTTCATATTCTGGGGTGCCCCAACATTGCTAATGGCAGTAAATTATGGCAATAAATTAGCACATGCTTGTAAAACCAAAATCTTTGAACCATCTACAGACACCAGCATTTCCCCTTATTGTTTTGGTAATATATTTTAAATATTTTAAGTTGTTCCTTTCCTTAAAAGGATTTACTACTCGTTATTTGCTACTATTTGCTCAAATGTTGGGATCTCCAGGCTTCCTTTGTCTGATTGCCCTAAACAGTAATTTTTCTCTCTTCTGTTCTCATAAATGTACTCTTACACTTTTCTGGGTTTTCTTCTTCATAGAGTCACAGAATCCCAGAATGGTTTGGGTGGGAAGGGACCTTAAAGCCCATCCAGTGCCACCCCTGCCCTGGGCAGGGACACCTCCCACTGTCCCAGGCTGCTCCAAGCCCTGTCCAGCCTGGCCTTGGACACATGTCCAAACCCCAATGTCCATCTTTCAAAGTCATTGTGTAGGACCAGCTGACTTCTTAAGCTCATTTGTTTTTGTTTCTCTTCTCCTGATTAATTTCTTACGTTCCACAGCACGTCTGTTCTTCTGCCCAGCCCCACGTTCCATCCAGCATGAGTTTGCTCAGGGGGCCTCAGCTTCCCAAAAACCCAGCACTGGTTCTTCAGCATTTGATCAGCCAGGGATTCTTTATTTCTTCACATTGTCTTTTTAATTTTCTTTTTTTTTCTGTAAAAACATATGAATCAGCTGCTTGTGGAGTTCAGCACTGCCCTCACTTTACTGTAATATTTTTACTCTTAGCCTCTCTTGCCTGATTTAACGGACAATATTAAAAATGCTGACTGCTTCACAGCCATTTATTGTTTGAAATAAATCTACCTTTTTTCATTTTTTTTTTTTTACTGGTTCGCCACACTGCTGGAGGACACAGAAAGGAACCTCAGTTATACTCTCAAATTTCAAGAAAATATCAGTTTTGATAGGGAGTTCAGCTCCTTCATTCTGCCTCTGAAATTACATTATTAGGTCAATTTACTTTTGTTATTGCGTTTTCTTTCTTGATCATTTTAATCCAAGACATCTGGCCCAAATCTGTTACATTCAGTGTTGGGTTCTGGTTCAAAAAGAACTGATCACAGACGTGCTGACTCACATGGAAACCACTTGAAAGCTCAGATTTTATTAGGCTTTAAGACTCCTGCCTTGCATTTTTAAAAGTATTGCACTAAGATTATAAAATAAAGAACTCAAAAAGAAAAAATTCAAGAAATGAGAAAGTTTGAGCTTTTGAGGCAGAAAAAGAAGGAAAGGCATGAAGTGAGATGGAATTTCAGGAGGCAATTTGCATGATAGCAAATGTTTTAAGAGATTTACTAAAGCATGGGCTCATGAACTGAGAAGGAAATGGAAAGGGGAATCAGCCTTTTATTCTGATTATTAGGAGCACATGGGAACACTTTTTAGCTACAGATCATTCCCAGGGTAGACTAGCTGGGATTTTTTGGGGCTGTGTATGACACTCAGCACAACGGAGAAAGGTGTGAGATTATTCCACATTGTGCCATTAGGTGGTTTCAACAACAAGTAAAAAAATAAACCAGAAAATAAAAAATAAATTGATTGATTTAGAGCTTGGAGAAGTAAAATTACTGTCCATGGTGTCAGCACACAGTGGGAGAACCATGATGGGAGCTGCACCATTTTGCTTTGGTGTGCTGCAAAACCAGGGTGGAAACAGAAACTGTTCTAATTATGTTCTCCTCTGTTTGTTTTAATTTTTATCTGTTTGGGGGGTTTTGGGTGCTTTTGTTTGGTTTGTTGGTTTTTTTTTTTTTAATTTTTAACTGTTATGTTTAGGTTGACCTGCTCATCCCTACAAAGATCACTGGGATCATCACCCAAGGAGCTAAAGATTTTGGCCACGTCCAGTTTGTGGGCTCCTACAAGCTCGCTTACAGCAACGACGGGGAGCACTGGAAAATATACCAGGATGAAAAGCAGAAGAAGGACAAGGTAAAGCAAAGAGAAATATCGGTATTTTGGTCGTGGTAACACCACTGATGGAAGTCTGCAGATTATTTCGTGGGGTTCCACATGCATGGGACCTGACATGTTGGAGTCAAGGTGAATAAAAGAGTCAGATAACACAATGACACTCAGAGTGCAGTAATATCACACCGTGCCATGCACCTGATTTAATGCTATTAAACACAGGGCATAAAACTTTACAGTTCTCCATTAATTGGAACTATTTCTTCATTTAACCCTAGAGCAGAAGGTGCATAAATAGCAGTGTATTTGTATATTCAAAAAAATTGTTTCAGTGCATTTTTTGGTACGTATGCACTGTTTTCAGTGATTTTCTGTCAAGCACATCCTTGTTACCCAGCCATTTTGGACAGATTTTCTTTTTCTGGAAATTAGTGGCTAGGGTTTCAAAAACCCTGTGAAAATATTATTTTTATTACGCTATAAAATGAATAAATCACATTTAAAAAGTTTCACAACTTCCTCCGCAAATGTTTAATGAGAGGCATAGGGAAAGTATAGGTTTGCGGATTGATTTACCTGGAAGCATTTAACTTTTCTCTCGTTATTCATTATACCTTTCCTTTTCAACTGTATAACACTTTCATTCTGCAAATACCTGAATTTCATAATAACATCTGTTAAGAAAAATATTACAGCATATGCATCGCTTAGGGAAATGTTAAGCAAGATGACAAAATGTGAATTATTTATTAAATGTCCTATTGGGGTTATGTCTGATTGAAACAAAAGATGAATTTATTGAAATACCAGATGGCTGATGCGTTTGATAACATCTCAAATCTGGGTATTCAGGGCGATAAATGTTCAGACTTCCACTTATATTTCTTAGTATAAATAAAAATTCTTCGGGAAAAAAACCCCAACATATTCTTCACATAAGTCAATTAAATTAATTTTCTTTCAAACAACGAGAGAACTTTTGACGTGCATCGACATATGTTGTATGAGTACAGGGAGACCTAGTGATGAGGGGGTTAGACAAGTGCATCTCCCACGTTGCACTGATTTTAAAGGATTGATTAAATGTCATTGATTAGGGGAATGTGTCCTAAATTACTGGATGTACAGTACGTACATGACTGCATGTCTGTGTCTGCATTGCCAGGCCCTGCTATCCAGAGATGACACTGTGAAGTCCCGCTCCTGAAACCCAGCTCCCCGTGGCTTGAACCCAAACTGGGATTTTTTTTCTAAAGGATTTTAGATAGCGAAAACAAAATCAGTTGGTTTAGCCTCCTGAGTCGGAAGGTTCTGACACCAATGATTATGGATGTGTTTGGAATAATTGGATGTGTTTGGTATAACTGGTTGTCAGATGAAAATTGGGAACAAACAACTCACCTTTCGCAGGCGTATCACAAATGCATTCAGTTTAAGTGGCAGGCAGTGGCTTCAGTACTTTGTACGCATTCTACTTTAAATCCCTGGCATTTAAAATAAAATTTTAAACTGAAAAGTTCTGCTGCTCAAAAAACGTCTTCTCCAAGCCAAACTTGTGCTGTGAACTATTACATCCATTTTGTTGTAAAGGAGAACACGGGTTAGAGTCCCTGGTGATAACACCAGGGATGTGTGATAACAGTCACAGCAAATCTAAAAGAAAATGCACTCTTAAAGTACTGCTCCAGTCTACATTGTTTGCACCATTGGCCAAAGCAATTAAATAGTTTTTGCTTTCTTCATCAGATGGACTGTTAATTGGTACACTCATATTTCATTAGGAACAATGGAAAACTCTTAATCATTGTCTCATTTAAACACATCACATCCAGTATTAATTAACATCCCTGAGAATAAAATAGATGCATATTATTATTATTCTTTAACAAGTCAAGAACAATTAAAAGCAGAATAAGATCAAATGGATTTCACTGGAAATTAGAAGTTAGGATTTCTGAATCTACATTTGTACAAAATAAACAAACAAGTTCACTTGATTTGAGTCTAGGCCTCGGCCTTTGATACACAAACATCAAACTGAAATATCTGCTGGGTTTTCTTTTTCCATATCACAAACATCCAGAAAAGCTAAAAGTCTGATGACAGAATCTGACTTTCCAGAAATCAGAGAACTTGGCACAATTTTATGGGAGGTAGGACTGGAAAGGGTCTCAAGACAGCACTTAGGCAGGCACCTTTCGACCCACTGTGGTCCTCTCCTCCTATGCCCTCTGAGGGCTCCTCAACATAAAATGGGTTTCAAGAACCCCCAAGCCCCTTCCTGTCACCTTGGAGTAGGTGCAGACAGTTAAATTTCAGAGCTAAGGCTTAATTCATTCATGAGTCCTTCACCTCAGACAAGGCTGCACCATCCTCCATCAGATTATTATTTAATGTGTTCAAAGAAACAGATAGTGATGAAAACTCTACAGTATAAACAGTCAGTTCCAGTGTTTGGAAAGGTGGCTTATCCCCCTTGCTGCAATACATCCACCCTGTCCTCAGGGGACACAAAAAACCTGATTTTATCTTCCTTTTTTATTTTTGTTTCGGTTGGAGTACTTCAACCTATTTCTTCTCAGTTTCCATCATCCATTTCATTACTGAGAATACATAAATTTCTTCGGCCAGAGGGCCACACTGTCACCCAGAAAACCCTTTTTGACACCAAACTCCTCCTCACCACTCCAGCTGGGTGGATGCAGTGTGCTCCTGTGGGGTTTGCCCACTGGATAGAAACCCTGGCCTGCACTCACTGGGACAGAAATAAAAATAAAATCACAAGGAGAAGCAGCAATGCTGTACCTCATCCACGAGGAGCAGGAGAGGAACAGCACCATTGGTGCTGTCTGATGTTACCACCTTTGCACAGGATCCACTACAATTTCTTTATCTTAAGGGAAGATAAAAGATTTGTTCCCAAATGCAAGCACACTGTTAAAGAAACCAAGTGTCCACAGCAAAGTGAAACTTCTGTGAAATTTTGCATCTGTTTTCAGGAGATAGAAGGGAGGTTAAAGGTAGATACTAACAACTATCAACAGCAGCAAGCATAAATTATTCATATTTTACCCTCATTAATTCTACTTATTAACTGAACATCTTGATTTATTTTATGAAGGATAGAACACATAAATTTCTTATTTCTTCTGCAGGTGCTTTAGGTACCCTATACTCATCCTGTGATCCTTGTTTAACCATCAAAAAAGTTTAGGAGAAAGGTGGCTCCAAAACATTTAGGGGAGAGGAAGACAGGATGAAAGAAAAAAAATTACTTTTAAGGTCACAGACACAGAAACTATGGAGATGTTGGTAGTCTGGTAACAATTATTTGTGGGTGAATTATAACGCATTTAGGCAAGAGCTGAGAATGTAATCCCACCTGGTGATTAGCATCTCACTGTTGATCTGTTTAGAGGATGAGTCTTAACATATCAGCAGATCTCACTGAATTCCTGGGGCTATTCACTTATCCCTCTTCATAATTTTTTGAAGTTCGTTTACAAAGGAGGAAATGACTGGTCTCTTGTATTGTGTTGTACACAAAACATTATATTTTATTTAGTTATTTGTATAAATGCATGAAATATCATCTCTTGCACACTATGTGCAGCCTGTAATGTTGGTCAATCCACAACAAGGTAGCGGTTCAGAGGAGAAGGAAATAGGGTGTTCAGTTTTTGCACCATTTCAAATGGAAAAGCTGTTCCAAGAGCACCGTCTCCTGCAGCTCCTGCTTGGCTTCTGCTATTTTAATGGCCTCTCTTTTCATTTCACATCTGTGCTGAATTCCTGTGCGTGCAGACTAAAAGTTACAGGGGGTAAAATTAAAAAAAAAAAAATTAAAAAAAAAAGCAAGTCTTTAGGAAATGGAACCGTTCTCATTAATTTTAAATAGTTTGAATGAGTTGCCTGGAAAAATATGAAAGCTTTGCCCGTTGCCTTCATGAAGCAAAATAAATTGCTTTGCAGGCTGGCACATAGGAAGAAAATATATTTTAGAAACAGGACTAGAGCTAATAGCTATCTTGTTTTTCTCAACTAGAGGTCAGTAGCTCACTGTGCCTCCAAAGCTGAGGATGTCCAAAACAAATCTGACCTTTTTCCTTTTTTTTCTTTTTTTTTAAATCACATTCCACACGTGATTTATAAATTGCACAGCCTGCTGTAGGTAACTCAAGGCCAGCTGCAGTGTCAAATGGCATTTCAGAGGCTGTTTTTTACAGGAAGATGAGAACATTTGAAAGTAGCCTAAAGGAGTCTGGCAGTCTGCAGCGCTGCCAGTCATCATCAGCCATCAGCAGTGCAATTAACTGCAGGTAGACAATATCCAGTATGCAAATGGCCACTGGGTCTGTGCACAAAATGATGAAGCAGTGATAATTTATACATTTCTGAGAGTACAGTCTATTGCCAGGGTGAGACAAGACAGGAACCTACTTTTTAAAGAAAAGTTATGTCAGGTTAAAAGTCTTTCTGCTAGATTTGCTAATGCTTTTTCTGATGATGTTTAATTATTATAATACCTGGTTTACACTAATAGATTCAATTCCTATGCATAATCTACATTCTTGGCACAGGTAATTAATTTTTTTGAGTAATATTACTTACATTATTACTAGTGGATACTATTACCTGTAATAATAGTTGTAATTTCTCATCTAAGCGACTTTTTTATTTGCACTGGTTTAAATTATGAGTGACTTCCACTACTTTGAGCTGAATTATCACGATTTGTGTCAGATGAAGACCTAGCGAAGCTCATTTCAGGTGTGCACAAACATCTCCCCCTCACACCAAAATCTGGGGGTGTGGACAAGATGGGCAAAAGACAAAACGCTCAAAATAACAACCTGCCTTGAATTTCTGCAAGCATTTCTGGAGGGAGGCTGGTCTTCAAAATATTTCTCTTTTTGGCTTTGAACCTCCTATAAACCATGCACAGTGGACTGAACTGCCATTTGTGTAGCATCAACATGTAGATAAGATGGGAAAGACAGCATGAGAATGTGAGAGTATGCTTCATAAGTTTTTATTCTGAACCTGAAGAAATAATAAGGGCCATGTAATAGATATTCATGGGTATGATATTTATGCACTTTATGTATAGTAACTGAGAGACAGACTCTTTTCCTCCTCATATTCACTCCAAAAATGCATGTGCCCACAAACACATGCATGTGCCACCTTTATTTTTCTGCATATTGAGGAGTTCTGCACTGAAGCAAACTGGAGCCATGACTGGATATTCTTTATAAAATATTCTTCCTATAATATGAGCAGGATTAACTGCTCCATGAAATAACATTTTTAAAATATTCTGCTCAGTGTGAAAAATTTTGTTAAGGTACAGCAGAAAACATTCCTTTCCCCAAGCTGCTAATCTTCAGGTATTTCTCCTAAATGACTCTGTCTTAAAACTTAGGACAGTTTTCTTTTTAAAATTCTAATCAACTTACATTGTCATCATCTGGATTTTCTGCTAATGCCATGAAACACTTTGTTTATCTTGAAAAATCCCACTGAATGTTTGAGGTCAAGACATTCAAATTGCTTCCTGGACACAAGTACAAACAAGAATTGTTTGTATTTCAGAAATCTTTTCAGCAGAGTATGTCATAGAGTACCTATTTTCCGGGCATTCACTTTTTTTTCCCATGAAATAATTATGAATTAGGTTATCATATTCAAAAGTACAGCAGCATGCATTTTCTGGCTTTCTCTTTTAACAGCAGCTGCAAGAGACTGAGCTACAGAGGAGCTTCACATAGGCGTGGAGGGTCTGTGTGTGTAAAATGGCTAGAGCTGCTGAGTAAATATTCCAGCAAGTTACACCTTTTGAGTATTCAGACTGACATAAACAGACACAGACACTGCAAAATCTGTAACGTTCTGCAGCAGGGTCCTCAAAAGGCAGGAGCTTTTTGGTCCACTTGTACCAAAATAAAAAAAAAAAACAAAAGTCACCTCGTAATGCGGCAGTCACTGGTTTTGGGGAGGGTGAAGCTCTGTGCAAAGGAAGGAGCATCCTGTAGCAGGTGACCAGAAAACTGGAAAAGTAGGTTTGTTATTTTTCCCTAGTGCCCTTTCCCAGCTCTGCCTTTTTATTTTTTTTTCTGTCCGTGTCCTCAATAGCCTCGGCTGCTTTGCCCCTCACAATTTATCTGATCTTTAGCGGTGGTTAAAGGCTGTGGAAGCTGTGCCACAGTTCAATTATGTGTTGAAAGGGGAACTGTGACCTTTAGGTGGCTGGGGACGGCCCTGCTATCATTGCCTGTCCCCTCCTGGCCCTGCTGAGGGGACACTGCAATATTGCCTGCTATCGATTTTCCCCTCGCCACTTATGGTTTTATAGACATCTACAGTTTCTCCTCTCGGGCTGGAGAGACTTATCTGTTTAATAACTCCCAAAAAAACCTTCTTCTTGCTGCTCCTTCCTCTGTGTTTGCTGTTTGAGGTGAGGCAGGAGCAGGCCTGCACCCACCCAGAGCTCAAGGTGAAGGTGTGCACTGGCTGTGTGCACTGACACGTTGATAGTTTGCGTTCTGGTCTTTATTTCTTGAGCACAAATCACCCTGGGGTTATTTCGTCATTGGGAATTTATTTTTTTTTTACACAGAGAGTTATATTGTAATGCCAACAGCAGCCTCTCAGATCATAAAAAGTCGTGGCAGCCTTCAGAGGTATCCTGAAAATAAACTGCTCAGAAATAAATGTGAGGAGCTGTCATTGACAGGCACCAGCTTTTCAAGAGTATTTAGTTGCATAAGTGGTTTATTTAGTATTGACTGTTTGGGCATGAAGCAACAGGTAGGTAAGGAAAAATTACTTCTAGCTACAGAAATAGCTTCTTTTTTCTACTGATAAGCCATGTTTTGTCCTTTGCCCTCCCCGCTCTTTTCAAATTCCTTGACTCCACTAGTGAATTGAGGCTGAAGGACAATGAAGAATATGGTTTTTCCCACAAGAAATTTGCCACTGGGCCACAGAAAAGGAACAGTAAATTTCTGTTAGAATGTTGTATTTCATACAAGTCACATTTGTGGATGGTGACGAAGATTCCCTCACTTTCTGACAAATTTATTTCCCTAAAATCTTTCTTCTGATCTAGCATATTTAGCTAATTTCTTGAAACTAGAGCTTGAATTTTGGGGGAAGGTGTATTTCGTATTTGCATAAAATAATCTCTGAAACAGACGACTTAGACTTCAAGTGGTAATGAAATCACGCATGAGTTAAAAATAAAATTTAATTCTTGTTTTCCTGCTGTAAATAAATGACATAATCCTCCGTCCTTCGGCTGTATTTGTTGCCGGTTTTGCATCACATAATTTTATTTATTTTGTGTATCTATATGCAGATATGAACACTGGGGCTGTAGAGAGATTCTTCTGGTAAACAACATTTTTTGTTCTAAACATTCCTTTAAATGTTATCTTTGAAATGCATCATCCATAGGAAGAATGAAACAGCGAATAAAATAATTTTCCAGTAGTTCTGCAGCAAGGGCTGTCTGCAGTTCTGCATTGCTCAGCACCAAGCCCGGTAAAAAATATCAATAGGTATTTTGCATGCATGTGCAAGAAATCAAATGAAAAAAAAAAAACCACTTTTAGGCTTTCCTAGCTGCATTTTGTGTTTTGGGAGGTGCCACTGTAATTTTGGTAATGAATTTACTGCCTGGTTTGTTTTTGCTACAAATGAAACTGGACTTTAGGTGCAAAACTTGTTAGCACAAGCTCCTGCTGATTTATGCATCAGCACTGTACTCAGGCAGCAAACAATTTTGGCTGTGGTAAATAATTTTGGTTTTTTTTCCCTTAGACTCACAAAACTGATGTTTCTGTGGTCGTTCTCTCTGCCACTTTACCCATCCATCAGAACTCCCACATCCTTTCATGCTCCCACCTCTGTGTTGATGTGATGGCAAAGGAGAAGGGGAATTCATCCCTTGCAAAAGAGCATCACCTGGGGAGGGCACAGACTTTGTTTGACGTGCTGAAAAGATGGCACTGGAGAGGAGATTCCAAAATCCAAAGGAGTGCGGCATGGAGACCAAAATGCTTTGTGAACCTGTCGCAAAGGAGCCAGAGTCAGGCCTAAATTGTCAGATCAGCCACCTCGGAGTTCGAACTCTGATATTTTCCCAAGAACTTCCAGGAAACTTGTAATTCTGCATTAATTCAGTCATATAAGCACATCTCCAGGAGGTCCCTATTCTTCTCTGCATGATGCAAATGACAGTCATTCATTTCAAGTCGAAAAGCCATCAGGTTCAGTTTTTACAAATGAGAAGTGAATTGGCTGACATTTTAAGGGAATGAACATTTCCCATAAAAACTGGAAATAACCCAAGGGGATAATCTGATAATTTTGCCAAAAATTGGTGCTGTGGCCTTTGAATTTAAATAATGGCTGGCAGGGGAAAAATCTGGCACTGATTTATCGCAGGTAGGAGTTTGATGACTCACTTTTGTGTTGGTTAACCAATACAGGTGGAAATAAGATCATAACATGCACTGTACTGTTGCAGGATGTTTTATCACAGTCTGATGCTCTTATTTCATCTGCTGACTTCTGTTTGACATGAGAAGATAATATCCTTGATAATCACCAACTTTACGAGGGTTTAGATAGTTGCACCCCAGCTACATTCATAAGTGATACAATAAAAACTCTTAACTTTAATTATTAATGTTATTTTCTCAGAAACAGTAACAGGATCTCCTGGGATTAATTTGAGATGGTACAAATGCCAAGTAAAAAGACATTTAATTTTTTAAATGTTAATGATTTTTGTGTAAATTTCAGAGCGTGGCCCTGGCAGAACAGCAGGTGAAGCTTTGAGAAGGCTCTACCTGCACCAGGGCTGAGTGGGTCATGGCATGCCATGAAATCACAAGGTCTTAGCAAAGGCTCATGGAATCACAGGTTTGGGTTGAAGGGACTCCAAAGCTCGTGTTGTTCCACCCCCTGCCATGGCAGGGACATCTCCCACTGTCCCAGGCTGCTCCAAGCCCCATCCAACCTGGCCTTGGGCACTGCCAGGGATCCAGGGGCAGCCACAGCTGCTCTGGGCACCCTGTGCCAGGGCCTGCCCACCCTCACAGGGAACAATTCCTTCCTAAAACCTAATGCAAACCTTCTCTTTGCCAGTTTTGAGGTGCGCGTCCCGATGATAAAAATTCATCGCGGAGCCAGCGCCATCGGAGTTTCACCGCGGCCTGGGCGGTCCTAAAACCTCCTCATTGCTTCCCCGCAGGTGTTCCAGGGGAACTTCGACAACGACACGCACCGCAAGAACGTCATCGACCCCCCGATCTACGCCCGGCACGTGCGCATCCTGCCTTGGTCGTGGTACGGCCGCATCACCCTGCGGTCCGAGCTGCTGGGCTGCGCGGCCGAGGACTGAGCCCGCCCCGCGCCGCCCGCGCTCCCGCTGTAGAAGAAGCTGTGCAAAAGCCTGTAGGATGCTGAGTGGGGTTTTTCCATGGACCAGTGCTCGCTCATTTTATGGTAGGCCGCTAGCTGTCTTTCGCCAGGAGGTCTAAGCCTGCCCTTTAAAACGATCCAATCCGATTTTGCCCTTGAAATCTGTTGGTGTTGTCCCTTCTGCTGTGGAATTATCCTCCTAGCTTTTTCCTTTGAGTTGTTCACCACCAGTTGAAATGAGTTAAGGGAAAAGAGAAAAAAAAATAAAAGACAAACAGCAGCATCCTTTTTACAAGGGAAGAGAAATAGCACGAGGAAGCTCATTTGTGGCTGCAGGATCATTGGGCTGAGGAGTTCTCCAAAAATCATACCGTCATCTTACTTGCAAAAAGTGATACTGCAGCTTTTAGCAATAAGTTTACTTGGGGATGACTGCATTATAGTAATTGTGCCTATCAAACACTGTCAGTACCTATGACATATATTTTGGGAGACATTCCATGGTACTGTAGAACACAGTACTTGTGATGTTACAAGCTACCTTTCACCTCTCTCATCCACACAGCAGAGTCCACGCACCTGGAAGGGTTTCCCCAACTGCCCCATTTTCCTTCTCTATTTTGCATGCTGTAGACACGACATCCATCTTTTCTGTTTAGCATCACACTGCTGGTGTTGTTTTCCTTGGAAGATGTCGCCTGTTTGCATAGGCAACCAAATCAGTGTGTTACGAAGTTAATTTGCCAAAGTTTACGGATTTGCAAAGTTTTTGTGCTCTTTCAAGGGGACTGAGGTGAGGCACCAGGGTACTTGTGGTGTCTCATCTCGGGTACCCACACAGCGCATCAGAAATCCCATGTCATGATGATTTGCCCAGGGGTGAGCACACAGCCCTAGACAGGTCTGCCCGCCCAGTTACGGCTTTCAAAAACTCTCTGAATTTCTGTGAGAAGGAAAATGCGGGGTGAAGGAACCAGGTGCTCAAAGACACACAGGAGGAATGTCTCCCTTACTGCCAGGAAACCCTCTCTTTAGGCTCTTCCTAAAGTCACAGCTTTCCTCCCAGAAGACAAGAGGTGATGTAGGAGCGCACCAAAGCCTGGTCCTTGTCACCCTCTGCTCATAAAAAGTCTTTTCAGACACACACCAGTGAGCCAAGAGGAGGCTGTTTCCTGTCACACCCCATCTGCAGAAATGCTTTACACACAGCATGATAGCAACCCCAGTTTAAAAAGTAGTTTTTAGGAGGAAAAGTGAAGAAGTAGGGGGGACATTCTCCCCCGTGCCTCAGTTTCCCCTGCTGATTGAGAGAACAATACCAATCTTTGAAGAGCAATCCAAGTTTCCTTGGCGTAAAGTGCTCTGTGACTACGTTAGAGCAGCACCTCAGTCTAAAAAAGATCCCGGGAGGGGGAGTGAGGGGACATTTTAGCCATTACCTGAAATAACAGCACTTGGGATTACTGCCAACCTTTTAATTTCATAACATGCCGGTGTGGAGAGAAAGAGAGAATGAGAGAGAGAGGGAGAGAGAGAGATGCAGCTGCATGTTTTAGCAAATGTCACTGAACTTATATTTTCTGTCACTGCTACATTCTCACCAAAACTCTGAAGTATGAACTTGGGCACTGCTTCCCAGGCCAGCAGCTAGCTGGCCCACAATCCACAAAGGGCAAAGTTTACCTTGGAAACAAAACGGTTTGGATTTCGAAAAAAACCTGCATTCAATCACACATTCTCCACCACAGACTAAATATATATTATCCATTGAACTGTGAAAGACTCTAGAATAGCAGCCAGGAATTTTACATACAAGAATTGGGGATATAATGGTGGCGGTTTTCTGATAGTGTCACTTAAACTGTCACATTTTAGCAAACAGAACACCCTGCCTCTACAAAATGACTTAATCCTTAAACTGTATTTATACAAGTATTTATTTTATAAGGCTTAGACATTTAAAGACTTCAAAAGAAGAGTCCTGTAAAGGTAAAAGTATGTGTAAGAAATGTTGAGGTCCTGTGCGACACTGCTAAGTTTGTTCTTTATTTTTTACTTTGTGCTGCATAACAAAAGCCACTAGACTGTTACTGTCTTGTCTGTAACTGTGTTAACAGCATTCCTTAATGATGTATATATGGAGGGGTCTTCAAGCAAAAGGAACGATTTTAAAGAGAAAGTCAATCACTTTGATGGTACTTCTAACGAGAAAAAAAATCTGAATGATGGAGGACATGTCTATCCCCGCATTATCGACTGCCTACATTTTGAAATTTAGGCTTTAGGCTAAAAAAAAGAAAAAGGAAAAGGAAAAAAAACTACTAATATTTATCTCTTTAGGACGCACACACAGTAGTTTAAGAGGTTTAAATACTTTTTCCTATCATGGGAGAGCAGCTGACCCTGAGTTTAATTACAGATATGAAGAATAGCATGTAGCTATTTCACTAACTAACTGTACCCAAAAAACAGAAGGCCATTTCAGAAAATTAGACTTCCTACTTTAACAACTTGCGCTGATGTTCTTTTGAAATATTTGTTTTGTGTTCTTAATGTTGGGTATTTTTTTCATGTTATTCATCTTTTGCGACTTCGGTTTTGGTTTTGAATTAATATTTCTTGGTTCAGTAATTTAATTGTTATCCCTTCTTCTGCATATGGAGTTTTCACGTAACATAACGCAGTAATTTTAATTTGGGATTAATTTTGTGCTGAGTTTTTTCATCCTCATGTCCTGTGTCAGCTGCCAGCAGTCTTCACAACCTGCAAGGATAGCTCCACACCTGTGATAATACCCCATGATAATTTATAAAAAAATCACATATGTCATGCCCTTACAATTTCGACCTTCATGCTGGGGGGTTTTGCAGTGACATTATTCCTCAGCTGCCAAAAAGCTTTCTTGTATTGCCATTTCCAGCACCACATTCTGCTCCCAGTGTCAGCCACATCAGTCTGAAATAGCTCTTGGTTTAAGTGGAATCCCTCAGATTTAACTACACAGGTGGGAATCAGGTTAGGGGACAGAATTAAATCTTTTCCTTCAATATGATTTTGTTATCTAGGTGAATACCATTGCCATAAGGGGCAAGCTATTAATTAACACGACTGTTCTCTCCCAGTGAAAGCAACCAGCACCACAAAACCAGACGCGCAGGACCGGGGATGTCCCTTTAAGAGGGGACAGGGAAAAGCTCGGAAACGATCCTTGACTTCTGTATTAATTGTTAACAGCGACATTGAACAAGACCAAAAGTGTTCTCCTACTTAAATTTCACCCTGAACCAGTTAAGCATTTGCAGGCAGGCTTCACCTTTATGTGGCTGGGTATTGTGCTACGTTTATAGCCTGGGAAACAAAGCACTGGCATGAGGCTCCTTTTGATCTCCGTTGAGGGCCGGTCGCCTTAACTGGCTCTGGTTCTAGGGTTGACTTTCTCTTTTGGAATGGCTGCACACAAATTAAGTGTCAGTTTTGAAGACTAAGGATACTAAATGAGTGTATCTTTGCTATACAACAAATGTGAACTATAATATTCAGTGCTGGCTTCTGATGTGTCAGTAAGTACAGAAGTATCTCGGACACAAATGACCTTTGCAACCTTTCAAGCTGTGTGATATTCAAATGGTTTTGTATATACTTAAATCATGTAGAGCGATGTAAAACCAGTACGACCTTGTCTAGTCTTCAAACTTAACAATAAAACTTTTGAAAAACGAGGCTGTTTTCTCGAAGTGGTTATATTGCAACACCTTGAAGGAGGCACAACTTATCTCAGCCTCACTGGCGGCAAATGCGGAGCAGAGATATGGCGTGGCATTTTCCTGGGTTCATCCACGGGGTCTTCGTGGTAGGTAAGTTTGTTTCTGGCAACATCACCAGCTGGTGCTGTGCTCCCCTCAACGTGTTCCCTTTGTTCTCCCAGACAAAAAAACCCTGTAGGTTTGAATAAGTCTAAAAATATCTTTTTTTTCTTATCCTGCTGCTCTCTGAATGAGCAGCATGTAAAACGTAAAATGACAATTTCATTTCCTGTAAGTCAAATTTCTTGCGATGTTTATCAGTCCTTATCCTCTCTCCTCCACTCCTGCATAGGCAAATTAATTTCTGAGGAGGTAAGGAGTGGCTGCAGCCCAGACCTGCTATGAGATGCCACAGCACGGCTGGTGTTTGCTCAAACCCTTGCCCCTTTACTCTTTGGGGAGCAGCCTGCTCCCCAAAATGTCTTATATTAGTTAACTCTATAATTTCGATTTCTGAAGAAGCTTAGAGGTTAAAGCAGCACATTGAAAAGCCACTCACTCTCAAATTTAAACAATTAAATTTTATATATATATATTCATATACATATTTTTTTTTTACTAAAGAGAGATGACGCTTCAGTGGTTTAGACCTTGAATAAGCCCACAAATACATGTGACTTTGTTTTATAATGGTTTCACTTGCATCCTTTCACCAAAAATCCTCTTTTAGAGACAAAAGCCACCCACAAGCACTCACTGGCAAGTGCCTGCCCAACCTGCAGTCTCAACACTCAGCACTCAGTACAGCACGTTGTCTTTCAGCAGAAGGGTCACACAACTGCAATTTTCCCTTGTTACACACCTCTGCCAGTCACAAAAACCAGAATACAATGCTGCACACAAGAAGAGAAGTGCTTTTGGAGAATGACAGCTGAATGCCAGCACTTCAGTCGTAAATTTCTGCATCTTGAAGCTTTCTGACTTTTACTTATAAATTGCAACTCTTTCATGAAATATGGGGACTTTTCCTGAAGAGCTGAAAAGTGGGTTTTCCCCACATTCTTCATAACATATAACCCCAGGAATCCTAGAGAGGACAGCGAGAGAAAATAATGAGTAAATCTCTTCAAAATAGCAACAATTTATCAAAGTCCATCCTCCCATACCTGGTGCTAATGAGCTCAAGGGATTAAAATGAGTATCAACACTCCACATCATCATGAAATAAGTAGTCTCTGATACTTCTGTGGTAAACAGAATGACACTTATTTTATATCTTAGAGTTAATAGCAGGAGGTCAATCTGTTCACATAGTGATTACTAAGTGACCTGTGATCACTTAGCCTTAGAAATCAAATAGGACAAATTAGAAGATAATTTTAAAACAGGACTAAATAAAGATAATTTTCTGATCCAAAAGTCTTTTATTTTCTTTATATAATTTGCATAATTGTCTTAATAGAGAGACACACTTTAGAATCCAAATGACTGCTTTAGATTAAGAAACTAAAACATAAAAGGCAGAATTGCACAAAACTTTGTTGTGCAGCTTAATGACTGCATTTATTCCAAATTATCTTTCAGGGATACAAATACCTGGGTAAATATGTATATTTAAATTCCTCTGAATGTAAGAACATAGAATCATGGTCTCACAACTTATCCTGCTAAGAGTGCAACAAAATGCACTTTATCAGTGTATCTTAGTAAGAATAATTGGGGTTTTATGTACTTTATATCCACTCAGAAGTAGGCTCCAGGTGTATGGGAGTGTACAGGAGGCATGAACCGCCTGGTGACACACAGGTGGGGCAGAGGAGATGGGGAGAATGGCCCGAACACAGCCTCTTCCTCACAGTAATATCTCTTTCTCTGGTTTGCCAGCTGATGGGCTGCGGTTATCTGAGGTCACACGTCGGATGATGGGTCAGGAGGCACACTTCTCACTCAATGGAGGAAATCAACCCTCAGAAGACAGTAGGAAAGGTCACTAATCACTTGCATCAGACTGGAAAATCCAAAGCAGACTAAATGAATGTATTTTTTTTGTGGGGTGCTGCGAGACATCGGTAGGAGCTGTGAGGAAATGTGTCCTGCTGCCTTGGCCACAATAAATGCAATCAAGTACACAGACTGCATAAAATAAACATGTGAGGCATTGAAGCCAGAGCAAAGGGCCCCTAAAAACTGATGCATGCTACTTTCTTATGAAAGTGTCAGAAAATATGATGTAGGTACTATAGCCTGATGCACTGTGGACTTGTACCAGGTCTGGCTGGGATGGATTTACCCCTCAAATGTTTCTGGGGGTCTAAAGTTTCTCAGTCACAGGCTCTTTAGGGAGGACAGGTGGGGGAGACAGGGAGGGGGTGTCACCGCTAATCAAAGAGCAGCTGGAGTTCGTGGAGCTCTGCTGGGGTGGATGAGGAGACGACAGAGAGCTCAGAGTTCAGGAGTAAAGTGAGGGCAGGGACAGGTGACATCATAGCAGGGGTGTGCCACAAGGCAGGGACAGGTGACAGCACGGCAGGGATGTGCCACAGGATGCAGGAAGAGTCGAGGAGCCCCTCTTTGGACAGACAGGAGCAGCCTCATGTCCACAAGCCTTGGTCTTCAAGGAGGAGTTCAACCATCCCAAACGAGAATCATAGGCTGGGTTGGGTTGGGAGAAAACTTAAAAGATTGCAGTACTGACGCGTGGGCAAGGACCTTGCTCATCAGGTGGAAGAATGCAAAGCCCTTTATTGCGCAGTCAGAATTCCCTAAATCCCAGCCCCCAACAGGATATCACATCCTATAAACAGGAAAGATGTTCCCCACAGTGTCCCCCAATCACCTGGGGCACTGCACAGACTTCACCCATTATGGTAATAGGCAAACAATGCCCTATAAGGCCACAAACTGCAATGAACACTTCTCACAGGCCCAGTCTGTCCATAAACACACAATCCTCTCTCAGTCCATCCCCGGTGACCTGGATGCACTCCCAGGGTCACCTCTGGGCCCAGGAAAGAGGCCCTCTCTCTGATCCTCAGGGCCCATCTCTCTGCCACTTTCTCTGTTACGTCCGAGGCGCATAAAGAAAACGCCACAGAGTCCAGGCTCATGAACAAGTGGAAGCCGAAGGTTAGGCTTTGATAATTTTCTGACTACTATATAGGATAGATGGCAAAAGTGTGTTGGATGGCAATAGGTAATTGGTTCCTCAGCCATCCACCCCTTGAGAGGATTGGCCAAGTCCTAAGATACCTATTCCAAAATATTTTCAAAGTCAAAGCCATAACAATCTTGCAAAACAGCCTGCGGGTGCAAGAAGTTTATGGAACTGTGACCTTGTTTAAAACAGTTTACATAGGAAAGACAGTCTGCTCAGAGAATATTGAGAAAAGGCTGAAGAATTTCTCTGCTTCCAGCTTTTTAGCACCTACCTACCACCACCTAGTGCACTCCAATAAAAGATTATCTAATCCAATCTCCTGCCATGGCAGGGACACCTCCCACTGTCCCAGGCTGCTCCCAGCCCCAATGTCCAGCCTGGCCTTGGACACTGCCAGGGATCCAGGGGCAGCCACAGCTGCTCTGGGCACCCTGTGCCAGGGCCTCAGCACCCTCACAGGGAACGATTCCTTCCTAGCAACAAATCACTGAACCCACCTGCCTTTTCTTCCTGACTTCCCTATAATTAGGCCTACCAGGATGGGCTGGGGTGACTGTGAAATGGTGAAATTCAAGATCCTTTGGCTGGTGAGGGAGGCACAGAAGTTCAATGCCCTGGGCTTTGGGAGAGGAGAATTTGGCCCCTTCAGGGATCTGCTTGGTAGAGTATGATGGGTTTAAGTCCTGGAGGGAAGGGGGGGCCCAATAAAGCTGATTAATATTCAACGATCTCCTCCTGCAAACTCAGGAGCAAAACGTCCCAACAAAGAGAAAATCTGACAAAGATGCCAGGAGTCCTGTGTGGATGAAAAAAGGAGCTCCTGGCCAAGCACAAAACACAAAAAGGAACTCTCCAGAGCATGGAAGCACTCACAGGTAGCCTGGGAGGAGTACAGAGAAGTTGTCCAGGATCAGGTTAGGAAAGGTAAAGCCCTGAGAGAATGTAATCTTTCCGGGAACATCAAGGGCAGCAGGAAAAGTTTCTGTAAGTATGTTGGTGATGAAAGGAAAAGCAGGGAAAATGTGGGCCCACTCTGGAAGAAAAAGGGAGACCCAGAACATGGAGAATGCTGAGGTACTCAACAACTTGCCTGAATTTCACCAAGAGGAGCTCCAGTAACACTGCCCAAGGTGCAGAAGGGGAAGGGAGGGGCTGAAGACCTGCCCAGTGTAGGAGGAGATCAGGCTGCCGACCATCCAAGGGACCTGGAGGTACCCAAGGCCATGGGACCTGACGAGATGTACCTGTGGGTCGTGAGGGACGTGTCAGGGGAAGTGCCTAAGCCACTCTTTTTCATATTTGAGGAGTCATAGCAGTCTGGTGGAGGTGTCACCGACTGCAAAAGAGGAACCATAACCCCCATTTTCAATAGGTGACTTAAGGGACACCCAGGGAACCAGAGGGCGGGCGGCCTCACCACCGTGCCTGTGGGAAAATAGAGCAGATCCTTCTGGAAATTCTGCTAAGGCACAAGGAAAATAAGGAGGTGATTCCTGACACCTTCATGTGGCTCCGCTAAGGGCAAGCCATGCCTGAGAAGTCTGGTGGGTTCTGTGGTGCAGCTGCAGCACTGGTGGACGAGGGAAGAGCAGTTGATGTCACCTGCCTGGGTCTGTTTAAAGCACTGGATGCTGCCTCGCACAACCTCCCTCCCCTGAACTGTGGAGTCAGAAGCAGCACACGGGGATTTGATGGACGGAGCACGGGGCAGACCAGGAACTGGCTGGACAGTCGCACTCAGCTGTGGTCAGCACCTCCATGGGTTCACTGCGGCCAAGGGCGAGGCGCTGCCCCTGTGCTGGGAGTGGAGACTGATTGCCCCGGCCTCACCTGTTGCATTGGGGTCCTCTCTCTCCTCCACTCTTTAAACTGTTTTTATCTCAACCCACAAGCTTTATCAATTTCTTCTTCCTGTTCCCTGCCCTTTCCTGCCTGTGGAGGAGAGTCAGCCAGCAGCTGTGGGGGGCCCAGCTGATGTCTGGACTCAACCCACCACAACTTTGCACGCCTCATATTGGGATCCAGAATTATGCACACTGAGAAATTGTCTATCTGGACGTCTCAGTTTTTCTCTTGGAGGATGGGCCTCTGCTATTTTTGACCTGGAGAAATTCCTTTATTGCATGTGACTCACGCTACAATAACAGGTTCACAACTTCTCTAGAGTGTGTGTTCACAGCTTCTTTCTAGGAGTGAAAAGGCACTAACGGAGATTTTTTGACTAAGCAATTAAACCATGGGTTGATTTTGCAAATATGGAGTGTTCATTTACATACATGCTTTTATATATATATTTACATATATATACATTATATATATATATATTTACATACATATTTATATTTTTTTATATATATGTATATATACGTGGATGTTCTACAGGTCAGTGTCATATATGTCGTATTCCATCTGGGAATAGAGAGAGAAAAGTGGAAGCAGTATTACAAAGATGTTAAGCTCAGCAACCTAATCTAGCTGTTATTCTGAGGTACGCTGATATAATTTTTTTTCCATTTAAGAAAAATCGATGTGGATGGGGAGAACAGTGCTTCTTTGTAGGTATTTTATTTATGTGCCCAGTTTGCCTACCATAGAATCACGGCATGGTTTGGGTGGGAGGGGGCACTTGTAGGCCACAGTCCAACCCCCTGCCATGGGCAGGGATACCCTGAACCAGACCACGTCGCTCAGAGCCTCATCCAAACTGACCTTGAGTGTTTCCAGGGATGGGGCAGCCACCACCTCTCTGGGAAACATCTTCCTGTGTTTCACCACCCTCATTGTAAAAACTTCTTCCTCATATCTGATCTAAATTGAGCCTGTTTTAGTTTAAAACCATTTCCCCTTTGTCCAGTCACAAATGGGCCTGCTAAAACATTTGTCCCCAGTTACCTTTCCTTAGAAGCTTGTATGGAAATGCTGTTTTCTTCACAGGGAAATGGGCAGCGTTACTTGAAAGTCAGAAGTGCTTCTTTATTTTAAAGCCATTTTTCCCTTTACTGAGGGATTTGCAAGCCTCTCATTTCCATATTTTTCAGGAGCCACCGCTGGCCAGCGACCGGAATAAGTGAGAAGGTTTTTCTGCCTCACAAAGATGGGAGTCAGAGCGGCTTCCAGAAGAATCTGACCCAATATTTATATAATATACATATATAGCACATGCCACTCACCACCTGCATGTGCTGCTCCACCTCCCCGTTCCTTCCCAGTTTCTGAGCCATGACAGAAAGCGTTGTTCAGCTGCGGCAGTGAGACCAGCTATTCACTAGCGGCTTTTCACTCGGCAACGGCCACATTCCCCAAATATTTCTGGGAGTCCAAAGCCGCGCTCCCAAACCAGAGCAGCCCAGGGGCTGGGTGTGATGTGGTGAAGGAAAACTCGCCCCTGGTCCCAGCGCGGCAGCTGAGCTGACTGAACGGCACGCACAGCCCACATCTGCAAACACGGAGTGGGCAGCAGGAATGGCTCAGCAAACATGTCCCAGTTAATCCCTTCGTGGCATAAAAGACTGCACTTCAACTGAAACAGCCTGGGTATTTTTAAACATTTAGCAATCTTTTCCCTCACCTCTGCCCCAGGCATTCCTCCAGCCTGCAGAAAAAAAATGCGTTTGTGGTTAGTTTCTTCTCCAAAGGGTTACTTTCTATTCGGGTTCATGTCTGCCAAGCATTTAGACTGCCTGGATGGACTAACGTGCTCCCGAAGCCAGATAATGGAGTAAAATAAACTCCACAATGAGATGTAGGGTACTGGTTTAGCATCCTCATCATACCAAAGGGAAGGACTGCCTGATACACTCCCCATGCCACCAGCCCAGAAAATAGTCAGATGAGCAAACCCCTTGGTAGCAAACAGCCGTGGATCTGAGGCCCTTGTTTAGGCTTAAGGAGAGTGAAATGTGTCACTAATGCTCCAGTGTCAGGGGTGATGTGATTTCTGATGGGTGCCATGCTCCTTTCAGGCACCCTCCCAACAGCTCTGTATTACCGGGGCTCAAATGAACACTCCCTGGTTCTCACCCGATATCTTCCACAAGTGATGCTGAAATCACCTGGCACTGTCTTGTGAGAATCTCCATTGACACAATTTGTTGGCAAATTACTGAGGAGTCTCTCAGAGCTGCCTTTTTTCCCTTATTTTGAGCTGTCTGTACATAGTGACAATCCTTTTGGTTGTATTCCGATGTCATGGTGAATCACCTGAAGGTATTGACCCTTTTGCAGCCCAGATCATCTTCTGAATTGCAGCAAAGGAGCATTTTGATTGAACAGCCAAAGGCTTATTAGCATTCCTTCACTGTCTCAAGACAGTCTGGGCTGGTTCTCCCTGGCCAGCGTAGCAGACTTCAAACCAGGGAAGCGTGCATCAGGCTGTGCTGGGGAGAGGCACTTTGATAACCTTCCCTTTTCCTATTTATCATCTTCCCCGGGGGCCTTTCCTCTAGCTCTGCAGCAGAGATATTGATTGTACCAGCCCTGATCCCAGAGGATCTCACACGGATCCCTGTGCTTGCACTTCAGCAGCGGGGAAAGGAGGGGTTTCAGCAGTCCTTCCCTGGCTGCCCGGCACTAATTGAGCTCCCATCAGCAGGACTCCTGGCAGAGCTTTCAGGAGCAGAGAAGCAATGCTGGTAGAGTCACACTGAAGGTGACTCCAGCTCCCACTTTGCCTCAGAATCTCTGAGCCTCCCCATGGTGTTGGCTTGACATTCTCTCCGTGATTCAGAGCACACATAAACTGAGGCAAGTGTGGAAAGAGAGGAGGGGCAGGACCGGGCTGGCCCCTGCATGCAGCTACTCTAACCACAAGGCTCTGTGAACTGTGAGCACCACGGCCAAAAGCAGCATGGGCAGAGTCAGCACCTCCCGTTCAAAAGGGCTGTTCCAGCCCTGTGCAGCACGGAATCTGGTTTTATCACTTTTTGTCCAATTTATTTGGACTGAATATTCATTATAGAGGGACAGGAGGGGAAAAAGGGTAGATCTTCATCTGAACTTAATCCCCTAGCACTCCTGTGACTCTCCAGATCTTCCAGTCTCTAAGAAGTGTGGTCTGGCCCTGAGAAGTTGAGTTACCCCTACCTAAATTAGCTTAAATTAATTTTATAGCCAATCTGCTTAAAAGACTCATTCATATGACACAACTCTGGCTGAAGTTATTTCAAACGTCAATGTTGCCTTAATGTACATCTTAACTATTTCACAGGGGCTTCTTCTTCATCTGATTTCGTCTTGAGACAATCTGATTGCATGCAGGAGAATCAGTAACTCCAAGGAGAGGAAAGATCATCCCCATGAATACTAATCCACAGCCTTTATTAAATTGAAGTTGAGGGGCTGCGGTGGAGGTAGGTGAGAGGAGGAGGGAGAGAAAGGAGTGTCTGAGAGCGCAAGCTGGAACCTGGATGTATTTGAAGAAGCAGGAGGAGCCAAGCTGCAAGAGGCACCTTTTCCCTGCCCTCTTCAGGGCAGCACAGCCCCAGACAGGTGTGTGCAGCTGTGATGGGTTTAATCGTGGGGAGGGGCTCAGGTTTGCCTGGGACTGCTGCACAAAATGCGGGAGCGGGCACAGCTGCATGACTGGCACCTCCGCCTGCCTCTTCACCGTGACCTTTTTTCTGTTCCTATTACACTGAACTCTCTTAACTAATTATGCAGGATCTCAGCCTGCTGTGTGATCCTGTTAGCTCCAGGCGTAATTGCAAATGAGACAAGAGATCTCAGCTGTACCGCTCCTTACAGTGGCACTCGTTCTTTGTCCGATGTTAATTATTCCTTGCAGCTGACAATGAAACAAAGACCAAAGAGTTAATTCTCGGTACAATGGAAAATCAGCACTTGCTAATATGTTCTGTGTTACTCTGCTTATTTATCTAGAAAACGCTGTTTGGTTTTGCAATGCGAATCCTTGAAAAACAGGCACTAGATAAAAGGTGAGAACGTGAGACACAAAGGAGAAGTCAGATTTATTTGCAAGCCTGAGAGGATGGGCCACAAGCAGCGTCTCAGGGAAGGTAGTAACAGAGCACAAACTTTGTAGGGGTTTTTGCCCCACGTCCCTGCAGCTTTGATGATGCCTTTTCCACTCTGGCACAACCTTGTGGCCACCACAAGAAGCGGCACAGGACATGCAGATGTGTGACTGAACTGACGCACAATTACATGGGTGAAGAGTGCAATTCCCCATCCGAAGCCCAGCTGATTCTGAATATAGCCAAATGAGTGTTTTGCACATCTGTAGGTGTCCCTTATGCTAGGACTTCACCACCAGACTCAAAGACAACAATAATCAGCCTTTCTGTACTTGTACATTGCCGCTGTTACGTCCGAGGCGCATAAAGGAAACGCCACAGAGTCCAGGCTCATGAACAAGTGGAAGCTGAAGCTTCTTCTTTAATAATTTTCTGACTACTTTTATAGAATAGATCACAAAAGTGCGTTGAATGGCAATAGGTAATTGGTTCCTCGGCCATCCACCCCTTGAGAGGATTGGCCAAGTCCTAAGATACCGATTCCAAAATATTTTCAAAGTCAAAGCCATAACAATTTTGCAAAACAGCCTGCGGGTGCAAGAAGTTTATGGAACTGTGACCTTGTTTAAAATAGTTTACATAGGAAAGACAGTCTGCTCACAGAATATTGAGAAAAGGCTGAAGAATTTCTCCACTTCTAGCTTTTTAGCACCTACAGTACATTGTTTAGGTCAGGATTTTTTGCCAGATCTAGGAGTCCCCCAGAGACACACAGGGTTTTTCCTCTAGCCTCTACAGCGCCATCAGCTCTGTGTTCACTTCTGGGTACAGCGGTTTGTCTCATGCCCCTTTGTTGTCTGTTCTGATTCCATCAGCTTGTATCTCACAGTCAGTAAGAACTGGAGGATTTTAACGTATTGTGGCCCCTGAAAAGTGTTTGTTGATCTTAATCCAAATAAAGTTGGAAGTAAGGAAGTGGAACTACTGGGTATCACCTTACAGCAGCCTTCCTGTACCTAAAGGGTTTCTGAGAGGGATTTCTCCCCAGGACATGCAGTGACTGGATGAGGGGGAGTTTGCCTTAAGCTGAAGGTGAGTAGTTTTAGATTAGGTATTAGGAAGGAATTCCTCCCTGTGAGGGTGGGCAGGCCCTGGCACAGGGTGCCCAGAGCAGCTGTGGCTGCCCCTGGATACCTGGCAGTGCCCAAGGCCAGGTTGGACGGGGCTTGGAGCACCTTAGGATAGTGGAAGGTGTCCCCGCCCATGGCAGGGGGTGGAATGAGATAATCTTGAAGATCCCTTCCAACCCAAAACATTCTGTGAGTCTATAACCATATTTTTTCCGAGAATATCGCCTAGAACTGATGCATCATGCAAATGTACCAATAAAAAATTAAATGTGCATCTAATTCAGGTCTTCCTTTTACTTTCAGTGGTGCAGTTTTAAATTCATAAAGAGTAGCATTTTCCAGTCAAATACTATGCAGATGGCCAACACTATTAATGCAGAGGGTTACTCTCACAGTTTTGTGGAATGCTATGTAATATTTGAGGATAAGGCTTGCTCAATCCCTCTTACTGAAGCCGTTCCTACTCTTCCATCCTTCTGCAGCCATATTTTGAGAGTGAGGGAAAATGAATGTGATAAATGCAGCAAACAATTACCGTCAGGAGAGAGGTTATGCCTTATCCTCGCAGCCTGAAGGGAGGCAATGAATGCTGAACACTGAAGTCTTTTTGCAGCTCAAGCCTCTCTCTAATTGAGGCAGTATTTTGTTCTTTATAAGATATGTGAAATGCATCTCATAAAATTATGCTCACTATTTGAAAAAGAAAAGAAAGAAAGAAATAGCCTTAACATGAAAAGCACTTTAAAGCGAGGGTCTCCTCGAGGTTTATTTCTGTAGGTGAAGTTCTACATCATTAATAATAGAAACTAGGGTGGGGAAGTGAATTCAGATGATTATTTTCTGCTTCTAATTATAATTCTTCATCACATACATTTTTAGAAGTGTCTGGTTCTGGATATTTCATCTAAAAATATTGAAGATTCCTTTGAAGGAAGTATATGTTCAACATGGACATATTTTCCCTTGTTTCAGATATGTTTTTAATATAACCAAGTGCTACTCTGTTTCAGTAAATTCAAGCTCTACCTAAATAATAATGGAGTGTATATTTTATTTTTGACTACTTACCATCTTTACACAATTTACTGTTCTGAAGTCACAAGGAACAAACTTCCTCAGAGGAGAAGCTTAACCCAGAAACAGTCAGCATGTGTTAATCTTCATTATTTCAAATGCTATACACTTTTTCTTCCTTTTTTATTAAATATTGAAGAATCCCCACATGCCTGGATGGAAACATTTCCCTTCAAAGTGTAGAAAATGTGCAGCACCATTTGCTTAACGCTTTCATGCACAGTCGCACTTTCACAGATACAGGCATGAACTCGAGGGGAGGCAGGGCCAGAAACTCAGCTATTATAAAATTGACACTTTGTGGAGGCCGTGGGACACTCAGAAATAGAAAATAGGGATTTATTTTCAGATTTAGAAAACAAAACTGGAGGCTGATCATTAGGAAAATGTTCTCAGCACCCAGACTGGTCGGGCCACGTGGGCACGACAAGTTACAGGTGCAGAGGTCAGTGCATGTAACCCAAATCAAAGATTTTATCAGCTGTGGTACCCACCTGTTGAGTTGGTTTTGGGCAGAACACAGATGCCACTACAAGAGGAAGGCAGAAACTCGACCCGGGCAGGGCACAGAGCTCCTTTGTTCTGCCAAGGGGCTCTGTTTGGCAGGGAAAATATCACGGATGTGCCGTGCATCGACAGGCCCATTGGGTGATCGGTTTATGTAGCAGGTGTAGTTATTGATGAAAGGCCGTTAAGCTGCTTCACGTCAGAGGATTTCATCCAGAGGCAAATCCAGCACATCCCAGATGGCTGCCACTCCATCCCTGCGAGTGCACGGCACAGAAAGTGTGTGTTCCATTTTCCCCAGGCGCACGGCACTGCCAGGCTCTCTGAAGCACAAGGCAGGATGCCATCATGCTTAGCCCGGACTGGCAGTAATTAGAGTGACCCAGGCTTTCTCAGAATGACTGCAGCTCAAGAAACGCAGCTTTACCTCCCCTGACCTTCTCCCCAGCTGCCAGACTGAACAAGCACCACGGGATTAAAAGCATAAATTAACTCAGTGGCTCCTTTGGGACAGCCTTGATGCAACAATGGACCTTTGCTTCCTCAAAACCTCAAGTCATCAAGTAAATGTGTAGGAGACCCTTCATTCAGTGGGTTTTATATTATGGTTTAGCTAATAATATGGAGGCCCAGGCC
Organism: Struthidea cinerea; assembly: GCA_013397865.1. Taxonomy (NCBI): domain Eukaryota; kingdom Metazoa; phylum Chordata; class Aves; order Passeriformes; family Corcoracidae; genus Struthidea; species Struthidea cinerea. The sequence continues at coordinate 548,332 of VZTI01001765.1, forward strand.
TTGTGAAAACGAGTATCTTAAAAAAAGGTTTAGCACAAAACCAAATTTCATCAAGGAAAGGGAGTGAATAGGTTGTGAAGTCAAAAGGCCAATCAAAATGGATACAAATTCACTGAACATCACAGTTGTCTGAGAGTTCTGTGCATTCCAAATTTGCAAACAGTTCGGACTGATAAATACGTGTCACCTTTGATGCACAACCATAAAATCCTTTTATAAAAAAGTATTAAGCAGGCAAAGTCTTAATTGATGGCTCGGGCCAACACAGCTGCTTTAGACAATGTATTCCCACCTTCAGACTTCTCCTAAGTAATGGAAGTTTTTGAAATATATTGCTTAGATGCACTTTACACGCATAATATTGCCCAAATATAGCCACCCATAAATGGTGAGACCATAAATCTTGCTCAAACAGGCTGTATAAAAAGCCGAGCAGCGCAAGGTTAGCTCTGCAAAACAACTGTGTTCGTTCTTTGCAAGACCTTCCTTCAAAAATATCCACATCAACATCTAAATTTGCCCCCTCTGCCTTCCTGCACGCCTTGGGTTAGCACAGAGCCTTCGAAAGGACAAGTTTGGGAGGAAAATTGTCAGGCTGCTGACAGCACTGCCACACCGGAGCCGGTGGCAAACCCCGACCAAAGTACAGCAGCACTTCTGCAGCGAGGGTGAAAACCAGTGAGCCCTATGCATAATGCAGGGTCCTGACACACCTCTGCTGCCCGTGGGGCTGGACAGGTGGAGCTCTGGAAGTATCAGCTGTAGGAACCTCTGCAGGCTCAGAAGAGATGTGGTGCTGTGACTGGGGTGCTGAGAGAGCTGTGGGAGGCTGGGGCTGGGGTGTTCCTGTCAAAGTGCCGCTGGCATCAGGGTTGGTGGGGGTAGAGAGATCAGAGAGAGGGGCTCTGTCCTGGGCCCAGAGGTGATCCTGGGAGTGCATCCAGGTCACCGGGGATGGACTGAGAGAGGATTGTGTGTTTATGGACAGACTGGGCCTAGGAGAAGTGTTCATTGTAGTTTGTGGCCTTATAGGGCATTGTTTGCCTGTTACCATAATAGGTGAAATCTGTGCAATGCCCCAGGTGATTGGGGGACACTGTGGGGAACATCTTTCCTGTTTATATGAAGTGATATCCTGTTGGGGGCTGGGATTTAGGGAATTCTGACTGCGCAATAAAGGGCTTTGTATTTTCCATCTGATGAGCAAGGTCCTTGCCCACGCGTCATTACTGCAGGGGTGGGGAAAATGAAGCTTCTTCCACAGTTTTCAAAGTATTGACTTTGATAGTACCTTAATTTGGACCAGTTTTACATCAGGGTCACCTGGACTGCCTTCAATTTCACTACTTTGATGTTATGCTGACATGAGAAACTGATATTTTCCTTTTTCTGACAAGAACATCTAGATGGAAAATGGCCGTGTGGATGGTAATGGGAAGAATGAAAGCAGGCTGCTGTTTGTTTGCTTTTTGTTTCAGCGAGATTGAATCTCTGATTTGGAAAATTGATTCGTTTTGCTTGATCTTTCCCAACATAGCGCTGAGGATAATTGCTAAATATGTTTGTCCTGAAATCTTTGTGGTATCAGAGTTCACTCTGCTTTATACTCCCCAGTCCCTGAAGACAAGGAGCTCAGAGGGCACGCTATGCATTTCTTATTCTTTGACAAAGAAATAACGTAGCACAGCTTGAACAAGGCTACTGGAAGAGATGCAATTCAAGAGATCCTTTCATTTGTCGCTATGATCTCTTTTTACATGAATATATTATGCTTTTGAAACCTTTTCTTGGGAGATAAGCATGCAATTTAGAACTATAGGCAAGTAGAGACAGAGAAAAATAAAGCGGATGAGTGGAATGTTGGAATTCCAAAAAAGTGGGATTTTGAACAGCAGTAATTTTATGGCTATGATAGCAGTTATGTGGATTCAGTAGGTATAGGGTTTTACCACTAAATTGTTATAGAGATGATCAGGAAGTCTAGGAAGAGTAAAAGATATGGCTCTCCATTTATTTCCTTAGTTTACACATCATTTACATCTTTTTATTCTCTTTCATATGTTTTATTTTCCAGTATTAAAGGCAGGATCTTTGAGCAATTTTTTTTCCTGCATTCTGGACAAGACACGAAAATGCCAGTGTGCATTTAACCAGAGCAAAAGAAAGAGAAAGGGTCCTGCATGCACAAAGCAATTGCTATTACAAACTGAATTTACCTCGATTTGATGTCTTTCAAGGCTGGGAAGGATGAGCAGGATGACTTCTGTTTCCTGCTGGGGCTCATCATAGCAAGCGGCATCACTTTATTTTCAGGTGCAGAGGAGGACTGGAGGAGGTGAAAGACCTCGTGGGTGTTTGCCCACAGTTCTACTTCCCAGGTGAAACCTTGTGCCTGTGCCTTGCTATCAAACTCCTGCAAAACTCCCGCAATGTTTGGCTGTGTCAATAACAGAGCTGTAAAATTTGTGCGCTTTTCTCTCTAAAACCCTTCTCACCCTATGGCGATGAAGAACAAACTGAAAACCTGGACATTTTAACAGCACTCCTCTCCTACAAACAGCACCCTGTCCCTGCTCTTGATCACAGTGAACCATCCCCCTTAAAATTAAAACTCATTTCCACGGCAGACTTTGCTCGTAGCACCAGTACCAGGTCAGCACAGAATCTGGTGTACAGCTCCTCTGTCACCCTGTCATAGCATGACAATAAAAAGGCTGCTGTCCATTACTATTTCCTTCAACTTGAATATCTGGGTGTAACAAATCCAAGGGACAGTTCTGACAGCTCATCAGACGGTGAGAAATTACCCTACCTCACTAAAATTGTTCTTGGGTGTGCAGATAACTCTTTAATTCCTGGCAATGAGGGCAGAATAAAAACTGAGATTAACAAATCTGGTTACGTAAGAAATCTGAGATGGAAAGAGAAGTGAACATTGAGTCATAAAGGTAATGATCTCACAAGCAGCACAACGAGTGCAGAGGGGAGAGAGTTTTGATGTCAGTCACGCAACATTAGAAATTATTCACTGTATTTTTTTTTTTGGCAATTTCTTCTTTAATTAGAAGGACTGTACCTATACACCACGCACTGATGTAAATCACCTGTCTGTCCGTCTGTCTGAATATCCATCCAGCTCCAGCCTCTCCTCCCTTTGTTATTTCTCACAGCTGTCCCTGATGGTACCACTGGAGCAGATCGTGGCTGAGTAAATCCATATATTTTAGGGATGAGCTTTCATGCAAGTGACACTAATTATCATGAAATAACAGAACTGTATCATTAAACCACCTGACCACATATACCGTGCTGTTTTATGTTCCATCACCCTCTGAGTGCTTCTGCTGGTTCCAGTGGGTGGGTTGTTTTTCTTTTCATCACTTCTCCCGACAGATAAAATTAAACTGTCTCAGCCCGAGAAAAATTATGAAATCTGCAGCAGTGAATAATCAGTCCTTTCAGACAGAAGCAGCCATGGGGACATTTTAAAACTTTCAAAAAATTGTCACTTGCCGACTGTGGTGGCTTCTTGTTTTACTCACGAAGGAGCCAGCAGAGTGTACCTGCTCTGATTTCACACGTAATCCCACGAGATGGGTTTTGTTGGCAGCAGATGATTATTTTTAGCTTTATTGTCAGAGCCAAAGACAAGATTTCAATATTACAAAGGAGAGGATAGTCTTCAGTGATGGCACTGTGCTAATTGGTGTCAAAATCTGGTTCTTGACAGACAGAAGTAGCTTGAGAGAGAAAATAAGCGCAGAGCCAGGTTTATTGATAAATTGCTGATAAGCCCAAAGGTTTACTTTCTTTGGGCAGCACCCTCCAGCCACTGGGAGGGCTTTCAATGCTCATTATCACAGAAATATTTGCTGTATGAAGATAGGAGAAAAAAAATTGGCTAGAAGGTTTTAAGGGAACACAGCTCATGCTGTTGTGTGTTTGACAGTGGGTGTTAATCCTTTTGATATCCCAACAGCAACCTCCCAACACCCCAGCACATTACTGTTTATCATGGCACTTTTTAATGATCTTCTGGTAATTTTCTCGTCATGGTTTTCCCAATTGACCTGAATTATACATTCCGGGGCAAGTTTTATGAGCCATTATATGAAATGCTTCACTAAAATCTTTACATACAATCATATTATACACTTCTTTGCGTTATTGAAATCCGTGCTTGCTAATGCACATGTTTTCTGGGTTTTTTTTTTTCCATGCGAATTGTTCATCTGTGACTAATCATCCACTTCCAGCTAGAGATTAAAAAAACCCACTGTCTCGATAAATTTCAAAAATAGCTAAAGAGAACAAAATAAGTCAAGTGAAAGTAGATAATTTCCTTTCCTTAAAGACTGAATACATGAAGTAATTCTCATTTACCATCAAGTAGCTATCTTGCAGTGCAGCCACTTGGCTGTACACTCCACCTCAGGCTCACCCATACTGCAGCTGCAGACGTGGTTACATCATAACCTGAAAGAAGGTAAATTTAGATGGGATATTAGGAAGGAATTGTTCCCTGGGAGGGTGGGCAGGCCCTGGAACAGGGTGCCTAGAGAATCTGTGGCTGCCCCTGGATCCCTGGCAGTGCCCAAGGCCAGGCTGGACATTGGGGCTTGAAGCAGCCTGGGACAGTGGGAGGTGTCCCTGCCCATGGCAAGGGGTGGAACAAGATGATTTTTAAGGTTCCCTCCAGCCCAAACCACTCTGTGGCTATATAAGCAGCTCTGGCAAAGCACTGCTTCTCTGCTCCTAGTTTTCTCTGGGTGTTAATAGTGAGCATTTAATTTCAAAACAAATCAGAGATATCCATAAAATCATGTCTGAGCTCCTGCATGTGGAGTAAGGTGATGTAGAACCTTTCAAAGGCAATAACACCCGTCATCTTCAGAGCCTGGTGTCTCAAACCTGGGCTGGCCAGGGCACAGGGCAGCGCTCAGTAGGGAACAGATGTGCAGGAAGAGAGGAATGAACAGAAGGTCACAGGAGATGTGCCTTGTTTTTTAAGCTTATAAGTCTTTGGGGTCTTTTTCTCATTATCCAATTGATTGTTTTAATCCGTAGCTCTGAACAGAAACAAAGGAGAAATTCTTAGAGGTATTCTTCTGATTTGTTTCCCTGAGCATTTCCAGAGAGTGTTTTACTGGATGTACTGAACATCCACTCAACAGAGAGTGACCAACGTTTTCTAGACTGCCATATGCAGCTCTGAGCTCCTGGGCTCTCTGGAGGAAATTCATCACTAACAGTGAATTAATGCAGTGTGCCCAAAATTCATGCGAATTTATCACCAAGGTGATATTGCTGTTCTGAAAACATCCCCAAAGATGCCGCACAAATGCATTTTTAAAATCCCGACGGGAATAAATGTATGTGACACACAGCTCAGGTGACTAGAAGTTTAAAAGCTATTACTTTCCATCATTAGTAATCCCCAGGGCTAGAGCATTCAGCTATGAAGACAGTTTTGTACTTGCAGTGACACAAGGTCATCATAAAGAGATTATTTTCTGCAGTGCTTAGCTGGAGTTTCTTTCCTCAAATGACTTGCATGGCTACAGGTAACTGTGTTTTTATCACCAGGAAAACAAATACAAAACAAACAAAATGATCCAGGCCCGAACTCCTGCGTCTTCTCAGAGCACTGAATGTCAAGGGTTTAAACTTCTCCAGAAGTATACATTCTGAATTTGCATTCTTCAGAAGACACTTACAAATATTCAGTATAATGTATTTATTAGCCCAGATGAAATACTTCAGCAGATACAAAGAGATTGCCTATTATGTACCAATTTATTAGTTCATTTCACATTAGTCTGTGATTTATACTACATAGCTTCAAAGGGGATGACAGAATAGAAAGAATAAAATTATGAGATTTATGCTTCAAAATGTATTATGAAATGGACCAAAATAATAGTAGTTAAAAGATGACTTTAAAAATATCTCTCAATGGCGGTGCAAAGAAAATGGAAAAAGAAGGATAACTTTAGTAGTAGTATCTCCTTTTAAACATGATTTCCCTTGTTTGCATTCTCCTCCAAAACCAACATGTACACTATTTATTCTCATGACAGCCAACAGTAAAAGGAGTGGAAAGCTGATATTAGTATCGGTCATCGCTCAGATAACTGTGGTGTCTTGACAACTCGGAGCACTGCAGAATTTCAACTTTCCTTTCACTTTAGTAACACAGGAGTTGTGAAAAGCAACGCTTTTGTAATCCCGGTGAATTCTGAGGGTGCATAGCTGTAAACCATAATGGAAATACTGCTAATAGCAGCAGCCTGGAGCCTCCCAGGCGCAGAGATCATTCATGTGTTCACCCAGCATGTGAGGCACCAGCAGAAATAATAAATGTTAATGAAGGAGAGTTTTACACAACCTCACGGGGACACCGGCAGGGCGTGGAGCACCCGCAAAGTGCAGCGTGGAAACCTTGAAAACTCAGAAACTCAGGTCATGCACGCTGCTGTGCTGGCAGAGAATCCCATTTTCCTGGAGAATAATTACTGATCAGGCAGCTGCTGAGACTCTTGTGGGAGAGGACACGCATGGGGGACAGGGGAAGTGGTACCTGTGGCACTGCCGCAATGCCCATGCGGAAGGGCACGGCAAAAGGAGCACAAAGAGGACAGGGAAACCTCCAGAGGGGGAAACACAGAGATTTCTCTTTCCAGTGGCTCTCTGTGAGATCCTTCTTGGCCTTTACCAGCCCTGTTAGGCTTCCCCTTCTTGACACGCCAGAATTTTGAACAAGTATAACGCAATGATCGACCTGCGCACGTAAATGTGATTAACAACGCTCTTCTTTTGAAATCACGTTTTTCCCAGACATTTTGTCCTTTGCAAACTTGTCTAATACAGAAAGTTGCCCGGGACACAATCCATGACTCCCCTCGTTTATCCCAGGTTTTACCATTTTTGTATACCACACTCTGCCTCCTACACAGCCAGCAGTTGTGCCACACCGCGTTAAATCTTGCTAAACTGCTAACATCAACTGTGGCCAAAAAAACCCCAAAAAGCCTTGACAGAAGCTATTACTGAAATCTTAAACTATAAAATAAGCACATGTGAAAAAGGGAATGTATCGTGGAATATTTCTGTTGCAGTATTTCTCTTAGGAATAAACATTTGTCTTGCTGTATTTGGGTTCTGATAAAACACTAGGGAAAAAATGCCTATCTTTGGTAACATGGAATTTTAAATATTAATAGATATTTTCTGCTGCTACTTTCTCCTGCCCTGACCTTCTGCATTATCTGTTTCTCTTTGCTGGAAATATAAAGTTTTCAGGCTGAAGGGATATAGGCTATAATTTTAAATGCCTAAACCCAAGCCAGTGGATACAGATTTCAGTCTATTTTCCACTGAAACACAGTAAGAAGCACAAGATGCAATTATTTATAAGCACTTGGAATAGCTGATGCTGTATTCACAACATCCATCCTCTGAAAACAAATTTTGGGGCTGCCAAATGCCTCAGTTTTTGGGTGGTCAATGGCAAGGGAATGAATTCCACTCAACTCACGTGCACAGAATATCCTTCATTTTCAGATGCTCACTGGAGCACTCAAAATCCTTAGGAAGAAAAGCTGCCCCTTATAAAATATATTTAATCTTTTTCTCGAGGAAGAATATGGAGGAAAATATCCCTGTCACGGGGTCCCTAGATAAAAAAATACACGACTTACGTTATAAAAATTACAATGATCAAAATTTCCAGTAGCAATTGTGAGTTTTTAACAAAGATTATTATTAGGACCCGATAACACAGCAGGGCACATTACACTGAAAAGACGCTTGAAAGCATAAGTATTTTGCATTTTGTAGCCAAAATGCACTGCAAAAATGAATTTCAACTTTTTTTTTTAATGAAAGAAAAGGAGCAAGTACACTAAGGGGGTTGGAAGGAAGATGTTCTTTAAGGCCCCTTCCAACCCAAACCACTCTGTGATTCCATGATTCTGTAAAGAACAAAGCTGCTAGATTTTTACCACCTATTTCCATTCGTCTATAGAAATAAAGGAGAAAATTTTCCATTATGGGGCATTTTCCCCTAGTTTAGGAGTCACAAGTGTGGTTTTTGAGCCCGTTGCTGCAGTTGCCTCAGCAGGTCTGGGTGTTCAGAACCTTCACACAGGACGTGTACCTTACACAGAGTAGTTGCACCTTAGAGAAGTTGTGCAGAAAATTCTATAAGCCCAGCTGGAGGGGCAAAGTTTGAATTGAATAGAATTGTGCCCCTCTAGGCATAGAAGTATCAGCTATGGCTTCCTGAGGCAATAATTAAAGTAATGCATAATGAAAATTCATTTGTATTAATGAATAGTATATTAAGCAGGCATTAATATTGCATTAATTTTAGATTTTAAAAATCAGATATTATAAAAATTAAGAATATGACCTGTCCTTTATTTCTTTATGAAGGTCTGTGTGACTTTAGACCAAAAAACCACACGTTTGATGAAAAGGCATGATTATGGTCCGAGGAGATCTTGGCACTGACCGTTCCAAGAGAAAAAAAACTGGGAAGACTGACACTTCATAGAAACATGGGCAGAAACTGAAAGAATAGAAGGGCAGATAATGAAAACCAACATTTTTTTTGCTAGCAAGGGGATTTTGTAAAATCTAGTTTCTATATGGAAAACCAAAATATCCTTCAACCCCTCTAAGGAATTTCCTGTATAGTAATGGGCAATAATATGATAAAAAAATCAGTCCAGTACTAAGATAGTTTAAAGGACTAACGACAGAGCTCAGCAATCACATTTAAAACAAAATTGTTGATTTATCCCCCTGGAAGAATAAAATGTGCCTCAACAGAGGTGCATATTGGCTCTCTGGTAGCCGTCTGTTGGAGCAGGGCACCCAACAGCCTGATCAATAAGGGCCATGGAAAGAAGCACCAAGGAAACCTGACACTGGTAAAATGCACCCAGCACCTTCAGGAGTGATTATGAACGGAACAACAAAAAAAACCAACCAAAAAAAAAAAAGGGAAAAATAAGAAAAAAAAAAGAAAAAATCTAGCAACGCCAATGTCAAAAAAAGCAGGAGCAGCCGCGAAGCAACAAATAATATCCCAACGAATTTGGACTGCCTGGTGTTTTACACAATGTGCATTATGTCTCCTCCAAAGGCAGGAAACTGTCACCAGCAGCAAAATGACCCCGCAGCAGACCTGTGGATTGTGCTACCTGCAGAGCTCAGCTACAGCCATTATCCGCCGAGCCCAGAGGGGCAAACAGTGCCCAGTCTGAGGAATAAGCAAGGACAAATAATTGTACAAGAAGGAAAAAAAAAAAAAAAAAAAAAGGTAGCTCTGTGTGTGACTGTGAGTTGAGACCAGCCTCACTGCAAGAAAAAGATATGATTGGGGAAAAAAGAGATGGGATAGTTTGGAAAAGATTCGGATAATTACGACGTGAAATGCAAAGTCCGGAAAGCGCAGTTTGAGTGGGTTTGCTGCAAAATGAAGTTTCAATGAAGGCTTAAAAGGAGTTTGGTCGTGGTTTGTATATAAAACAAGTGAAAATAGTTTTTTTGAACCCAAAAGCCTACTGTAAAAGAGTGTTTTATTGGTGAAAGGGGTCAATATACAGATATAAGAAGGAGAAAGGGACAGTGGTGAATTTACAGCATTTAACTGCTAGAAAATATAGAAATGTTACCACTCTTTTACAAATATGTGTATTCAGGATATTTCCGTGGACTTCTGAAATGCTGACTGGAGTGTAAATAACAAATGTGTGTAATTAAGAGTGCCCAACCTGCTCTCAGCTCTGCAAAGACACACACGAGCCATTAAGGAGGGCCATTTGGCAAGGCAATAACTCAATATAACCTGGAATAAGGGTTCCAGATGTGGGGTTTGCTATACCATTTTTGATAAACAAACATCCTTTTTAAACCCTTGGAGAGCTGAAAGTTCTTTGTAGCCATGAATGAATTTTTTTTTGTAGCCATGAATAAGTTAGAACCTCCTCTGACCTTCGTGAGATTTAATCTTTGAAATATATGTCATTTTAAAACCAGGACATGGGACTTCTGCTTTCTTGTAAATTATTGCAAAGGGCTCTACTTGAGCTCTGTTTGACAGTTGCAAAGCGCCAAATTTATTTGACTGAGACAAAATTTGCCCTGAGTGACTTCTGTGATAAAGCTGAGGAGATCCTTGCAGGAAGGTTTTGGTGCAGTTGAAATACACTTGGCTTGTAAATAAGCACTTTTTAGGTGCTATAGCATGACATGGCCAGGTTGCCTCCCCATCACGTGTAGCAGAATTTGGAGCTCACAGGGCCTGAGGTACACGTCAGGTTTTAGCTGCAGCATCTCACAGTTCACCTCATCTACTTGATTTTCAGATGCAATTTTATGTTTCTTTATTACAGCAGGTGACTATAGTTCTAAAAAACAAAAAAGAAAACTAGACTTGAAAAATAAAAATATATGAGCGGTCTGAGTGCTGACATCACTCAGCATCCACCAAAGTCAATAATTGCACTTTCAGTGGGAGCAATCTGAGGCCAGTTTTTTGTGCTTTCAAAAGCTTTTTTCTTGACTATATGTCTTTCCCGTTTTATTTTTTTGTTTGTTTGTTTTTAAATTACTGGATATTTAGCCATGTCCTGTGCAGGCTTTTTTTTTTTTTTTTTCTTCTCTACAGAAGTCAATACAGTAAAGGGACAGAGAAAAGTGCTCTGTGTTCTAAAATATATTTGGTAGTGTGTACCTTACCATGACAGCTGGGATTTTTAAGCTTAGCCAAAAAAAGAAAAGGCAAGAAAGCAGAAGACTTTTTCCCAGAAACTATCAATTTTATGGAATAAATAAACTCTACAAAAAAATAATTTAAGCTCCTAGAAAACAACCTTAATATATAACTCATCCTACAATAGGCCATTCATTTAACTGAGATGTTTTGATATACTTTATGTAAAAATAATATATTGAGGTATTTCTCTACATTTGCAATTAAACCTCATGCTCACAATAGCCACATGAGTAATCAGAAAAAAATTGCAAGGAATATATTGAATGTCACGAAGGCAATAATGTGTTCCTTTATTACAGGGGAATTTATTTCTTACAATCCCCACCGCCCCCCAAAAAAACCAAAACTGAAACACACACACACACACAAAAAAAAAAAATCCAACACTTGAACAAAGCAGGTAAAATATTATTAATTAGCTAACAGTGATATAAATTACTACAGAGGGTGACAGATTGTGTGGATTCCACTCCCCACTCCAGCATGCCTGGTACATTTAAAAGCAAGACCCATCTGAGTATTCAAGAAGCTAAGAAGTAAAAATGAATAAAGCAACACTTTTATTAAGTACCAAGACAGCAATTTTCAGTACTGGGATATTTCACTAGATATTCTCCTCCTGGGAACTAAGGCAATGTCTTCAGCAAACAAATATTGAAATAATATTGAAGGGTTTCTCTTAGTGATCGAGAAAAAAAAATACACAGAAAAAAAAGAGTTGTTGAACACTCATGAAACCTCACCAAGGATTTCTCGGAGCTGTGATTTTTTTCCCTTGGAGTTTTTTGGAGATAAGCCATAAAACATAAAATCAGTGAAGATTTGTTAAGCAGGAGATGTGCTGAAATTCATCAACCAGACAAACACCTCATTGCATCTCAGAGTACATGAGGGACCTCATCTGAGAACAGGTACACTTCAATGTTTTCATTTTCCTGGGCATATTTGCTTACAGGAAAAGGTAACAGCACAGCACACCTGAGGCTGGCCTCAATCTAATTACCCTGACTGGAGAGAGTCAAAAGTGCCTCTAAAAAGCACAAAACCAGCTGAAAGTGATGTTAGAACCCAGTTCCGGTTGCCAGTGGGGGGTGACTTCAGAATCACACTGAGAGAAGTGTTTTCAGAAATTACTTTAAAAATCAGTGTTTTGGTTGTCTTTCTAATAATAGCTTTTCAATTTTGAAAAGAAAAAAAAATTACCTCATTGTTACCAAAATTCTCCCTGTATTTAGCCATCCTCCCTGCTTTTCCTAGGCACCAAACAGTAATATAATTCGAGGCATTTTAAGCTATTTCTGAACTTTAAATGCCTGAAATACGCTGAGTTTAGGTGAGAAACAAAGTAATTTGCTAATGGTTGCCACCCATATATTATTAAAAATACAGTTAGTTCTGCCATTTATTTTGGAGACTCTGCTGTGCTGTGTTCCGAGGCATTCCCTCCATATCTCCAGGAAGATGACTTGTCACGCTGTGGGAATTCAAGGACACTCAGATGCCAATTTATCACTCCTTCTCTCTCCCAGAACATGTTCCAGTTCTGAGCTACTTGGTGCCACGTAATTTATTCCACACCAGTACAGGTTTCCCTGTCCCTGCCGCCTCTCTCCTGCTGGTTTCCAGCAGCATTATCCCGACCATTTATCTGACACAGGTAACTCCTGATCAGGTAAACATGCCCTTCATGCAGTTTTGCCCTTTACAGTTAAGAAAGTTTTATTTTTAAAGAAAAATGCACTTTGGTGGGTGCGGCGCAGGCCCCGGAGGCTGATGAGTTGGAAACACTCGTGGAAACGCTCATGGAAATATCATTTCAAGGTCCATGTGCAGCACCACTCACCTGGAGGATTCCAGCAGCCAGAAAGCATTTTAAGAGGCAGCTTTATTAAGGTATTTCATTGCTGCATCTTAGCAGGAACACCTTGCCAAGGATGTTCCTTCTCCAGAGTCCTCTTACCTGCCAAAGTTCTCAGCTGTCTGAAATTCTCCAGCTTCTCATCTGAAACCTGCCGCAATTTTATTATTTATGTGCTACTGACACACCCTTCTGCACCACCTCACTGTCACAGCTTGAAGCTCTATGTAAGGTGGTCTGAATTGAGTCTAAAAATAAATTTGTAAAATGAGTTAATAACAAAAAATATCTACAAAACAACATTGTGTCATAAGTGATGCAGTAACCTTGCAACAGTGAAAAAAGTGATCTATTTTCCTGCTGAAACTGATATTATATCAAAATACCTTTCATGTCTAAGTCTCAGTGCATTCTCTGTGATCTTAATCATGAGTTCTGGAGGATTTCTAAGCTCAGGCAGCCACAATCCAGCCTCAGACTCAAACCATGCAATAGTGCCCTGTGGTGGCACCTATTGTACACCGACACCAATTTCAAGTTTGCCAGTGTGGTTAACACACATTTTGTCCTAGTGTTTCAGCTCTTCCTATTCTCTCTCTGTACTCCTTTTTTTTTTTTTTTCCCCTACTTCACTCCTTTTTGCCCAAAATTGGAAAGCATGGAGCGCAGAGGAGGTTGAAGATGGGACTGTTTCATTTAATCACCGGTATGTCAGGGGAAAAGAAGCAATGTCTTTTTTCCTCTGAAAAAATATACTTATTTGATTACTGACTGAAATCTCATAACTTTTGTGCTGTGAGGCATGAAACTCATCCTGTCAAAAGAATAGCACCTTTAGTCTAGAGTTACTAAATATTTATTTCGGTGGCAATGTTCTGTAAAGCTTCGACAGCTGAGATTGAGTCCTACTCCCAGGCCCTTTCCCTTTTTATTGATCACATTAACACTTTTAGCACTCTGCCTACGTAAACGGTCACCAGAGAGCATTCACTCAACACTTTTGCATTGAGCAGCATTATGTTTGCCTGTGTATAAATCAGATGAACTGCCTTTATCCACCTGGGGTCACAGAGTGATCAGATCACACCCCTGATACCAGCCAGACCCTTGAATGAACTCTCAGGGTGATAGAAGGGGTTTTATTCTGCCTTTCCTAGAGCTGTTTTAAAAGCTTCCCAAGACCTGCTGGATCCCTTGTTCCAGGCCCTCAAAAAATTAACAGCAAGGATGTAGATTCCACCTCTGGGGGAAAAGGTTGCAGCTCCTCTCCAGGAAATATGTCCTTTCTAAAAGGCAAGATAATTTTCTCAGAGGTAGATGAAATATTTTCGACACAAGGAAGCTGTCAACACAGCAAAGTCATTTCACAAGCATATGGGTAAGGAGGAAACAGCTTCAGGGAGGTGGGAAACCTCCTGAATCTGCCTTAGGATGTGACTTTCTTGTTTTAACATGAGCCGTGAGGAAAAACTCAGTGTGAAGCACAGCAAAGCTCTCCCACACGTGTGACCTGTGTCCTGGCCACAGGCCTGTAACCACTCATAGCAATTTTGAACGAATACCACCAAAAGTGTACTTGTCCATCAAAAATGGGCTTTTGAGACAAGTCAGACCTGGCTGAGTTTTTTTTAAGAAAAGCTTTGGCCAGAGATTGCGCTGTTACCTCCCTGTGGCTGCCCTGGGTCACCTTGGGGCCCACAGGATGGCACTGTGCCACAGAGGATGCAGCCACCCTGACGATGCTAAAGTGATTATTGGATGGCACGATAGAGACTCACCACAGCATTACAACTTCTTTTCATAAAGAGAATAATTCCCAGAGAAGAGAATTTTCTTGAGTGGTAATGCTTTCCTCTTACTTTTAGTGCTAACACATATTGAATGTAATAACTTTTTGGTACCTTATGTGATTAAAAAATGTCACTGAATGTGATAGTCCACTTTTTATCTATTTTTCTTGGCAAGCAGTATTTAAATCAATATAAGAAGAACTTAAGTTTGTGGGAGAAATACACGTACCAAAAAAACAAAAAAAAAAAAAAAAAATGTCACAAAACAAAACTTTCTGGAACCTGCTCAGATAAATCAGGCCTGATGATAAGACTGAGTTTTGAACCCTCCTTGAGAAGGTCTTCATGAATCAAACATGTCCATATAAAAATCTCTGCACAAATGGGTTACTGCTTCCATGAAGACCAAGTACCCCAGGAAATGCTGGGGATGCTGCTGTTCAATGTGTATTTTCATGCCTGGCCCACATCAAGATTGTTCTCCTTGAAACATCTGAAGCAGGTTCTTCTTTGTTTTACAGACCATTCGTATGGGTCCTTGAAATAAAATTTAAGTCAGTTCAAAAATAAGTCAATTTGGTCAAAAATAAGGTCAATTTAGTTGAGCCTGTAGAGAGGACTACTAGGAGACTGTAACACAAACTAAGGGGATAAAAAAAAGTGCATTTGAAGCCTAGAAAGTAAAGAGAATATGATTAACCACTGAATACTTGCAGAAAGTAGATATCAACTGAGAACAAATACCCTAGCCAAAGGCTTGCTGGTTTTGGCTTTCTCTATTGACATGTCTTTACCTCAACCCTAAATTTTTCTCACTTCTGCCCTTCCAGTTCTCTCCCCAGCAGGTGGATTTGTGGGGCTGAGTTGCCTTCCAGGGTCAAACCACAACAAACAGAAAAAAAATACAAAAAAAAATTGGATACAGATATTAAAAAGGGCATGTGAGAGCAAGAAATCTCCACTCTAGCAAACCGGTTTCATATTTTCATTTGCTGAAGTGACAGCAGTAATGACATTCTGCACATTTAAATATACTCATACTATTACTCATAAGGTATTCACCACGAAACATTCAGCCTTTCAAGCCTCTGACAACTGACTTTAGGATTATGGAACAATTTTCCCTTTCCACTGACAAAGTCTAGGTATTTTTCACTGCCAAGACCTTACCTAGGCTTTGGGCGTATCTTTTGTTGGGCTGCTGGAAATCACCAGCTTGGAAAACTTTCTCGCACCTTCACACCTGTGCCTCATTTTTGCACTCAGGATTATGCTGTTCAGCAGCTTCTGGGATCTGGAAGAATTTCCTGATATTAGAATAAAGCATTTGGAACATTTCTTCTCTTGTTCTGCACTTTGCTTCCTCTCTGTCTCCCTCCTAGTGTTTCCTTGAAATTTTTGAGTCCATCAGACTTCCTAAATTGCTGACTTTGAACAGCGTAGTGGTTTGAGGATATTTGTGGCAGAAAAGACGTTCTTTAGAAGCACTGAATTTTTTTTTTTGACTCTGTTATCAGTGATTTATATCCTGCAGTAACGAAGGGCAGGGACTTGGTGCCTTTACATTAAATTCCTCGTGGGAAGAGGCCATAATTGAATATAACTTTTCTATGGCACCAACATTCTGTCCCAGTTGCCACCCTCATTTCTTAGGACACCACTTCCCACTGGACACAATCCAGCTGGTGCTAACCAAGCCCCAAATAAAAAATGCAGCCTGCAAAAGAGTAATTACTGTTACGTCATATCTAGAGTTTTATCATTAACTTGTCTGCATCTGTGAATATCAGCAAAAAATTTGAAGAAGAAAGTTACAGTTCATTTGATACCATTCAGCCATAAATCTCCATCACGTGTGGGAGAACATTCCCTTTCCACTCAACAAATTCACCTCCGAACCCCAATTGCATCCCACTTTGGCATGTAGAGCTTTCAAAAAAAAAAAAAAACAAACTAAAAACCAGAAAATGAAATTTCCACAGATAGAAGTGCAGAAGTCCAGATCGTGTCTGTGTGGAGAGTTGTAAGGTCATTCTCAGACACCTCATATCTTTGGTAAAGAGAGATCTTTATGCAGAAGGAACAGTAATCTCTGTCCCACTAACCTGAACCCAAAGTTAATGGTACTTACCAAAGCCCTAATTAATTAATTTAAAGAATATTTATTAACAAGGAGGTTAAATAAATTAAAAGCAAAAAGCAAACTACTGCAAAACAACCAACAGTTGAATTTTATAACTTCTTAACTTCTGGGGAGCTTTTCAACTTCTTTCACCTCTGCCTGTTTTCCTTTCTTCACCACCTCCATGAGATCTCCTCTTTTATCCCCCATTCCCTTATGCTATTAAGCAAAAATTGCAAGAACTTATATTTAATAAGATCCCATGCCATAGAATACAGCCACATTTGTTGTTGGTTGGTTGGTTGGGTTTTTTTTCTGATGTGCTTTCAGGGTAGGTTCCTCAAAATTTTCCATGGTTTTCCATTCTTCCGTTCCCACTTTTTGCTCTCATCTTTTCCTTCCATTGAGCTGGCTGTCCCAAATTTTAAAGCTGTGAGCATCAGATTATATTTTAATGTCTTTGGCATGGGGATATCCAAGAAAAATGGGTTTCTGTTGACTCTCTAACTTCTTTCCCGAAAGCAATTTGCATCTGCAGGGCCTTGCCTTCGTCACAGCACGAACCACACCCCTGTTCTACACCATCTCATAACTCTTACTCCCTATCTCCCATCCACAGTCACCAGGCTTGAAGTGAAATTATCCCTCTTTGTGCGGCTGATAACATGGGAGGGGTAAGGAAACAAAGAAGGCAGTACACGATCTGTTCATTTGAGCAAAGTGTGGGTGATAAAAAAAAATTGATATCATTTAGGTTATTCCCAGAATTCCCAAGTTTCCTGGTTTTTTCTCAGAGCAATCCCAGTGCTCCTCCTTCTCTTTGCAATGGTGCTCTCAGACATAATAGCCTTGGTTGTCACAGCTCTGTAAAACTAGAAATGGGTAAGAGAAATAGAACCTCCACAACACATAAATTGACTATTTCAATTATATTTCCATTTGTCTTTCACTTATTATAAAATTAGTTGCAACTATAAATGCACAGAAATCTAAAGTCTAAAGTCACATGGGGCAGGATTTACTTACCCTCCCTGTGAAAACACCCCAATTGTTATGTGAGAATGTAATCAAGATTATATCCCTGATTACAGATCTGCCTGAGTTACACTGAAAACTTTGTAATGGCCAAGAACAGGAATACAACTATATGCAAAATCAAGAATTTAGCATTAGGATAAGTAAAATCATAACAGCCTAATCAAAGATCTGTGATTTAAAGGAAAAGAATAAAAAGTGTTACCAAAAAAAAAAAAAAAAAAAAAACAAAACCAAAAAAAAACAAAAACCAAAAAAAAAAAAACAAAAAAAACAAAAAAACNAAACTCAAAACAAAACAAACAAACAAACCACCAAATACACCAAAAAACCCCTCAACATCACAATATAGTTAAAACTGTAAATACACTTCTTGATTCTAATAATTTTCCCAGCTCTTTTCTCATATATTCACCACTTCCTGGGGTCCTGACGGTGAGGTCTTCAGTCTGGCAAGGAGCACAGCAAGTTGTCAGCACCCCAAGTCCTTCACTTGATGATGGTAGGAGTTTCTCCTTCATTAGTCCAGGACCTGTTGGTGGGTTATTTTATGTTTATTAATGTGCTTTACACTTTGGTCTTTCTTCATCAGTCTGCAAGTCATATTCCATCCAAATTCGCAATATACTTTGGGACCTTCTCACATTATATACTTGTTCTTTGTTCTCCTTTCCACCTGAAAAATCTGACTTTACCCAGTTTTCACTTGTTTAAGTGATCAGTGATGAATTGTTCACAGCCATAAGCTCTCCAGTGCTGCCTGTGCCTTATCACCCCATGGCTGCTCCTCTTCTTCACATCCCACACCCCTATTTCTCAAGAGCCCTGCTACCACACCAGGACTCCCTTCCTCTACACCACGCCACCATCTCACTCAAAAAATATTTCGTTCTACAGAAGAATAATGGCTTGTTACTCTTATCTACACAAAAACTCGGCTTGTATCACATGTGGAAAGACAATCAAAAGTAAAATAAATTAGGTACAGCCATCTGGTCTTTAGAAAAATTACTGATGTGATTACAGCACGAAAAAACAGAGCTCCAGGCAGTCCAAGAGAGGTTCAGGCAAAATTAGCCCGAGAAGCCTCAGTCTTGAGGCCTTGCAGTGGTTGAAGCACTTCATTTTCCAGGGCTGCCAGCCTTGCGCTGCCTCCAGTGCTGCATCAATTCCTCTGCAAAATGAGCACACCACCGCTAGGTTTGTGAATGTGTAAATAAGGACAGCTAATCTTGTGAATTTTTGCTATTTGTAGGGAAAACATGCACTGAAAGAAGCAACATTCACTTGGAAAAAGTGGTCGGTTTATTGCGCTGCCAAGAAACACCTCAGCATTTTGACTGGGAGTGTAGAACAAGGGGTAAGACACAGCCATGACCAGGAATTAATGAATTACCCTTGCCAGAGCTCAAACAGCATTCAGACAACACACTCAGGCATGTGGTGGGATTCTGGGAGTTGTCCTGTGCAGGGCCAGGACTTGATGATCTTTTACGGTCCCTTCCAAATCAGGATATTCTCTGATTCCATGAGACACAAATGTGCTGCAAACAGGGGTCCTGGTGAATTTGGGGTTCCTTATCAAAGTAAGAAGCTTTCAATAAAACTGGTCTTAGCTCTTTGTTTTATAAAAACTCCACACATCACCAGGTACTGCTACAAAAGCAAAGGGAAAAGAAAACTCCCACTTATTCCAAGTCTGAAAGATTACGAACAGAGTAATGAGAGATTCCCTGTTGCCCTGGGCAGGATTGACACTAATGACACCAAAACAGAATTTGTTTAGCATTTGAGATGTAAAGCCCAAATCCTGAAAACACAGCTCATCTCTAATTATCCCGAAGAACCCTAATGTTGGTCACACTGAACATCATTAAGATGCAACAGACAATTACCCTTAATTAGGTTGCAGATGCTGAGCACCTTTTTCAGTCTCACCTGTCGCTCAGGGCAACGTGTCCTCCCAGGTCTGATGCAGGAGAAAACCCTCCCAATGAAGAGGACTTTCCCAACACAACTGAGATGAATTTTAATATCAAAGTTACCTGGAGGAGGTCAGCATAATGAGGACATAAAATAATGATTTCAAGCTTCCCAAAATTTTGCAGTCAACACTTTTATAAATTTCACCATTCATGCCTTTTCATTCTGAAACCACTATTTTCACTGAAAATTGACAAAAATATGGGGAGAATTAAAAGGTTATATAACCCAGAAAGAAAACTGCACCCATTTTTCCATTCAAAAAAGTGTTTCAGCTGATTTTTTTCTTTGTCTGTTTTTGGTACTTTATTTCACAAGAAGCTGAAAAACGCCTGCTTTACTTTTCCAATATGAAAGTTGTATAAGGTTTTCAATCCATTCACAAAATCTGAACAACTGAGTATTTGCTTTTTTGAGATTTTCTCAGGTAAAAAACCATGTTGTACTTGCTGTTTCCCTTTGTTCCCCAGTGTTTTACCTATAGTTTTTGTTATCCCTGAAGTGATATGGTTATAAATAAATCTGATGTGCTAGCAGGGTTAATTACTTAAAGCCTTACAAGCTCAGTTGACTCCATGTACATTCACCAACCATGCACTGAGAGCAGCATTTATATGGCATTTACATGGTATTAATGCATCATCTGCTGATGGAGAGAGTGACAACACTACCTGGGCAATCCAGTATGAAGTTTTATTTTGGAAACATGTCTATATATCAGCAGCTGACACTACATCCGACAGATTTACTTCAGCAGAACAGCTCATAAATTCAAACAGTAATCAAATTAACTATTAAGATCAGAGGTTATTCACAAACCCCTTGTGGCGTGCTTACGCTTAGCAGAAGCCTTGGTGAGCAAAGCAGTTCATTAAAAACAGACTCTGCCCTAAGTGGGAGGCTCCAGCAAGGGACAGATGATGCCAGATGGATGTGGCTCATTACAGGAGCTTGGTCCTAGCCCTAACAAGCTCGAATCCATCCCGTCAGCCCTTGAACAAACAAGCAGAGCAGACGCAGGAGCCCCAGCCAAGTGTAGCTGGCTAATAAGGTACTGTAATTGCCTTCTTTCTTTGCATTCTCCATCCAAACCTAGCAACCACGTTGTTGGCTTTGCCCTTTAGTAGCTCAAAATTCATTCCGTTTCACATCAGAAATCTTGTGTTTAGTTGAGGGTGACAGAGCTGAAGGCAAAACAGAGCCCATGGGCAGAGTGCTTCTGGCAGGCTCTGGTGCCCAGGGTCAGGGCATCTCTCTACGAGCTCCAAGGGGCTGATACAAGGTGTTGCCCACAAGTCTTCAAACAGCAGAGGAAACCCTCTGCATGAAATGTGTGGCCTGCAGGACAGCAGCAGCAAAGGACAATGAGTTTTCATTTTCAAAATCGATCTACAGCACTCACCCAGTCTCCCCTGTTCTGAGAGACACCCATTCCACAGAATCACAGAATGGTTTGGACTGGAAGCAACCTTCAGGATCATCTAGGTAGTGCTGGGTTTGGGCTGGGGTGGAGTTAATTTTTGTCACAGAAGCTGGTTTGGGGCTGTGTTTTGGATTTGTGCTGGAAATGGTGTTGATAGCACGGGGATGTTTTTGGTTCTGCTGGTGGCTGCTCTGCTCCTCACCCATCCCAGCACCTAGTGGGCTGCGGGTGCACGAGGAGGGGATGCAGCCAGGGCAGGTGACCCCAACTTTGCCACACGGATATTCCACGTGGTGCCCTGCTCAGCCTATAGAGCTGAGGAAGTAGGAGGAAGGGGAAGGAGATGTTTGGAGTGATGGTGTTTTTATTCCCAAGTCACTGTTACATGTGGGCCTGGCTTTCCCGGGGGTGTCTGAACATTTGACTGCCCAGGGGAAGAGGGGAATGGATTCCTTATGTTGCTTGCTTGTTAACACATCTTTTGATTTGCCTTTTAAACTCAATTAACCTCTATCTCAGCCCATGAATTTTATCAGTTTTACTCTTCCAAATCTCTCCCCCACCGCACTGCAGGGAGCAAGAGAGGTGCTTGGTCGCCTTCTGGGTTAAACCATGATATAGTCCCAACCTCCCTGCCACAGGGAGGTTTCTTCTCAAGCACATCTGGTCAAGGAGAGGATGTGGTGGTGCATTTACCTCCTCCCCCAGGTTCTTTAGCTGCTCTGTGATCTCAGAACCGCTCATGAGGCCTCAGCTTTGATGAGCTGCACCTGGGCTGAGCCCCTCTCCAGCTCATTAGAAACAACTTCTGCTCCCAGGAACTTGTGCTGTCTAACAAGCTCCTGCTTTTTAACCAACAGCCTTGGAAATTTGTTTTTCTTGCCTGAATCCAAGTGAAATAATGTTTTTGTTGTCGAACTTCCAAAGAAAGTTACTGACCTGAATTATGGCCGGGGTGAAAAATTATTATAATTAAACCACCTTCTCACAACCCTATAAGCAGCAGTCAAGAGACTTTTGAGCTCTCTTGGACAGCAGTAGGCTGGCTGCATCTTCCTGGGAGTGGGACCTTCTCAGACCAATGGACTCTCCAGTTTGCTATACCTGGAGCACTGGCGAACAGCGACAGTGGATCCTGAGCTGATCCCCCACTCCCCAACCTTCGTCCACTGAGAAGATGCAAAGGCATCCTGCATGAGCCAGTCACTGAAGTCAAGGGCACTTCTTTACATATCTAAACCTTGTATGGACTCTTTTGGTCTCTGTATGTGTGAGAGGATGAATATGCCACAGCAAAAGTACCAGGAATGTCCCTCTCCTAGATCCTTAAGTAACTTAGATTTTTAAGTACGCTAGGCCACAAAATTATGTTGTGCTATACTGTAAATCTTTTAATTTTACTTAAGCTCAACATAGCTTAATTTATCAATTAAGTACTGCTAAGTTTAAGTGCTGTTAAACCTTTAGGCCTAAAGTGTTCAAGCCCTGAGCTCAGTTTAGCCAGGGGGTCCACTCTGAACTTTGTGATTCATCGGGAGGGGTTTCCTTATTCCTTCTCATCCTTGCCCTTTCCTACCGCTACCCTTTTCTCCCCTCTGCCTACCACCCAGCCTCCACAGAGATTAGTTTTAGGTTGATTTTGGGCTTTGATTGATTGATTTTAGATTTTTGTTTGCTTTTTCTCTGTGTGCTTTAACCATCCAGTAAGTAGCTGAGTGAACCCTGCCAGCGAGCTTTGCTGCACTTTCGCTTTTACACTAAACCTGCTTTTGCCAACACTTTTGATTCTTTCAGCCACCCCAAAACTCATTGGCAGCAACCTCTCTGCTCAGCACTGAAGGAGAGGACCAGCTTCCCAGCCCTGACGAAGACGGGCTGTGCTGAGCACCACCTGATGGTTTTGCTTGGAGTAGTGCCTGCATCGGAGGAAGGGCAAGGTTTCAGGTCTGACCTGGCCCCATGCTCCCTTGGTCACCTCCACCCCACTTCCCTGCTCAGCAGCCTGACCGGCTTGAATTCTCTCCTGACATGTCCCCATCAAGTGCCTCGATCACTGGGATTTCCCTCTGGGCAGAATCATAGAATCCTAGAATAGTTTGTGTCGGAAGGGACCCTAAAGACCACCTCATTCCAGCCCCTCTGCTCTGGGAAGAAGCCACCTGAAAATTACATGTGGCAACGCCCAACAGCTGAATAGATTTTTGGAGTATTTTTTATAAAATTTAATGTGTGATATCCACCCTTCTCAGAAACAGAGGGGTGAAGGGTGGGCACGGCTAGGAATTAAATTTTCACTGTGTTTTGGAAGCAAAGGGACACCAAACATCACTGCCTTTTCAGAACTGGACGAGTTGCAGAACACGCATGCACATCCAACCTGGTTTGATCTTTTCCTCAGAAAACAATGAGATATTTAGTCCCAGTTGCACATCAGACTACGTAGGAAAAGCTAAGAGAAATCCTTCTCCCTTCAAGCTTTACTCTCAACCTACAAAAATTGCTATTCTTTGCACTTTTCACAGTCCCAGCCAGAATTTGCTAAACACTCTAAAGAAAAAGCTTTCCTGTACTTTTGATCCAGTCACTCCACCAAAATCAGGCCTTGTTAACTGAGGAGAGCAGGTTCAAGCTAGTGTTGAAATGGTTAATGTGACTAGAAAAATGCATACTTTGCACACAAAAAAAAAATCTGATTTGTCTGACAACTGTGGAGCAAAGCAAGTAGAATTATTGCCATTTAAATTTCATATCCCACTGAAAAAACAAGTGCAGAAACTGCTTCAGACACATTATTATAGTCTAGTTAAAAATAATTGTGGGAAGAGCTGAGAGCAAAACTAATTCCTAGAGACAGAGTAAATATTATTTTAGCCGCTGCACTGATAAACATGAATCTGATAATCTTATGATTAAAATGTGCTGAGGCAGACCTTGGTAAAATAAGCTGCCATAGATTTAAAGAAAATGTAGATGTAGAAAAATGTACAAGTAAAAGAGGCTTTTCTCAAATAAGTGCCCCATTAGAACACAAAATGAATGCACTGGCACCAGGAGGTTACATGAAATCTCTTTGGCCGCTGTGTCCTGATTTATACAAGTGCTGTGATTCTCCATGGTTTTTTTCCACTTTCTTTATACCCTTTTTTTTTTTTATTCCTCTGCAAGGAGAAAGAGAAACTCTCACACAACTTCAACTAAGCTATTTCAGAGTAACATTAAAGCTCTGACTTAGGCTGACAAATGACCTCCCTATAGAGATCTCTTTCTCTGCACAAAACTGGCCATTGAAAAATATTGTAATCAGACATGGTGGTGATTTTATTGGAATAAGCTTATTCATTCCTGTTGGCTGTCAAGCAAGTTTCTGCATGAACCATTTATCAAAAAATCAATGGGAGGTTTTTGAACATCATTTTTCTTGAAAACGCACAGAAATACCTGAGCTTCATAAATGTATTGATGTGTGTCCCTGTGTGTGTGGGTGAGTGAAATGAAACTGTGTCTGGACAATGAAAAACGATAAGGAGCTCTAAAGTCCTCTTAGATGAGGTCCCAGTGCAGCAAGGAAATCCCAGAAAAAACTTTCCATCAAGGAGGGTCACTCTATAGATTTCCCAGAGCAATGAAACAAATAAATGAGCAAAATGATTTCCTGAAATGTGAAATGTAAGATAACTGTAATGATAAAAAAAGAATAAAAATGCTCCAGGAGAGCTTCTAAAACTCAGATTACATCCAGCAAAAAAAGGGAATATTCATCATCTCCTACTCCTTCTCCAATTGGATTCTCTGACTTGAAAAGCTGCTACAGACCGGTGTCAAGGAAAAAGATATGTGGTAGACAAACCATTGTTCCAATGGTTATTAATATATTTTATATATGAGAGCAAAGAAGAAGTCTGATAATTTAAATATATTTTAATGAAGTCTAATTGTGTAGACAAAAATAAGCAAAAAAAATAGCATTCCTAGTAGATAAATTTCCTCCATGAGACACCCAGACGTTCAAAAAGGCACTTTGAACCAAGAGTTCCCATTATTTTCTGTAAGTTATCCTCACTCTTGAGAATCACAGAGTTGTCATTTTAGAGATCACAGGAATCTGTGCTGATTCCTGCAGCTCAGTCCTGCAACAGGAGAGGCTTTTAACTCCAGCCCACTGAAGCACTTCAGCCACTGGACCATTTGGACTACACTCACTGTAAATTATTGTCCAGGCTTACCAAAACATTGCTTTGGTAAAAACACATGGAAGTACACCAAAGAAATACACTTAGATGGGCAGTGGTGCCACTGCCAAAGTGCAACAAACAGGTGATTTTAATCAAACATGCAAAGTAGATGGGAAGGGAAGGGAAGGGA
>VZTI01001766.1:0-61528 GCA_013397865.1 Struthidea cinerea
CCGCCCGGGCGCCCGGCAGCGGCACCGCGCGTCGCGCCCGCCGCCGGCTCCCACGGCCCCGCAGCCTCTCACCTTCAATCCCCGTGTGGCCCTGCCCCGAGCCGCCCTCCCGAGGCACGGAGCCGGCCGCCAGCCCCCGGCGTGGCTCTCCCGGGGAACATGGTGCTGGCCCGGCCAGCGGCAGGCACCGCGCTGGGAGCCGCTGCCTGCGCTGCACTTGTTTTGCCTCTCTAAGTTACTCACAAGTTTCTGCTTGGCTTGGCAGGCGCCTGGCCCCTCCCTTCCCCTGTTTACAGCCAGTTTCAAGAAGTGAGAGGCTGTGCTGGGAGCTGTTGGATCCGGCTCGCTTTGTAGTCTCTGGGTTTTCGGATTTACGGCTTAAAATCCGCGGGCGCGCAGGTTTGTTATGGTTTTGTCATCGGCGCCGGGGTTCTCCAGGGATGCTGCAGAGCCCGTGCCATTCCCTGCAAGGGCAGCCGACAGCCCTCGTTCGAGAGCGTGGGTTTTATTTTTAACTCGGAATGAGAATATGTAGCTTTGAGGTTTCATTTTTATAGGCCATATAGCCTGAACAATCAGTATTTAAAAGTTCCCGTACTACAAAGCGCACAGGTGCTTGTGGTGCTGGCAAACGTGAGCCAGCTTGTAAAACAAGCTAGGAAGAAAAGTTTCTGAGCGTTTCCTTTGAATTTGGAGATTGTTTTGGTGTTGTGAAAAGGTGTTACGACATAACCCTCATTTTGTGATGGTGTTACGGGTTCTATTCTGATTCCTTTTTAAAAAAGGTGATTAATCTCATGGATATTTGCATGTCACTTGCAGTTAATGGATGTGAATGTATTTATTTCCCACAACTTTAAAATGGATCACTCTTGAAACAGTTTTTGAACTGCAGATTGGTAATTTATGCCATACTGAATTTTGTACTGTGGTTGTTCCATTGTTTATATGGAAACTCCTCAGACTAATGAAATAAAGTTACTACCTTTGAAGTATGTTTTTAACTGATATCACCAACCAAAACAGAGAGCTGCCTTTTCCAAATAATTTGTCTTATATTTAGAAATTCCAAGGCTTTATTCCATAGCAAATAAACACCAATGTAGCATCCCTTACTGAAAAAATAAGCAGGCGTTTATGAAATAAATACCGGAAAAACACTAAACCTGAGATTAGCTCAGTTGTTTAGAGCATGATGATGATAACACCAAAGTTGTGGGTTTGTTCTCTGTATGGGCCATTCACTTAAGATTTGGACTAGATCCTTGTGGGTCCCTTCCAACTCAGGATATTCTGTGAAGTCTAAAAATGGTCATCCAGTTTGTGTTGAGTTACTCTATCTGACTGCAGTTTGTATTTAAAGGTTCATTACGAAGATTGTTAAACCACTGCAGCTCCCAAATGGCAGAAAATTCCTCTGTTCCTGTTTGATACAGTTCACAGGCAGAATTGTCTGTGTGCTGTGGATAACTTCATGTTACAAACTGTGGCATCAAGTTTTTGGTGCTTCAGAACTTCAGAAGGACTTCAATCATCCTAAATTCACCAGGGAAACAGCAAAGTAGGAAAGGTATTCATGTAGAAGCACTTTTGGAGTGCTCATACTTGGCCAAAAGCCAATTTCCTTACACTCCATTAAAGCTGAAGGTGGTTTTATTTAGATAACAATATGCATGAAGTGCTTAAGAAAAAACTTCTTGCAACACAAGCACAAAAAGTTGAGAGCACTTGGTGGCAAAGATTATTTTAGAAAAGATGCGTAAAATGAAGTTTAAATAATGAGAAAAAAATGAAGTTCTGCCCAGTTGTATTACAGAGTCCATAGCTGCAGTCAGGCTTTTTCAGACATTTTCATTCATAATGCAGCACTAAGTTGCAGAGCAGGTTGAGTAAGAGTGTGAAGCATGACCACTCTACGCTCGGATTATTTTATTTGACTTAAAAAAACCAACCCTTTATCCAGCTGCAGCAATGTCTCTTTGCTCTGCAGATTTTTATTGTTTATACAATAAATGGTTTGTCTACTCGCTCTGTTATCATCTCTATGTGACGTAGCTCTTACCTGGTTTATCTGACTTCTGAATGTGTTTTCACAAGCTGTGGTATCATTATAAACTAATAGCTAATAAAGTACATAGCTAATAAAGCCGTTGCCAACAAGGTAAGTCTCTAAACACGCCAAACACTTGTACCTTTGTCACGTCTTCTTGAGTTCCCACGGGATCTCTTAATTCCTGCAGACTGAAACCCGGTGCTGCCTAGGGGAAGGCTGGGCCCTACGCAGAGCTTTGCTGGGCAGCACAGATTTGCTTCAGATCTAAGCTGAGCAAACTAAAGATCGTGGCCAGAAGTGCCGTTATGTATTTATAAACCGTGACTTAGTGGATTGTCAGCTCCTCGTCAGGGTTTGGTAGGTGCTTTTTGAAAGTGTCATGCTGAATGTTACTTATGGATTGATTCTTAAAACTTTAAATAGTGGATGATCAATATTTCTGGATAATAACAAACCTACAGTTAGCTGTACATCAAAGGGAGCACACTGAATTCTGAAGTGCTGGAGAGTGAAGTGTCACACTGCTGGTACCTCTCAGTCTGGGTAACATGACATTTCTTTAGGCTTACTAGCTTATATACATACCATAGGGATTAACAAATGACTTGTTGGCTGGATATACAGAAAAGAAAAACGAAATTGCCCAGGTTAGATGTGAGGGGGGAAAAAATTGCAGCAGTGCAGGTAAGTAGGTTTCAGAATGTAGTTTCCTCATGCAGTTGCTGAGTTGCTGCTGTTTATAGTATAATGATACAGCTCAGATAAAATGCTTTTAACATGAGTGGAGAAGAAAATCCTGCTTGATACTGGGGGCTGGGCTGAAAAACAGGCCACTTCCAACCCTATCATTTATGTCTTTGTGGTGCAACCATTGACCAGTTTGGCGAGTGGGAAGTTCATAATTGATATTGGTTCCATTTGTAATGTGGTTAATTCAGTGCAGCGTAAGGTGAAAGAAGGCACGATCAAACAACAAGAATAGCTGATACAAAGTAGCATGGAATATAATAAGCCTGTGCTGGCTATTTTAAAAAGTACAAATCAAAAAGCAAGAGTAGGTCAGTTGAAAGAGAGGGAGCGAGGAGTTTGCCACTCATGGCAAGTGACCTCATGGAAGAGCAATCACCCAACCTTCTGGTCCCACTGATTTCACCCTTCATTAGTCTCAGGTTTTGGTTTTCTAAACCCTTTCCCTTTGCTGTATATCTTGCTTTAGTAGCAGCATAACAATAATAAATAATTAAAATAATAAACCCAAGATCTTTGACTTACATAACCCAACTCTTGCCTACTCCTGCTTGATGCTGTACAATCTGAGTGCTGTGAACCCGTTTCCAGCTCTACAGGTAATTGCCTTGCCTTGGACCCGTGTTTTTCCTTTAACATTCCTTCTATCCATGCATAAATTCTTATGTACATTTCCTGGTTTCTTAAAATACCCCTTTGGTTTCACATCTGCCTGGCCAATGTTTTCCTCTTTATCTCTCCCTGATGAATCCCTTGCAATTGACGTTGCACCTCCCACCGTTATTTGCTCATATGACACACACACACAGTATCATATCCAACTTATGACAGGGCTTCCAAGCATGACACACTTTCACTTCTACTTTTTGTGACTTTCCTGTGGTACGTCCTGGGTTGTTCTTTGGTATTTTGAATCAACAGCACAAATTACATTCTTGAGAACTGTGAGGGCGCGTTTCCGCTGCAGGTGGCGCGAGTTCAGAGATACCCGTGTTCCTGAAATTGGTCTTTGCATTTTGCTTTGGCCGCCCTTTGAGGTTGCTCACTCTGCCTCTCCAGAAGTTCTGAATACATGTTGTCTTCAGAACTCCTTCCTGTGGGCACCCCTCTCACTTGCTGGGTGACCTTTGTTATTGTTCCACAGATGTTGGCAATCTCTGTCTCATTTGTTTATCCTTTCGTTCTGTAAAGCGCTGTCTTTGTGGTAGATCATCTGCATAGCAGCTACCTGGTGATTCAGATCCCACTTGTGCCCTGATAATCTGCTTGCTGCCCGTGGCCTCTTGGCAACCTGCTAAGTAGATGCTTTTTTCCCCCTGTTCTGACCTTTTGCTGTTGTTATTTATCATTGTTGTTATTATTAAATATATAAATAATATGTAGAAGCATTAGCATAATATAGTCATTAACAACGTCAGCTGCACATTTGGTTTCTGTTTGGATTGTTCAGCTCTTTGGGAATCTGAGTTCCTGTAAGGCCATGTCAAAGGTGAGTCTGCAAATTGCTGCCGCAGGTCACTAAGCAATGAGTTCAGAGGGGCGTTTGGTTTGGAAGAAGGAGCAAAACTTGATTTTAGGGTATGGCAACTGTGTTTTTAGGATGTGCATATTCTGTAATGTGTTAGAACTGCAGGACTTTCTTCTGTTTTGGAGTTCATAGAAGGTTGCTCAGAACAACGTGTGTATCCATCAGAAATGAGTAATTGTATTTGCTTAGGTTCTCTTTCCCCCCTTCCATTTCTAAGCAGCTTAAAGCTTATGAGAACAGATGATATACTCCAATAAAGAAAGACAAAAAAGATCAACTACCCTGGAAACCATAACCAAAACTGCTAAATAGTGTATTTAAGAGCCCTTTAGATTGTTGGAGAGTGGCAGTGTCGTGATGCTCTGGAAGGTTGTAATAACCAAGCAGTACGGGGTAGAAGTGCTGTGGGGAGGAGATAGCCCAGCACTGCAGCCCCTAAAGATTTGTGTGGAAGGAGTCCCTTGTTGAGACACAGATGCTATCTGCCAGGCACATCTGCCACTCCAGATAAATCCTCCTTTTCGCGCTGTTTATTTCTTTGCAGTGGAGCCTCTGTGGGAGTTGGGTTGCCGGTGGCCGTGCCCTCCTGGCAGCTGCTGGGGAACAGCTGCACCAGGGGCTCTGCACGGGTTAACTCCATAAACTCAGTCGTGTTTTGTTAAGTTCTCCCTGTCCCAGCATCGGATGAGTGGCACTGATGTGCTGCTCCACCTCTTCCTGACTTAGCTTTATCACTGAATTCTGTAAGAGCTTCTATATGGAAAACATGACATACTGTTTCTTTTTTAATGTTTCTGTGCAGCAAGAAAGAATTCGCCATAGAGTGAACAGTGCAGCTTTTAATACTTAAAGATTTCATCACTGCAGAAAGTGAAATACCTTGCTTTTGTGCAGTTCTTAAGGTGGGGATTGCCTCAGGCACAATGAATTTACACACCTATCTATTCACCTATCTACAGGCCTTAGCTGCCTGGGATCCTGAAATGAGATACAATTTGGAGATGCCCAAATATCCACTAGATAATACTTATTTTAAAAGATTAAGTTATGTGCAAAACAAAACCCCAGCAGTTTTCCTAGTATTCATAGTCGCTTCCAGGAACTTACGGCGTATTAAATAACAGGAATAATTAGAATGAATGCAGTATTAGAAAATCAGCTTACATAAGGTGCTTCGAGTTCTGGATTTTATAAAGCTGACCAGTTGGAATACAAGAAGTGACAGCTTTTAAGCATCAGCAGAGTAGATGGCGCCATTCAGAGAGCTGAACA
Organism: Struthidea cinerea; assembly: GCA_013397865.1. NCBI lineage: Eukaryota > Metazoa > Chordata > Aves > Passeriformes > Corcoracidae > Struthidea > Struthidea cinerea. Next base: position 5,601 of record VZTI01001766.1, read on the forward strand.
GCCAGTTAGCACTGCTGCAGCTCTGCTCCATGTTTTCAGAGCACTTGGAAGCTCATTTTGATGAAGCTATGCTACTTTAAAACTAAGTAGCAACAACCTTAAATAAAGTTCAGTGTCAGGATGACTGAAAGTTGTTATGTATATACATTAATTCTTTTAGCTGCTTCACTGGAAACAAACTTAAAAAAAAAAAATTAACCTTTGTGAGAATTTTCAGTTTGCTTGTAACTGGTGAGCCACAGAAACCAAAAGAATTAATTAAAAAATACAGAAAATGTCCATTTCTGGGAGAGCAGACAAGCAAATAATTTCCTTCAGTTAAAAACTGAATGTAAGTTGCAGATTCTTTTTGTATTAAATACTACAACTCAATGGATCTAACAAAGGTTACAGACACCTTCAGAAAGCACCTTTACTGTTGTGATGTTGATGTTCAGAGCAGCCGGGACTTAGTAGATACTTTATCCCACTGTTCTTAATGAAAGTGTTTCGTTCATTCATTCTGACTTCAGGAACTTAATAGACTAGATAGATTTCATGAATGAATCTTTCATAACTTATAATTATCAATGTTTCAATATAAGGAGTTTTGCCCCCAGTGTCTACAGACACTTGAACTGTAGAGCAACAGATCAGTTAAGACTGGTTTTGGGGGAAAAACATTTTTTGGGTTTTATGAAACTTACGAGTTCCCATTTTTATCTAAAGATCATTAGATCATAAAAACTTCTGCTGAGGCCTTTTTAATATTTGAGATAATATAAAAGTTTTATGGTAAAATTCTTTGTTTAGGTAATGTCTTTTAATAAATGCAAACAGGTCATTTGCACCTCTTCTTACAAGACAGCAAGTGCCTGGATCTCTGCATTTCCAGCATTTTGGAATTGCACGGGTTCCAGGTAAGGAATGTTTGTACTTCTGGTTCGTGTAAATCGGCACCAGTAAAGAAGACAGATTCTCACCAATCATGATTAATGCAAATTATACCAATTCTGGGCTTTGCTGACTGAATTTATTCCAGGAAGAGCGTGTCAAAGGTGCACGGACTGTGCTGGAATTACTCAGTAAATGAGTTGGCCCGGTGAGCCGGCAGGGTGGAAACAGCAGCTCTTATCTTCTCCCGCTGTTTGTCAGCTTCACCCCTGCTCAGGGCTTGTGGCAGGGAGCTCTGCTGAAATTTGGCAGCACGGAAACATTCCCCACAGATCTTTCGGTGCCAGTTGCAGAGACTGACAGGAGGAACAGATGGTACTTTTCCTGGAAACTCTAACATAATGCTGTTTCCTATTAGAAACACTGGTGAAAGCTGACTCGGTGACTTATCAACCAGACCATCACGTTGGCTGGGTAGGAAACTCTTGTGGAGCAGATTCTGACTGCAGGGACCAGGTTTCCAGTAAAAGCAGAAATATTGACATAGTTCTTTATCAGATAGCATATATAAGAATTTTAAAACTGGTTTGAGTTTAGAGTTTGAAGGGAAAAATCAGCCCTCAGCAGAGTTGCACTGGGGCTGAAATGACTTCAAAATTTGTCACATCCACTGGAGGTAAACATACCTTTCTGTTAATTGCTGGCAAGTCTGAGACATCTTGTTCCTGACACTCCTGTGGCTTTTAATTTTCACTGCTTGGTGAAGGAAATAGCATTTTCTAGCTGCCTCCTGATGAACTTGCATGATTACTGATTACATCTTATTCCATTTATAATGTCTGCATAAAATATTTTAAATTTACATTCTAGGGGGTCTAGTATAATATTACTGCTGATCCAAGCTTGGTTGTTATTAGATGGTAAGATTTAGAAAAAGAATTTTCATTTACCAGGGGCTTGAGGCATCTTCCTGACATGAATGAGTTCTGATTTGTCCATCTACTGCTTGTCACGTGCCACTGCCCACTCCACTTTATCAGCAACAGGAGGTTTTTTCCCCTTAGTCATCAAAATGTTCTACCAATAAACTCGATTTCTTACAAGACCCCCCACTGCAGCCATATGTATATTTCAGACTTGAAAATAACCTTTAGCACATTCCGTTCCGGGATGCTGATAAAGAGTTTGACAGGTTTAAGTATTTGATGATTTCATTTGAGTCCTTGGCCATCCTTTCACAGACCTGTGGGTGGGGATGCTTCCTTAGATACTCTTAAAGGGTATTGTTTTTCCAGGCCAACATGAGGCTGGACAAATACTTCCACGGGCAAAAAAAAACCCCAGAGTAATTCTGGGGGAAGAAATGTGCAAAGGAGTCGGAGACCTCTGTAAATGTGGACTCTAAACCGAAAGCCTCCCGTTACAAAAACATCTGTGAAGTTACACCTGGAGCCTACTACCAGTAGCCACCTGCTGCCCACATTGTGTCCATTCCATGGTATTTTGGAACGCCATGCTTAGGATTTGTACAAATTCCTGGGACTACAGCCACATTAATGGCACGGAAATAGATACTGGTGCTTACTAACTGCAGTGTATCCATTCACGTGCCATCCAGCAATTAACTTTTTAAATTCTGAACAGATTTTTTTGTAGAGATTTCTTAGTGTCCTTCGTAGGTAACATGCTGTTTTTAAAGTCTTGCCTGCTTCAGGAAGCAAAAACGACTTCTGTAGCAGCTTTGTTACTTCAGGAGCCCTGATATGTAAAATTACATTGGGTTTGCATGGCAAGGTTTTGGGAAGGCATTCAGTTTTATTTCTCATCAACCTACTCTAATTTGATGGTTAATTAATTAATTTTTCTGTAAGTTGAGCCTGTTTTGTTCGGGATGGCAATGGGTGAGTGATCTCTCTCCCTGTCCTTCTCTCAACCCACGAGGCTTGAATTTTATTTTCTCTCCCTGTCCAGCTGTAGAGGGGAGTGATAGAATGGCTTTGGTGGGTACCTGGTGCCCAGCCAAGGTCAGCCCACCACAAAAATAAATGTGTAATCTGCTTCCTCCTGTGCATTATAATGGGTGGAAGCCTGAGGAGTAATTAGTTTGTCAGAGAGCCAGTTTCTTACTAATGATTGATAAATGGTTGTTTTTACAGAGCCCACACAGGCACTGGGTGCTGAGAACAGTAAAGCACAGTTTGTAGGGAGGTTACTGGAGCCTGCTTGTCTGTCTTCACTTAAATGAGCCGTGCTTGTTGTAGCTGTTGTGGAAAATATGCAGAATATTCTGATAACCCCTTATCTGATGTTCAGATCCTGCATGCAGGAGTTCAAATGAATCAGTCTGATGTGCAAATCACAAACATTGATGTTTACATGAATCACTTTGTCCAGACATTTGATTAACTTTGTTGCATCACTTCAGAATTGGCCGGACTTCTTTAGAAATCCATGGAATTCTGTTTGGGCTTAAGTGATGGAGCCAATCAAACACGTGACAGATGTGATGCAGATGTGATGACGAATGGGGTGCTGCCTTTTACGCTGCTTTAGCATTTCTATCAGAACAACATAAAGTTCAGCTGGCAGAGCCCCAGGGGAAAGTAGGTGTTCTGCTACGTACAGTAGAAAACAGATTTGCAAAAATCACAGTGATTAGTGTAGTTAAAAATGCTTATGGAGGCTAAAAGGACAGCAGTCATTCTGCTTGTTCAAAGCTTCTGCTGAAAGCAGTTAGGAAATTTTTGGTGCTTTGAAGTTTGCCTTTGGCTTACCTTCCCTTATAATATAAATGAAAATGCAACTTAATTGTGATTAATTAGGTAATTAGTTTCTGCTGTGTCTATCTGCTTTGCAGTAATATTTCACAGTATGGTTTGCTGCATGTTTATTATTATCCTATGAATAAAATATTCACAAGGATCTCACTTTCACTGAGAACTTTCTCTTAAAGACTAATTGGATTAACTTTTGATCAATTCCTCTGCTATACTTCTCCTCTTCTGTAATACTTCTAGATTTAATATACAGAAACATTGAGATCTTGTATATTCAGAGCAATTAATAAAAGAACGTAAAAGCACATAGTCATTACCTAAAGAAGCAGTGAGAAATCCAGCCTAATGTGCATGAAAATAGATATGCACAAGAAAAGCTACTGTAACTTTGTTCTGGCCAACCGGATAAAAGTGGGAGTGTGATAAATGCAAACTGTGATGTTTTCCCTAAAGAACTGTTACCTAAAAACCAAACATCCTTTTCTAACAACGGCACTATTCATTTTTACTGATCCAAGGCTTAGCTGCATTTATGAAAATTCTTTCTAGGCTCTTAAAAACCGAAAGCAATCTAAAAGGTGAACTGCTTAAAATCTCACCTGGGAGGCACTGCCTTGCTGTCCCTTGGTGGCCAGCAGAAACATTTTGCCCATCAAGCCGGACCCTTTTCTGAGTGAGCTCAGCAGAGACTGCAGTGTCTCCTTCCTGGGGCAGGAGTAGACAGTGGGAGAGCCCTCGGCGTGGCACTGGACCCTGTGGGTCCCAGTTAGGGTTAGGGTTAGGCGCTCAGAATCCCCTAAGCTGCAGCCGCACGCTCTTCTTGGCGCAGGGGGCTCTGGCAAAAGCAGGGCTTGATGCTGCCCTAGGCACGGTGCTGTGCGCCCTGTCCCTGGTTGCGAAAGGGTTTGGAGAGGTCTTTTTCTGGAAAGGACAGAGGGGAAGGACACAGTGCGGTTCGGGGAACAGCTCAGCCTTTGGTGTCATTACGTGACGGGAGGCAAACAGCGGCTGCATCAAAGCGGGAGAGCTTTGGTGCAGGAAAAGAATGTGACCATGGGAGCAGCTACTCTGTGCACATTAACAGAGTCATGACTCGCAGCAAAAGGAGCCAAGCTGACAGAAATGCTATGTTAGTGAGATGTGATTTTCTTCAGAGCTGCTCATCACAGCTGTGTGTGTGCCAGGAGTCATATCCCTTCCCACCTCGGAAACACAATGCTGTTTAGCAAGAGCCTGCAACATCCACTTGGCCTCTGGAGACTTTAGACAGTAACCAGCGTTAGACCTGAAAGAGAGCCAATGGGAGCTTCAAAAAATACTTTACTGTAAACCTCAGAATTCTTTTAAGCATTCAGAAGAAACATTTTAACTGGGAAAAAAAAATCATGTAAGGAAAATGGTGCTGCTCTGTCATCTGACTTTAATGAGGTGGTAGGTGAATGTAAATTCTTTGCATTTGAATAAAAAGCCTGTAATACCATGGTTCTGTCTATTTAGCTTGAATACAAGCTGTCCTTAAATAATTTGCCTTTTCAAACTGTAATGAAGTTTAAACTGTAATGAAGAAATAATTTATGTGTTTTCCTTCCTCCCCAAAGCAGTAAAGTTTAAAATATGATTTTACTTGACGACCAAAAAGGAGCTGACCCATAAAATGAATGAAGAATTTGTCATTCATGTTAGCATGTGTATCTTCTTTGTGTATGTAATGCAAATGTGTTTTGTTATTTTATAGCATTAGTTCCTTGTTTTTAATTTTGCAGTTTCTTAGAAGCTACAGCTTCACAACAGGACTCTGAGACAGGCTCTAAGGTTAACACCTTAGAGAGAACTTTTTGAGTGTTAATATTTATGATCTAAGTATTTCCTTAGTTCAGGTTTTTTTTGTCCCCTTTGGCTAAGCTTCTGTTGTTTATATTAAAGTTAAAACCCCCCAAGTCTCTATTTACAATGTCTACCACACAGCAGCTCTGCTTGTAGGTCCCATGTAAGTATTTCCCATTAGATTTTCTATTGTTGGAAATTGGTCAAATTATTAAATATGCAAGCACTTCTTTAATATCTGAAGTAACACATCTTTGAGGAGACAGTGTGGGGCAGCCCAGGATTATCCCTTTTCCTTTTTTTATGGTTTGTAAGATGTCATACTTATCCCTCATTTGGTTAAGCCGTTATGTATGGTTTGTATTTTGAAACACGGAGAAGAAAACCCAAACTGTGTTGTTGATTTATATTTGATATAATACCAGTGACAGTTGGGCATGGAGTTGAAGGGGAAGTGTGCTTTCCTTTTGAAATTCAGACCTCATAAACTTTAGCATATCGGCTTTTGCTGGAGAAAAATGCAGAGATTGGGAGATGGAATAGCACTCCTTTGGTGTAGGTGCTAAAAAGCTAGAACCAGAGAAATTCTTCAGCCTTTTCTCAATATTCTGTGAGCAGACTGTCTTTCCTATGTAAACTATTTTAAACAAGGTCACAGTTTCATGAACTTCTTGCACCCGCAAGTTGTTTTGCAAGATTGTTATGGCTTCGACTTTGAAAATATTTTGGAATAGGTATCTTAGAACGTGGCCAATCCTCCCAAGGGGTGGATGGCCGAGGAACCAATTACCTATTGCCACTCAACACACTTTTTGCGATCTATCCTATATAGTAGTCAGAAAATTATTTAAAAAAAGCTTCGGCTTCCACTGTTCATGAGCCTGGACTCTGTGTCGTTTTCTTTATGCACCTCGGACGTAACAGCGACACTTTGGTCTCCGGGGAGAGCAGGAGGCAATAATGTGGCTCCTTTGAGTCTGCTGCTCTCTTGATTTTATAGAGGCAACTGCTTGCTCTTGTGGGCCCTGCCAGTCCATCACTTCTTTCAGTCTGCAGTACCCACAGCCTAATACTTTTTCCATTTTCCTGGTTGGGTCTGTCCAGCAGACTTTCCACAAGGTTTGTTTGAGTGTAGAGATATGGAATCCCTGACACAATTATGCTCTGTAACAACAGCTTGTAGTGACAAGTGGAGTTACTTGGGGAACTTGTGGGGCTGTGATTGCTGTGCTTTCACCATAAAGGCCCACATTTTAACAATATCCATACTTACAGAACTTTTCTGGATATTTCTTGTGTTTTCCTTCCTCCCCAGAGCAGTAAAGTTTGCTGTGCTTTTACTTATCAACCTTAAAGGAGATTAACCCTAAAATGAATGAAGAATGCGTGGGCAGACGCATGGATAGGGTTTTGTGCTGAGACTTGGTGCTGGCCACAGAGCTGCAAGGGGACTGAGGGAAAGGTAGAGGTTTACTTTAGTGACGTATTTTTTAACTCTGCCTCATTGCAAAGTCAGCAAGCACAAGCCTCAGTGAAGGTGGAGCCTCTTCTGGTGACCTGCCAGGAAAATTAGCCCAGACCTAAAACACCTTCAAGCACAACCCAGATATTTTTGCTGTGCACATGGTGGAGGTTCAGCTGGACAGGAGTCTGGTATGAGCATGAAACACACAGAGAACATCATGCACTTTTTATTTGTCACCACTAAGCAGCAGGGGTCACAGAAGCCTTGGAGGTCTCCTCCCAAGATTAATTTTCAGATGCAGTGTACTGTTCAATGCTTTTGGCTTGATTCATACACTGAATTAAATATGGCAGTTCCCTGTCCATCTTACCCCAAATATGTCTCTCATTGCTGATGGTTCTGTAAAGTTAATGCACAGCCCTAAAGTTCGTAATTACAGGTATCTCGTTAATATGAAAGTGGGATGTGAACAGTGCAGGTTTTTGTTTACAGAATAATCTGTAGTGGCTCAGATGTTTAAGTCACCATATGTTTAAGGTGCTGATGTCCCTGATGTGCTGCTACATCTAACTGATAGACAATTCTAGTGATATTTTTTATTTACAGAGGTTAAATAAGACCGAAACGAAGTTCTGTTCAATTTTGTTTGACATTATAATGACTTTTACGATTTCACCTTTCAGGAGTGCTCTATGCAGTAACGTAGGCAGAGTCAGTGATGCAGGTGGATTAAACAAATCACAAGGTTAAAGTGAAAGTAGTTCTTCAGGACTGTGGTTGCCAGAGTATTATTTTTATGAGCTGGTTTCATTTAAGCATCACTACAATATTGGTGAATTAGTGGGTGTGTTTCAGCCCTTCATATGCATGTGCAGAGTGTCTGTAAAGAGTGGTTATTCCTGTAAAGGATTATCACAAATATTCCTCGCTATACTTTTATCTTAAGCTGGTACCTTTAAAGGAATGCAAACAGTTGGTGGCTCATGATAAAGAGACTGTGGTGTGGGCAAACATCTCCTGGTTCATTGCACAGAATGAAGCCAATCCCCACTGACATTCCTCCTCATTTTTCAGTGTTACTGTTCTAAGTGTAAAGCAAGGTGTAGTATTAATGGGATTCATTCAAGACTGTTTATTTCTGTTTCATCTTAGTGTGAATGTTCAGCAAGTTATATTTGGTCATAGCCAAGTCAGAAAATGCTTTGCTAATTACATAAAAAAATGAAACTGAATGTGCAAATCAGCTGAGGTAAGCAAGACTTATTTGCAAATTTTAGATTAGTTGCTTTAGCACTGCCTTTTTTACGGGCACAGCTTTGAGTCCCTTTCATTTTTCATCTGCCACAGTATTTCAGGTGGCAAGAACTTTCATGGAAAACTTAAAAAAGGCGACCACAGTTGTACCAGTGCTGCAACCCCATTAATCATCCATTCGTTCCTCAGAACCAGCGTCTCTGGTTTGAGGAATTCACCCAGCTCTCCCTGAGGGCTGTTCCAGATGAGCTCTGGTGAAACTGGCTGTGGCAGCTGCATGTGCCACGGCCCCAGCACAGCCTCTTTTCTGCTCAGGGCCACCAGAAAGCGAGTGGCACCTGCTTGGTGTCCGGGTGGGACCACAGAGGAGCTCATGCTAAGGGGCTCTGCAGTGCCCTGAGCAGCTGAGGCAGCTCAGGGTTACTCTCCTTGCGCCAGTTCCATCATTACAGGAGTGGGACCTCCTCCATCACAGCTCCTTCCTCTGCTGATGTGGCCCGGGATCCTTATGTAGCTTTTAGTGAAAATCCCTCAGACCTGCTAACCCTGCTAATTCAGAGAAGCTTTCCCGAAGTATTCTGAGCTTGTGGTTCGCGTCAGTAGCGCGCCTTTCATTTATTTATTTTGGAAAGACCATGATTCTGTTTCGAAAACGTGGTTCTGTGCAAAAAACCTGATAGTTGCCTGTCAATAGGAGTGGTAATACTGGGCAAGGCAGGATTATTTGTGTTTTTTCTAGTCAGTAGGATTTTTAACTTGGGTTGCTTCATATTTGACCCTGATATGTGTGGCCAAACTGCTGAAATTCCCTGTTAGGTCACTGCTTGTGTGGACGTATTAGAGACGGTTTTTGGTGCGTCTGTGTGCATCTTTTGTCTCTGCATACTTTGGATAATTTTATTAGCTACTGTTTGAAAATGTCATTAGACATCAAATCAGTTTATTTAGCTATTGTGGGATATAATACACAGCTCCTGACCTTTTCCGGGTACCAGGCTCTTTCCTTTGCAGACCGCAGGTGGTGGGGAGGGAGGAAGGGCTTTAACCCTCTGGGGTTGTATTTTGTGATGCTTACAGGACAGGCTGAAGGAACTACAGCTCACTTTGCAGCACAGGAGAAGCAGGAGAAAGTACAAGCAAAGGAAAAAGTCCAGGGGATTACTGTCAGCCTTAATAAATGCTTGGCTGCAGTCTCTCCACCCTTCAACCCTTTAAAAAAGTTGTAAAGCACCAAGTTTGCAAGATCCAGACTGTGGTAGTGAGCGGGATTTCACAGCCAGCTGACCATGAAGTGCTACCAGCTTCTAAAATCTGCTTGACTGCACATTACTTCTTGAAGCCTTCCAGATTTTGGAGAAAATTGTGGCACAAAAAACTCTGAAGATGAGGTTGCATGATTGTAGATCTGTTTCGTCTAAAGGTTATGGAGAATGGAAATGGAGTTAAAACAACATTTCCTTTAGCTGTCCCATTTTACTATTGCCACTTTTGATCTATGCTCATGTGAAAAAAACAATTTATGAATAGATCTCTACCCCAAGAGGTATTTTGATAGCATAAATCTATTGTATTTGTTGTTAATGGCAAATTTTAAAGGGAAGAAAAAAACAGAGGAAGAACACAATAAAAATGTTGACCTCAATGAATGAAAATTGGACTGTTTTTACTATGAGAAAATGAGATAATTATGGCTATAAAATCCCATGCTCAAAGAATGAAAATAAACAACATACACAGTGTGTGGTAATGGGAGTGAGCCATTACAGTAGGACAGATTCACTGAGATTTTTTCTCCCTAGTAATTCTTAATATTATTATGTGGGATTTTTTTTTTTTTTTTTCAGTTAAGGACAAAAACTGTCCTGGAGAATGTTCCTGGAGTTCAGCAGCAGTGCTAAAGGATGGTTTACAAACATTTCACACCAGGAAAATAGTTGGAAACCAGTAGTGTGGTGTTTGGCCACTACTACTATGAGCAGCAGTAGATGCGATTTTTGTTGCAGTAAAGCCATTTGGCAGGTTAGTGGTCCATTTATCTGTTACCAAAGATTTCCTAGCCAGGAAATCTGTAATTCTATATTTTAGGCTGAGTCTTCTTTTGAGGAGAAAAAAAGTGATTAAAGATAACATGTCAAAACACGGGGTTAAATAATCAGTTAAATACAGCACAGTAACACTGCAAAGTTTGCCTCTGTTTCTAGATTTGGGAATGAATTTTCCTTTAAGCAGTAGCTAAATGGTTTCCTTAGATTGTTTGTGTGTTGCACGAACCAGATCAGATCAGTCTTAAAGTTCATAATTTTCCCCAGAGTGTCTGAAATCCTACTACAAAGAGTCCTTTCGTCTTAAGCGCCTGACACCAAGTAGAAAATAAAAGGCTGAAATAATAACACCACTAACTTGGTTGAATTAATTGTATGTTTCTGTACTTAAGCTTGAAGGGTGGAAAGTATTGCTTTAAAGGCTACCTACAAAACTGGTGAATGAGCAGCCACTCAGGGTGCCGCTTCAAAGAGAAACACCCAAAAGAGCAACAGAAGGGAAGCTGCTTTTGAATTCTCTCAGTTCCTCCTGGCAGCCCAGGGCTTGCAAAGGAAAACAACCCAGAAATGGTTATTTTCTTTTGTGTTAGTTACATAACCAGCTCCCAGCAAATAAAGCTGGAGGTGGAGCAGCCATACGAAGGCCCACTTTGTAACCTGTGCCTGCCATAGCTGCCAAAAGAATCTCACCTGAGTTTAGGAGTTTTGCCTTCCAGGCTAAGGGAGATTCCTTACACTGTCTGCAGACAACTTGATAAAATTCAGGAGCTGTGTGTAACTCCTGGTTGCACTGGTGGATATTTTGTAATTCAAGCTTTCATGGTTACTGCAGATTTGTACCTTACTGCTGAAGCAGTCAAACAGATCTTGGTTTCTACCATTTTTTATTTTTCAGATTTCTCTGTATGCAATATTGTAATAAGTAAAGAAGTAGGGGAAAGTAACTGCAAAAGGGAAAGCTGGTTTATACGAGAGCGCTCAGTCTTCCCTTTGGGATCAGTTGAAGCTCCAGAAATGGTGCTTTCATGTTAACCATCCTATGCTGTAGGTGCTAAAAAGCGAGAAGCAGAGAAGTTCTTCAGCCTTTTCTCAATATTCTGTGAGCAGACTGTCTTTCCTATGTAAATTATTTTAAACAAGGTCACAGTTCCATAAACTTCTTGCACTTGCAGGCTGTTTTGCAAGATTGTTATGGCTTTGACTTTGAAAATATTTTGGAATAGGTATCTTAGAACTTGGCCAATCCCCTCAAGGGGTGGATGGCCGAGGAACCAATTACCTATTGCCACTCAACACACTTTTTGCCATCTATCCTATAAAGTAGTCAGAAAATTATTAAAGAAAGGCTTCAGCTTCCACTGTTCAAGAGCCTGGACTCTGCGTCGTTTTCTTTATGCGCCTCGGACGTAACAGCGACACTGTGCCAGCTTTAAGCTATGCCTTTGCAGCCATGCTGTGGCTTCCATAAAGCAGCACTTGGGATGCAGACCGGGACTTTACTGCTGCAGAGGACAGCCCTGGCTGGTCAGCAGCCTTTGTTCTGGTCTTTGTTCTGGCTCTTTGTCCCATGCTTGTCCTGCATCCCCCCGGCTGTCAGCTGGGGGATCACTGCTCTGCCTCCCTCGCTGTTTCCTTCCCACAGCTCTATAATGACCTGCTCTTGGGTTTGGAACTTCAGTTTGTGATTTACCAGTTATAAAATCCCAGGATTACAGGCGGGCTCCTTACTGTGCTCGGGTGCCGGCTGTAACACCGCTGCTGGGATGTTGTAGTGCCCTCATCTGAAGGGTGATTGGGAGACCAGTCTGAGAGTAGCTATAACTGATGTAACAGGTAAAAAGGATCGAGAGAATTTAGATATTTGGCAGTTCTAACCATTTTTTACACTTATTTTATGGACCTGGAAAGGAGGGACTTACAATAACTGTGAAATTCTAAAATGTCACCTGTGCCCAACTTCTACAAACTTTATTATCATTACCTCTGTAAGAATTAAAAGTCAGTTCATGTGCTCCAGAGCAGCAAATATTGTCAGACAACGTGTAATGGAAATTTCTGAGAGCCAATATTTAACATCTCGAAATGAGAAGCATCCAGGATAACTTTTGAAATCACTTGAATTCACTATATATGACATCAAAATATGAAGGTAAATATTAAGGTATTTTCATCAGACGGCTTTAAATTAATCTTTGGATTTCCTTTAAAAAAAGAAATTAAGAATCTCTGAGTAACGGAGAAACAGGGTACCTCTCATATTGCTCTCACTCTGAAGTATGACGTAGAGAAAAATTACTTGGAAGTAATTCCATTTCCATGTTTAAACTCTTGTTATTTGAGTCCAGAATGCTCTTAAATTTTCTGGTTTAGGCCTTCATACTGCAGATTAACTCTGTGTAGTTAGGTGCATAAACAGAGGCACAACAAAACCCCACTGAAATTAATAGGTCTTGTGTGGCCTGGGGCTCTGTCTTATGGGGCTGTTTACTGGGGGGTTGTTTATTTTTTAAGTGTTTTAAAATGTTTCCCAAGTAAGTATGTGACGTTCCATAAATGACAGATCCATAGTAGCAAACTTCAAACCCTCTTACAAAGTAGCTTTTCCTGGCTTTGTTTAGGAAGGTCTCTTTGATTCTGCTTGTGTTTAATGTGCTGCTGGGTAACTGTGGAACATACATCTTCTTAAACCAAATTCAGGGAGTATCATGAACTGACACCTGCTTAAGTCTTTAATTAAAAGTGGTTTAATCTCTAACAATCTCTGTGTACATAAGCAGAAAGTATCTGTGTTTCATGTGTACTTTGAACTGCCATTCATTTAGGAATCAAAGATTTGTAAATGAAATACAGTATGCCAGACATGATGATGTCTGACTGGAATCTCTTCTTGTTGGCATAGCCTGGTTTTCCTGGTGCTGTCAGCCCCCGGGAATACATTCTTATTAAAAATTAGAGAGAGGGGGGAAAATATAAAAGGAAGGCTATCTTTAAAAAAGTGTGTGTATCAACTATATATAAAATGTATGTAAAATAGGCAAACACATACAGTGGGACCTGTAGTGGAGAATTGCCAGTGGGATGAGACTTCTTCAGCTGAATGTCTTGCAGGTGAATATTTTGGAGGAGCCTTTTCTACGCCAACTCTAGGTTTTGGCGTAACAGATTTTTGTTTTTTTAACAACACCCTCTAAAAGAGTGGTTGCCCATGGAGCTCATACATGTAATGGGTTTATGACTGGCCTTCAGTGAAGAATTTAAACTTATGAGCTTGTCTTGCTGTAGCTGATATCTTACTCAATATATCCTTTCTGTTTTTATACATAGTCGCTAAGATTAGTGTGGTTGAGTATACTGAAAGTAATACAAAACAGACACAGAAAAATTGTTGCATGTTTAAAGAAAAAAAAAATCATAAAATGAAAGAGGAAGTGCATCATTTATTATAACACCATGTAGACTAATGAAAAACATACTGCAGGCTGGAAATTTGTTAAGAGCTGAGCTCAAAAAGTTTCCACTCCCAAAAAATGCCTTGGGGCCTCCAGCTGTAAGCCTGTGGCTAAAGAGGCCCTATGGTAAACTGACATGAAAAAGAAGTACTCCATAAACAGTCAGCTCCTGCTTCACAACAGTTGGAAGGAAATTTTTTTGAAGTATTATCCATTGATGCTGACTGTACTTTATCAAAGTAAAAGAAGGCAGTGCATTTATGACTGGAATGTTCAGTTGGGAGTTGGACACTGGGCACCAAAATGTTACATTCACTGTACACAGGAGAACATGAAGAAGATGAAGTGACTTGCTGAGAGTAACAGAACAGCAGCTGATACTCGCAGAGCTGGAATTAACATGAAATAATTAATGGCTCCTCATCCTTTGCTCATTAGACCGAGCTGAACAAGTCCCCTGTTCCTCTCCACGCTGAGCAGGTGCCACCCCTTGTACCCAAGCACGTTCTTTTTGTTGTGTGCAAATTCCCCCTCAGAGCATTGGTGGTGTTTGCACCATCAGTGCTCCCACGAGTGGAATTGGCCACTTGCAGAAGACAAGATGAAGTTTTGTGTCTGTCCTTTAAATCTAAACGGATTAAGTTCAGATTAAAAGTCTGTCTTAAAGGTGCATCTTCCCTGCTGCCCAACAAGGGCTTGGCTTTGTCTTTGTCTTTGCCCTTCTCCTTGATCAGCCCTTGTTAATGGCACTCATTCCCATGGGCTGTGGGCTTCCAGGCAAGTTTGACTGCCAGGATGTTCTTCCAGGAAGGCACTGCAGCCTCCATTCCTTCTTCACCTGGACTGGGAAGCAGTTTGCAGAAGCAATGCCCGTTAAACCTTCTGATGTGCCTCCAGTCTGTTTCTGCAGAGGTTTCCCTGCCTGGCAAAGAGCCCTGGAATGCCTCAAGGATGATGGGACACTTCCATGGAGTCCAGATTTCACAAAGTTAGAAAGATGTAGTAAATTGGATGTAACTTTGTATGAGACTACTTAGGTGGCTGGTTTGTGATCTTTGAGAAGCACAATCTGAGAGTTAATATTACTTATTTTAGCTAAATCTTTGGTTAGGACTCGGTAATCCAGTACCTTTTTACAGAAGTAAATAGCAGGTCTAGAAGTCCCAATTTTGGTAAATCTTTTCACAGTTTTACATTGATGAAATAAGCATGCACAACAATAATCACACTGTATTGCTACAGCTCTACTTACATGAGGCGCAGCCCAGGAAAATGTCAGTCTGAGATGGAGCCACTGGGAGGAGAAAAAGAAAAAAAAAAAAAAAAAAAAGAAAAGGTGAAACAGTTACTTCTGGGTGATTGAAAGAAATGCAAACAAAATTTAATCAAATCTGGTAAATACAGATAATTTTTATTTTTTTGTCTTGCATCGCCCTATACCATCTTCTGTGTAGCATTTACAATACCCAGTGTTTTCATCCAGTGATTAGAAAATCTGTGATGTAACTGTTCATGGTGTTTGATGTTGTAATGCGTCACAGCGGAGCTGACGGTTCTGTTTACACTTGTGAGGTGAATTAAAGACCTTGAATAAAAGCTGCAGATTGATCTAAAAACAGAACCATAACTTCCTTCTCCTCATTAAAAATGTCGTGCTTGGTGGGTTAAAACTGACGTACAACAATCCTGATATGAAATACTTGCCCTGTAATATGAAACTACGATAAATGTCACTTTGGTTTGGTACTCTGAAAAGTGGTGGGTTTGGCACACAGTGTCATGTTAATTCACTTTACTGAGTATGTGTTTGCTCCTTTGCGTGCTATGGGGAAAAAAATACAGAGAATTATGTTTTCTTGCATTATAAGAAGCGTAATATATTTGTCCACGCAAAATTTGTGACCACTATTTCAGTGTGCACATACAACTCATCTAAAGGAGAAGAAAAAATAAGTAAAGCACTAATTTCCATATGTATCGCAGTAGGAAAAAAAACATAAACAGGCATACATAAGGCATTAAAGGGGTTTTAGCTGAGATTGATGATTGAACAGTAATATTTGCAGAGAAAGGCAACCTTTAACAGTAGATGAGTTTTCCCCTAAAAAGTAAGATTAACTAGTTCAAGGGTTCAATTATGACTGAATTTTGAGGTAAGTAGAATACTTTGTCTGGGAAAAAATGGTTTAAGATAGCTGCCTGTGCCACTGCATTCTTTTTTGTATTTAAGTTTTATTGAGAGATGCAACACTGGTCTGTGAAACATCTGATCTCATTCTGATGCACTTTTTATCTACTATTAGCACCAGTTATGGTTGTTGCTACCACATTTTCCAGTCAGGGCTCCCCAGCTCCCCTGCTCTCCTTGGCCTCTCTCTGCCCTCTGTTTGACATCTTGTGGTTGGCATTTAAGGACCCAAGAAAAACAAACAGTGCAACCAGTATTTTGCTTGTAATTTTAGTTTCATAGTTTGATGGAGAGTAGTAAATAGAAGGACAAACTGTTACTATTTTTATGTGGTCTTGATCTTAAGAGAAAGGGATTTTCGTGGCTAACATGTCTTCGTGATGTGCCACACAGGTGGAAATGCCCTACACCAACTCTGGTGGCTGTAAAACCCTGCAGTAGTGGCTGGTCCATCACAGTCTCTGGCTGGCCTCTCAAGCACAAAAATAAATCTGCCACAAATCCGTGCAAAGAAGGAGCAGCTCTTCTGTTCAGACGTTCATGCAAATTTAAGTCGCGTTCAGGGACATAGTGAGACGGCTGCCCCATGCTTTAGAGCAGAAACTGGTTGTGGAGAGCTGCTCCTGGCTGGTGCCTCTCACTGCTGAAGTCCCACCTGGGCACAGCTGTAACACATCTGGAGCCCTGGGAGCTCCAGCTGTGTAAGGAGAGGCTGTAGGAGATGGCTCCCCCCGAGTAATGCAGTCCTTCAGTGCTTTAGTTGTGTCCTGTGGCCTCATCTCCATGTGGGTATGGATATCGCTAGAATTAGACGTGGAAATTGCTGAATTCAGCTGGCAAAGTTGCACAAGTTTCTTCATATGCATGGCAAGGTGCATTACTGAGACCTGCATTCCAAGGACCACGGCTGTGTGCTCAGGGAGCTCTTAGGGCTGCGTTGGAGAAAGATTCTGTGGTCACCCAAAGAGAAGCTTTGCTACTGCTGACCTACTGCAGCTTCCCAAGGATACCGTGTGACTCACTGCCTTCCTCCTTAGTTAATCAGCAGCCCTTCTCGATTGATTTTCTTGCTTTCTGATCCTTGCTGTTCAAGTACAATTTCTTTCATGTAGTAAGCAATGTCTCAGGATTGATTAAATCGCAACATGAATCATAATGGAAATGCTGAGCTACACACACGGCTCTTCACATCTCTGAGTCTGTGGAGATGAATAACAAGTTTTGTAGTGACAGCCCTGAAGTGGGTTTGCAGTTTTGCTGGGAGCTGAACTCACTGGCTTTTGTTTTAATGTAGGCAACTTGAGTGGAATAAAATGCTGGTTAATCAGTTTGAAATGAAATTGTGGCATGGACAGAATGAGCATAGTTATTTCTAGATAGCATAAAGAATGGAGTATGATTTCAAAGGTCATGTGTAATTATACTTTTATTCATGAGGCCTGTGTTTTATATTCTAACAAATACAATTCATGTATTGTATTAATCACACAGAATTCTGAATCAGAACACAAAATTTTGCAGTGCTATAATGAAGAAGAATGAAAGCGATAAGGAGTAGCAGCTGTGTAGCTAATGAAGGAGTTAATTCCAACGTGTGTTTCAGGCCATTAAGGACTACAAAGCAAAAAGTGCTGCTTTGCCAGCACAAACCAAAGGAAGGCAGTTGACTACCACTCCCTTCCCCAGCCAGCATCGCTGGGAATACCGGAGAGCTCTGGCTGTGGTTCCGGCAGCAATGAGAACACACAAGAAATGTGCAAGAAGATATAAATCACTGGAGCAGCTGTCGTTTAGCAAGGAAAATCTTCTGTATTCTGCATGTGGATATGAATTTTTCTCTATGCAAATGTTTTTATCCTGTCAGGTTGGAATAAGTTTTACAAAGTTATAAAACTGAGAACTCAGGTGTTTTTTTCCTGTGTGTCAGGACTCTCCAGAGGCTGGGATCTGCAGGCCATCCAGTTCATCATTGTTCACGCTGTGCTTTTCTTTGTTGTTTTTTTTTTTTTTTTTTAAGAAGTCTGAAGCGTTTTCCTTGTGTGGTTTCGCAACCCCATTTTTTTTTCCCCAAACAGCAGGAGTCCTATCACTAGATCAAATTTGGAATTTGCTGCTTCCAACAATTGTCTAATGGATCCACATGTTTACACAGCATGACACCGGCATCCAGATAGTGTCATGAAAGTCTCCAATCAGTACTACTGTTTCATGCTGCCTCCCTGCTTAAAAAAATAATAAAAGAAGGGGGGGAAAAAAAAGAAAAGGAAGAAAAAAGGGAAGAGCTACAGGCACTTTTTTCTTGGTACTCAGGGGAGCAGTGAATGGTCCTGCTGTTTCAGCCACCAGTACTCTCTCACAAAGTTTTGGAAAAGACTTTTTCCATCTGCTGTAACTGAAAATGCCAACTCTCAGGTATTTTATCAGCATTTATTGTATCAATAAATAGATCTTAAAATCACAGAATCATGGAAAGACCTGGCTTCAAAGGGACCTTAAAGATCATCTACTTCCAACCCCACTGCTGTGGTCACAGCAGACCGGGCTGCTCAGAGCTCCAGCACACCTGGCCTTACTTCCAGGGATGAATGCTACAAAACGGGAGACTGGAAAATAACATTTCCAGACCCACTCCCTTCTTCTTTCCTGAGACTCCCAGCTGAAGGAAAACTTTTATCTGTGTAGAAGTGTGCCCCTAACTTGCAGCACCCACACCACTACCTCGATGAAGCTGCAGCTGCTTCTCCCTGCCACTGATGCATCCTTGTGCTGATGTGAGCATTTGCGTGGCCTTATGGTGAATCAAACCACCCAAGGGATCCTTCTGAAACCCAGCCTGCTGAGGGGCAGGCTCAGGCACTTGGCACTTCTGTAGCATGGGAAGGCCATTTGTAATTTACTCGCCCGTGTATTTTGCCAAGTGTTTGATTCCTGTTCCCTGTTATTGGATGTAAATAAATCAGTAGCAATTACTTGGCAACAACCTTCCACGGTCATTTGCTCTGTAGAAGCTCAGTCCCTGGTAGCATTTAGTGAAGGAAGGGGGGTTTGGCTGGGACACCAGAACCTTTCTTTTTTTTAATGCTCTCATGGGATCTTTCACTTCCACACAAGCAACTGCCTGAGCTGGCCAAGTGGTCTTGATTTAATGTTGCTTTATGAACACGACTTGTCGCAGCTGCAGGATGTCATAACCTCTATTTCCTTAGCTTGGATTTGAAATCTGGAGCCATATGATTCAGATGAACCACAACTGCCCTTGCTTTAACTTGATGTATTTGTTTTGAAAATCCTGTTGTTCGCTCCAAGTTTTAGCTGCTAAACAAATTAAGCTGATCTTCACTGATAAATGGGTATACTGACCAGCTTGATTAAAAAACTCCCTGAAAGCTGCAAAGAAAGCTCCAGTAATCTTTAGCTTATCAGTGCCAGTGAAAATATTTCATTAGCATAAACTTAAAAAATCAAAACTTGTTTCAAATACAAAAATTAGAGATTGGCCCTGAGATGAGTGTAGCTCTGATGCAAAAAAAACCCCCAAATTCTTACAAAAATGATTGTATGTTGTACAGTATTTCAGGGAAGTACAGTGAGCTCACCAGAAACTGTTGCTGCAGACAGGATTCAGAGTAGAAAATGATGAGCAGAACTGGGTTGGCTTTGCATTCCAAATTTGATTTTACAGGGCTCCTGTTCTTGTGCAGCTTAGAAACAAGCTTTTGCATTTGAAGTAAAGCCAGCTGGATTTGTAAAGATACTTATCTTATTCTCTGGCCCCATTCAAATCACCAGAAAATATTAAGGCTGACAAGCCTAACTTGATATGCTTCTCAATTAATATTTTTATGTTGGATTATAGTACACACAGATTTGCACAAATGCCAGGTTTGAAGTCACTCAGCTGGTTTCCAAGTGGCAGATGCTGCCTTCAGTACCGTGCGTGTGCTCTCCACAATAGTAAATATTAATGTCAGAGTTTAGTGTCTTTCTTTGTAACTGGTTGCATAGAGAAATCTTAATTTAGTCAATTTTGAGACTAAACTTTTCAGTTCTAGGTTCACTCGTACAGCGTGTGTCAGCTCCCCGTAACTCCTGGTTATTTTTGGCATTTTTTCTCCTGTTGAAATTTATGTGATTATGGGTTGAGCAGGATTTTTTGTTGCTTTGTAAATAATTTTTTTTATAGTAACTTATCTAGAGTAAGCCGGCAGAATAAAAGCTGTGCCATTCCTTTCTGAAGATACTTGATCGTGTGCTTTAGGTGTGTAACATTAAACAAAAAACAAAAGAGAAGCAGTCTTTGCCATGGCTGTAGTCTGTTACATACAAAAAATCACCAAACCTTCCCCAGCATTTGAAAGCCCACCCTTTTATTGAAGAAACTGAGACACAGCAGAAGTAAAAAATCACCCAAAAGGGTCTGCCTGTGCACCCAGTCACTGAAGGTCAGTCTCAATTACTAGTATGTCCTGTGAGATTTTTGTTATTGCTTGTTATATAAATGAAGATTCATTTACAGGCTTTAATTTGTAGATTTTTTTTTTTTAAAGATTACGTTTGTAAATGTCATAATCTAATTACATTTTTAACTTCCACTTTTTACAATTGCTTGTTTGTCGTGGTATTTTGTGAATTTTCTTATTTATTTATTCATAGATGCTCAGAGAGACTAAACAAAAAGTTTGAGAGCCGGGATGCTTTCCCAAATGTAGTTTAGAGCTGTTGGTCAGTCAGTGAACTGCTTCTGCGGTCTGAAATAGAAGTGGCCCCAGCAGCACCTGCTGGAACAGCATCTGCAGGATGCTAAGTTGGGCAAATCAAGATTTGTGTGCTGATAACGTGCAGCTGGATCAGTCTGAGGGCACCTGCAGAGTTGCTTCTAATTGTCAGGTGTGTCTTACAGAGTGGAAAAGTGCTGAGGAAATTGTATTCAAACACTGAAAATTACCTTACAATTAACTTGCAATTCTACTTGATGGATTTTAGGCAATTCTACTTACTACCAAAGTGCATGGACTGAGTGAGGTTTCTCTTCCTCCTTCTGTTTCCTCTCCCTCCCAGGGTATTGCAACAAACTGGTTCTGAGTTTAGCGTAAGGCAGCGGAGCTGTTCTGGATTTAAAAGCTGGTGTCGGTGTCTGTGGCAGTGCTGTGGCCCGGGGACTTAGCAGAATTCCTTAGCAGTGGTTCCATGACCAGCTGGAGCAGTTTCTTACACTTCACCATCCATTCTTTTCTTGACATGGTCACTGAAAATTATTTATGCACCCTAAGATTTAACCCATCCCATTTCAGACTTTGTGCAGTGTCCCAGCCTTGTAGGCTGACCTGACTTGATTTACACTCACGCACGCAGCGAGCTGACGTTTCACCCCTGTCTCTGTCAGGGCTGCAGAGCTGGTGGCTGAAGGGCACTTTCTGTAGCCTGCTGACAGCTCGATGGCACTGTGTGTGGCCAGGCAGCTCCCAGGACGGGACCTGTTTGGCCCCGGGCTTGCTCAGGGCATTGAACGCGGGCACTTTCTTGCCAAGCAGCTGCGTGAACGTGACCACTCCAGACAGTGGGATGCCTGCACTGCTCCTGTGCTGGTACCTGCCTGATGGCACGGGATTATCCCTCAGCTAACCTGCTGCCGGGACACAGAATTTTAAGTCTGTCATCAGAAACTGGCACTACCAGAGGTGAGGATTGCGGAAGGGAGTTCGAGGAGAGGACGGTGAGTGCTGCAGTGCTGGAGCAGGGAGAAGCTGGAGGTGGGTTGAACGTGTTGTTGAGGCAGAAAAGAAGAATGGGATTTTGCAACGAGGGGAAGTGGTGTGGTTGATGTGCCACATCACAGTTCTCAGTGGCCCACCTATTTGTTTTGACATGAATACCCACTCTCGAGCTGTGTTGAGGCATGAAGATGATGCGTGCCCTCACACTTGTGATCTTCAGGCTTTGTTACGGCTCTTTGAAGAGTGAGCTTGATGTTTTAATGTTTTGTTTGGAGACTCAAGCATTTAGATTTGTAATTCTGCCCTTCTAGCCATTTCCCTGATTTACCTTGCAGAGTAAACATTCTTTTGTTCCGTTTCCCAGACTTCCTTTTCCTTTTCTCTGCTGCTGGCTTGATTTTGAGATATGATACTCAAGTCAGAGGTGTCTCCTTGGGTGCAAATAAAACCCCCAACAGCTAAGGGCTTGAGTGAGCTAACTATTTTCTCTGTTTAGAAGCAGCAGCTTACTTTCCAGTATTCTGGAAGTCCTCAAACGCAGATCCTGCCAAAGGCACTGACTTAAACAGCAGCAGTGCTTAGGAGAACATGCTCAAGTTTTCTGGCAGCTCTTACAAGCCACTTAGAATAAACAGGCACACTGCTTGCAGCGAGTGCCCCACAGTTTGGAAAGCACTGCTTAAGGCAAATTTGTAAAGAATTTCTTCTTGTGGTTATAGTTCTCCATTTTCATTTCTTCTACAGTGGGTCCACTTTCCTCAGGGTTTGATACCTAGGCTCTTAATATCAAATCTGGAATTAATACAGCTGTATTTAGAGACATTTGCTGGGTTCATAGTGATAATTCACTGTGTGGAACTCAATGTGTTTTAAACATTCTCCCCCTGTCACGTACAGATTTTTATAGTTGAATTGAGAATTTATAACATGCTGGGTCTCATATTCCAGGTCTGTTTGTTTCTAAATCTATACACAGAACTTAGACTAGGTCATAAATTTCTGCAGATGAAATGAAGGCTGATTAGAATTTTAATATTAAGGAAGGAAATGGCCTTGGGTAGTGCACTACAGAGCAGAACAGGCCTTCTGTTAATACACAAGAGTATTACTGTTTTCTTGAACTTTGCCTTCCAATCCAATTACGACTTGTGCCTAGAAATCATAACTCTGGTGCCTCCCATTTGATAAAACTGAATGTTATCCTTGTCCAAGCTTACATAATTTCCAGTAGTAAAAACAATCTTGATTCTAAAACTGCTAGATAATATACTCCTAAAACTGAATTATGGGCAATAGTACATGGTCTTTGTTGACAAACAAAGCAGTCATGATGGTATATCAAATCGAGGCAGTTCTGTCTCATTTTAAGTTAATTGAAATCAAGAGTTTTTTTCTTGGGATGTGCAATTCCTGTGATATTGTGTAACTCACACTTCATGATAAGAATGAAGGCAAAGCTTTCAGCGTAAATGATTTTTTTTTTTTTCGAGTCAAGCAAAGTAACGGGAATCTCTGTGTTGGCTTTCATTTTAAGCACTTCTGTGACAGCATCGTGCTCACAGTATGAAATGAGCTCATACAAGAGTAGTTCCAGCCAGTTCCCTTATCAGCGTAAGCCATCGTCGCTCAGAACGTGTCCTCCTGTGCCCTTCTCCCCTGCCCTTGCTGCTAACTGGGCTGGACCAGATGCTGCATAATTCCCTGGATCTGTATTTACCATCCCTTGGCTGCACACATCTTTGCTGCACATTTACAGCAGAAAATATTATTACTGAAGTGTGGAATCACATTCTGGTTTTGTTTCATGAAAATCGATTCTGATTCCTCGCTACTTCAGAGCACGTTATTAGCGTAGTACAACTAATCATTTTCTTACAAAGGGAATCACAGTTGTATCCTTGTTTAGATGCTGCCCGTGTATTTATAGGATATAAATATATGCAGCCAAATGTGGTGGCTAGACTTGGCTGCTTCTCCTGCTGGTTTCTGTGGTTTTGCTTCATTGTCCAGAAAAAGTGACAGCATTCTTGACTCCCCTGCACCCATCGCCAGGTTTGGTGTGATGTCCACTCTTGGCAGAAAAAGATCAATGCATTATTTGTTTATTTGGGCCTTTAAATTGTATCACAGTCTTTCATCATTTATTATCTATCTCTAAGAAGTTTTATCATTCTCACACCATTAAAAAGTCACATTAGTGGCACCGTCTGAAACATATTTATCCCACTCTAAAGTCTCAAGGGGTTGTGCACAGGCTGTTATGCAAGTAGGTTTATTTTAGATTTCTTCCCTTTTTTCTTTAATCACTTGTGTAATGTGTTTGAAATGTATGTCTGATGTTGATTCCTCTTTGTGTTCCATTGGGGGCATTTGATTTTGCAGCCAAAAGGACTGAATACTAAATGTTATTTTTGCATGTGTACATAAGAGAGTATTTTCTTCCTGAAGTCAGAGAAAGGCATTCATAGGTTTTAAGGCCTGATAAAGTAATAAAAAATACAGCAAACCCAAAAAGGCAAAAATAGAAATGTATTTTTATCATTTGGGGGTTTTATACTGTAAATCAGGGCAGAAGGAACAAACTATACGAGAGATACCATTCTAAATGAAAAAATTCAAATTATTACATTGTGTCACCAACATTGTAAGAACAGTATGGATGAACTCTGACTTCTTTAGTGATTTTTTCCCCCTGTATTAGCCCACAAGTGTTTGAGTAATCAGAAGTATACAGGTTTTCGATGACTTGGTATAATGAATCTGATGCTGAGAAAGAGAGTTGTATTCAAAGATTTTTGTTTCCCCCTTGTTTCTTAAAGTAGAAAAATGCTAATGTTTCCTTTCTTTTCTGAACTTCCAGACTGGAACCGTAGCTGGTCCCAGGGTAAAGTGCCCTTCACAGATCCTCTTTGTAGAGCTATGAACTCTTTTGTTTGATCTCTTGCCGTTTTTGGGCACAGCACAGTAGGTTTAGTGTTGGTATCTGCGTTAGACTTGGCATTTCAGTAACATTCCAGTCTAAAGGTTCTGTTGTGATTCAGTGCTGAAGGTGCAGTGGTTCTGCAGCTCTGGAGAGATTGGTTTCTTTCTGGTGCCAT
Organism: Struthidea cinerea; assembly: GCA_013397865.1. Taxonomy (NCBI): domain Eukaryota; kingdom Metazoa; phylum Chordata; class Aves; order Passeriformes; family Corcoracidae; genus Struthidea; species Struthidea cinerea. The sequence continues at coordinate 30,285 of VZTI01001766.1, forward strand.
ATGTTATCTTTGAGCAGGAAACCATTTGAACTGAGCTGCCTTCAGATATAATATGAGCAAATACAGAAGTCCAGACCCTACTAGACAGTTTTGCTGCAAGGGAGAATCCAGTTGTGGTTTTGCCTACAAACACTTTTTATCTGTTGAGTTACAGTTTTTAATTACTCACAGCTGTGAGGGATTTCATGTCAGCCACGTGAGCTCTATGAGCATTCAAAACTGACTTATCATTACAAGTTTTCCACGTATTTTTAGTCCTTCCCCCTCCTCAATTCATTTCACTCAAAAGCTGGGGAAAAGGGAATGTGACTGAAGATTGCTTTCTTCAGTAAACCAAAATGGAAAGCCTAAGCCAGTGATCCAGCTGGCATCTTACACCAGAAGCTCCTCAAATGATCCAGGCATCATACAAAATTCTGGCATCAAACCAGGTAGTTGGTGACACCCAGTGCTCCAAAACCAGCCAGTGCTGCTCGTAGGGACGGACACGGACAAGCCCAGTGCTCCATCATGTGCCAGGAGCAGTGTTCCTGTCATTAACCCTGGAGATCTTCCCACCCCAGGTGGTACCTGCCCTGCTCAGCGTGCTCCTGAAATAACCAACCAGCTGCAGAGCCAAGTGGACACACGCGTGTGTAACCCAGAGTGTCCCCATGAGCACTAAATGAATTTTGCAGCTTTCTCAAAGGCGTCTCCACCTAAGAGCTTCCCGAAGAACCGGTGGGAGTGCAGCTAACGCCTTCACCCATCATTCTTCCTGAAGGATGATGCTATGCCCAATGCTTGTTCAGGCAAAGACATCTTAATCTTACTGTAATAGGTTCTAATTACTCATTTCTGTAAGATCCCTGCCTGGGAGTCACCACAAGCCAGATACTCTGTGAACGATTATCCCAAGAAGTTCTTAATTACTGTGGAGTCACTACAGCTCTCTAAAATGTATTGCCTGTACCGATACCATAAATCCATTTTCCTCTCCGCTTGCTGTGGAGTCCTTTGTACCCTGGATGCTAATGAAGGCCCAGAAGTGCTGCTGTGGCTTATTCCTCATGCTGCTGGTTGTCATCTACAGCTGAGCATGTGCCACAGATAGAAAAAATCCCTGGTAACCCAGCAGGTCAGGTATTATATGGCCTAGTTTTTAAAATTCTGATTATCACTCTGGAGGAAGAGCCACAAAAATGCTACGGAATTGTCTGTCTTTGTAGTGGATTTTGTGGCTTCCTGTTTGCAACATTTGTTGCGAATAAATTTTTGCACTTTGGCCAAAACAAGACTGTTTTTATGACTTTACTTCCAAATGTGCTGAAAGCTTATGTTGCTGTGTTATTTATTGTACAGCACTTAAATAACATTATATACTGAACATATGCTCCAGCAGAATTCACAAATGGCATCTCCCTCAGTGTAACTTCAGAAGTATTTCAGAGGACCTGCAGTTGGTGTCCTACTGCAACCACGTAACTTTGCAAGGAAGACAGATGATTTAAAAGATTTTGGACTGAATGAGGAAAATTAGAAATGTTTGAAATCGTGACAGTACCAGGAACATGAAGCCTAATTTGAACTGAAATCCAAATACAAACCTTAATCTAAGAAGCTAAAAGGAAAGTAATGAAAGATACAAGGCTTTTACTAGGGGTGAAGGATTTCAGAAGCCTTTAGAGGTCTGTGTGCTCTTTTATATGGGTTATGTTTCTGACACCTCCCAATGTGGATTTAAAGTAATTTTTATTTAAAAAGGAAAGATACACAGGCAGTTTGGCAGTAGATGTACTCTTTGAACAGATAAAAATGCCTAAAAAACCCTTGACAGCTGCTTGTAAGAGGAGCTGTATTAGATATTTTTCTGCTTTTATTTCTAGTAAATTTATTGGCTGATCAGCTTAGGAGGTGTTTCAGGCTAATTATCCATTTGCAAGCAACAACTGTGTCTCAAGTCTTTTGATCATGTGCCAGTTTTAAACGGAAAACAAACCTTGATATGACTACACTTTTCACTTCTTCAGACTTTGTCTTTTGTAGTTAGTCAGAAATTTTGCATAGATTTTAATATGAGTGCTCCTACTGTCAAAAGTCTGTTCCTTTTACCTAAATGGTCCAGTGGCGTAGATGTCCTAAACCAGCTCTGCTTAAGAGTGTTTTGCATTATCAGTTCTTCCAGCAAGTATGTCTTCTCCTGTTAAAGCACTCCTGTTCCTAAAACATTTCCCATTATCACTGGTGTCCGGACAGCAATAACCTCTTAAGAGGGGTCAAGTCTGAGACCAGGTTTAAAAAAAAAAAATCCTAAAATCCTGTGAGCTCAATCTAACTTCTGTTCTGCGGTGACCAAAGGGTAAAAGAAATCCTTTTAAATAAATTTGTTCTCTTTCTAAATAGATAACTAGCCAAATGCATTTCAAGTATTTGTTCAACTGATCAAATATTGCTGTAGGTTTAGAAAACAAATTAACGAAATGTTTGAGGAATTAGACATTTTGTACCTGGACACTTCTCTGTGTCATTACTTCTGCACCAATGACCCTAAGTACTGTGGTCAAAATAAAAGACCCTTTCAATGAAAATAAGTCAGACAAATGTTTAATTTTTCTTTTTTAGTTCTTCATAAAACAACTAAACTGTGGAAGTTCGCAGTCTCTTTTTACCCTTATGAGAAAGTTACACCAGTGTGTCAAATTTAAGTCCTTACTGCTTCTGCAGATACACTGATTGGCTGAAGTACTTCTATATTAGCTATAGATATATATATTTGGCAAAAATATAACTTGATAGTTCAACATTAGTTTGAATTTGAGATAAACATGTTTCTATGTGTGTGCGTTCAGAAAGCAGAACAGTCTGTCCTGACACTAAATAAACACAGTTCCCAGGTGGAAATTCTCAATTTAGATGTCTGATTAACTTCTAACTCAGTGGCTGTGCTTCAAGATCCTGGCAGTGTTTAAATCATTGGTATTAGATACCATTCCTCTTCCTGTCCTGGACGTAGAAACTGTGAACTCCTTTTTCACACTGTTAGTGTAAGATTTTCTACTAATTAGCCAATAACAGGAGTGGACTCAGAGACACATGGGCATGTCAAAGACATTTTTCCATGTTTTGGCAGTAAGATTTCAAACTGTCAGTTGATTCTTACAATTGCTCTGCTCTGTTCTGCTGGTAGTGTCTCCTGTCACAGTGTGTGCCCGCTGTGAGCTCACAGACTTGGGTGATTATTGGATGTTCTGTTTACAGATCTGTGAACCTTTTTCAAAGGTTGCTAGAGCTTAATTCCTAACAGGGAATTTGCTTTGAGTCATTGCTGAACTGAGAGGTGTCTCCAGGTGTAATGCAGGTCCAAAAGGAAACGCCAAGGGAAGGACAGAGGATGGCAACCCTTGCTGTTCTTTAACTGTCCTGACCACATCTTGCAATATATTTGTGTTTGTACAGTATATGAATATAACCTATGTTCTTTATTACATTAGGTATCTTAATGAAGTTATGGGCATGAGTTATTATTAGATGGCAGCATTTGTTTGTTTAATTAGTTAAATGATACAAGTAGAATTTCATTTTGAGCTCAGTTACCATCTGTTAAACTGCTGGAGCAGTTCAGTAATTGACTGCTACCATTACCCACTCCAGAATGAGCAAGCAAACCCATGAGATTTTGCCACAGAAGCCTTGTTTCTGATGTGTTTACTGAGCACTGATGGGTAGGTAGTGGGTGAAGGGTATCTTCTTGCTCATTTAACACTGCAGACCGGCATCTTCTCACTGGAGTTACACCTAGCAATGGCTACAAAACCTTGACAGCTCCAGTGGAAGCTGCCTGTTCGTTCCCTGGCTGTGCCTCAGAGTTTCTGATGGGCAGGAAATCAGTGTCCGTGCAGGACAGTGAAACACTGGAGTTCAGGGAGTCACAGCTCCAGCAGCCAGAGAACATCAGCCAAAGCAGAAACTAATTGAACCAGCAGCTCACTTGAGAGGATGAAGAACAAAGGGGGAACTTCCCTTTTATACAAATACTCTCAGCATTGTGGAAATGTGAGTCCTGTACACTGTAAGACATTTATTGATTGCTATACTGGTTGTCTGTTGCAATTTTAAAAATTTACTTGCTTGTGTCTGCAAGAAATCAAAATTACGCTTTTTTTAATAATATCAAACACCTGAGTTCAGGCCCTTGGAAGCAAAAATTATACTTTCTGCCTTTACTAGACCTTTACCGTCATTTCGAAATCAGAGGGGAATAATTGAAAGCCCAAAACAGCAATGCACAATGCTACTAAAGAGCAACAAATACCAAATGATCTGTGGTTATCTGAGAGTTGACAAGCTGCAGTTCATCACCCCTATATGTAAAAGGTAGGATACACATAGCAACATTACGTATTTTACACTTAAGTTTTTTTAAGGAATGGTGTCTTCAGGCAGTGGGTGCAAAAAATGGGATCCCACAAGCTGCACATCCACTTGCTTGCACCTTTCTATCACCTCCTCTTTCTGCTGGCAGAAACGTTCACAGTGAATCAAATTAACAAACTGATTTGGTATTAAAGTAACCTTTGTGAAGGGACAGAGCTAATTTTCACCCAAATGGGTTTACAAAACTGTGCAAACACTTGTGCCGAGGAGGAGGTGGGAGAAAATGGAGAGTGTGTCTTTTGGCAGCAGTACTGACTTACCCAGGTTTAAACTGTTGCTAAAACTATTACCTGAGATTTTTATTCCCAAGTGTAAAGTTTTCTTTGGAGCCCAAACAGAAGTGCTTGGTTGTGTAATCGTTCACTGCAAGCAGAATATGCTACATCCAATTTATGAGCATACTGTTTGCTCTGCTGCAGTCACTATGTGGCTGTATCTCTTCCATTCAGTTAATAATCTCTATTCCATATAATATGGGTATTCTAGTGTGAGGCAGGCAAGGGAGAAATCAGAGCTCTGTGTAATGACATTAAGCTTTTAGGTTACAGACAGAGTAAAGGACTCACAGCTGCTTAACATATGCCCTCTGCCTGAACTCGCTTTATCACTTGGTATCTGACTGCTCTCAACATATAAAAAGTTGATGTGATTGATAGTTGGTTATACAGTATTTGTCAGGGTGAACTGAATCATTATGTGTATAGATTCAGGAATATAGAAAAATAAAGCTGAAAGAAGAACAACAAAAACTCTGACATCTTTTCCGTTCATTAAGCTTTCCTAAGGCAACTGTTTTTGTTTGCAGGAGTTAGTGGTTGCTGGTTTTTCTAAGCAGCAATTGCTGAGTGATTTAGAGTACATCTCTGCTCTTTTGTTTGGATTTCATTTGCGAAACCATTTAGAGTTATAAAACTGTCAACTTAAGAACATTCTATATATTTTGCCAGTGAGGGCCTCCTGCATGCAGAGTTTATGCATTTCTCTCCATTTTGTGTGCTGTTTGAATTCTCAGTATTTATCACTGTTCCTCTTTGGGCTGGTTGTTAGAATAACTCCTAGTGCTTTCTTTAGAGCAGCAGAAATCCTTGAAGTAATTATGAAATTGCATCTCAGATTAGTCATTAGGTATTGCTAACCACAACATCTCACCCTTGGCCAAACCTAGCCCAGCACTGCACTAATAGAATGTTGTTCTGCTGATGCTTAAAAACACTTGAAATTTAGAAGCCCTGACTGCAACTAGAATTGAATCATGCACCTAAACATTAGAAAGCGTAGACCAGAATTGTTAGTTATGTTGATTACAGTAGTTAAACCATGGTATGGTACCTTTCTAAACTCTCAGATGCCCTAAAATAACTACAAGCTGGGGACTGAAAAATGTTATGCACATTTTGTTACCTCCTACTTGGAGCTTTGCTCACTGTTTCTCTCCTGCAGAATTCCTTTGGTGGCTGAGCTCAGCTTTGCATTGTGTGGAAGCTGTAAGGCCTGGGTCTTACAACCATTCTACACAACCTTAATCTCTCCTGGCCTTGCTGCTGGCCCTGTTTCATGCATTTCGTGTATTTCTTTCAGATTTTCTATTCCTGTTGTTCATAAGGTATGGCAGATTTAAGTCATCAAGTACTTAAATTATATAAATGTGGCTGTGACAACTTCCTGTAACTTGGAAGTTGGAATCTGCCATGAATTTCACCTCTTACTGTTCCTGGATGCCTGGTTTGTCATGTACAGTGGGAGATAAGTCAGTGCTTCAAAACTGCGTTGGAATTTTTGGAGTCAAAAGTTTTTAAGGGTCAATGACAGATTTTAGGAAAGCCTTAATTAACTGACGAGTTCACTCAGTGAATCTGGAAGAATCTATGCAGGAAGTACAATGTTTTATCTTTGCTATCTTGATAGAAAAACAGGTTCTGATTTTCCTGGCTTCCCTAACTTTTCCAGTGTTCCCTGTTCTTCTTGACCTCACAATTCAGTAACCATGCTTCCTGCATCCCTGGCAGGAGATCGTATCTCCATTTTCTACCTTATGACCTTCCAGTACAATTTTAACTCCCTGTATTCCAAGGGAAAGTATTAATTTTTAAAGAAAGTTTTAAAAAAAAAAAGAAAATATGAGGAAATTTCTTTGTCAAACTTGATTTTTTTTTTTTCTTAACCTGTTTTAGGAAACATATTGCCTTTTAATTTAATCTTCAACAGAAAAGTATCATACCTGCTTGCTCATTTCACATTCATAATAATGGAATGTCTCTCATTAAGGTAGAATCCGTATTTTCGTTTTGATTGGAGTTTAATTTTTCTGTTTCAAAGTATCTTTTGTTGTTTGTATTTACAAAAATAAATATGAAGCTTTTCTGTTGCCATTCAACAAAGAATTCTGACATCTTGGCTTTTTTCCAGACTAGTTAATTTTTTTTTAATTTTGTTTCGAAGATCAGGATTTCCCTTGAGACGGACCTTCCTTTTACTGTTAATCTCTCTCTTCCTTTGCTCTCCTTTTTTTCTGCCAGGCATAAACTACTTCACTTTCAAAGCCCTGCTGTCTAATCCCACTGTAGCCATTATCCCTATGCACTATGGAAATGTTGACTCTTGGTTCACTAACAACTCAAACATTTACCTTTGACCATCTGCATTTTCTAATGACCATCTCCAGTCCTGTGCTGCCCTGGGTGCCATGAAGAAGTTCCTTGTTGCCCCTATCTTAAAACTTTCTTTGGATCCCTTCCAAATTACACGACAACAGAAGAGGTATGTGATAAACTTGATCCTCCCCTTAGTGGGTGGGTCCAGGCTTTCTTGTGTTTCACTTACTCCATCTGTAGTTACCCTCTCTATTTTGTACTTAACTTTAAAATTATGTGGGCAACTGCTGTTTCCTGTCGTCTTTATACATGGTTTATCAAAGATGTAAAATGTAACTTCAGCAGGAAAAGCTTGCCTCAATCCATGTAAATTCTAGTGTTTGTTTTATAAATATGCTTAAGGTACTTATTATTGAAATGTAGATTAATACAATTTTGTTCTAGGATAACTTGCTAGATGCCTTAATTCCAAAATAGCAAACACCACCACCACCTTGTTTTGTGCTGCTTTTACAATGTGTGGTCTGTTGGAATACAAACAGGTTTTATGGACCATTTTTACTAAACAGTCAACAGGTTTTAATTTCGCTTCTTAAATCATAATTGTTTTTCAATTTTCTGCTCTGCCTCACAAACGCATAATGAAGGCACACCTGATGCTGTAAAAACCAGATGTCATTTCAGTATTCTCAGCTGTGTGATAAATTTGGAGAGCTTAAAAGTTGGTATCATAGATGTATAGTTACCAGAGAACTCACAAGAACAGAAAGCATGTAGAGCATTGCCGTATAAATAGGATTTTGGAATGGATTGCACTTTATTTTCAGAGACTTTCAAAATGCTGAAACCATGGATGGAATTTTCGTAAGGAACTTTCAGGAGACCATTTCAAACTCACAAACAAATTCAAATTCTTTCTCCCTGCCAGTTATGTTAAGTACCACTTGCACTTGCTCATGGGCATTTGAAGAGCAGCAGGCAGACCTGCAGGAAAGTTAGATTGTGTAATTTATGCCCGCTCTTAAAAACATTCCTCCTTTACCATTCTTCTTGAGAAACAGCTTCTTAAAACAGGATGTTCAGTGGCAACTGAACTGTGCCTGAGTTTTATAGTACAGCTTTATAGTACTTGTTTCTTTAAACATTTTCTAATTCTGTATACAGGTGTTCAAAGGTCTATTAGTGGAAATTACATATATTTAGAAGAAGAATCATTTCACAGAAATTAATTATCACAGTCTCAATCATCCATCTCTGGTTATCACTAGGCAGGAAGTCAAATGCAAAAATCAGCAATGCCCATCACATTTCTTCCTTATTTTGTGTTAAGATGTCTCTCTTTTCGCAACCAAACTGAGGGTCCAGTTCTCTGTCTCCGAAACCATTTATCCCATTGTAAAGCAAACCAAGTGGCAAGACATGAGCTGAGGTTGATGATACCCTTATGCTCGGGACGAAGGAGCAGGACAGCTGAGAGGCTGCTCGTGTTCCAGGTGCTGCTGTGGGTGTCTGTTTTAGGGTGATTGAATCACGAAATGATCACATTCTGCTGAAGAAACGAATCCTGCCCACTCCGTTTTTTTGAGTGTCTTCTCTTGGGTCTGGTTCATCACAAATTGAAAGTTGTGTGTTCCTGCCTACGTGTCCGCGTGCAGCTGAGGGTGTATGAATGTAGGTATGGATGAAACACATTCTGGAACGTTTAGCTAGGTTTTGAAAAAGATCTTAGTATAGCTGACTGCAAATGGTGCTAGTTTTATTTAGTAAGGAATTAATGAATAGAAGTTTTGTTGAGGTCTGGGAAAATATGTAGTGTTTCAGAGTACAGTGTATATATCCCAGGACATTCATTCCCTGTAGCTATACAACCTGTTAACTCTGCAGCTGAAGACAGGGACAACTTGTTGGTAGGGAGGTATGAAGTTTTTTATGGTCTTTGATGACCTTGTTGTTTCTAACAAAAATGTCTTTCCTAAGTCAGATATAAGGATTCCCGTTCGAATTGTAAGGAAAGCCACCTTTCCTAGGGATCAATAACCATTTATTTTCTACTTAATATTTAGTCTTCACCTTCACTAGTCTTTCCCATAAATGGCAAAAATATACTTTCTCCAGCTGTATGTTAATTATGTTCCATTTTTAAGTCAGAATGGGTACATTACAGAGAAGCTGTCAATTTGAGACTGAGCAAACTAAATATACTCAGCTGAGTGAATCCAGCACTGTGAACGTGAACCACCGGTATAAATAGGAAAGGAGACACCTTGAAGCTTTACCATATTCAAGATGTGTCACATCATGTTCATTTGAAAGGAATGGCAACACTCTTTTTCCACCAGTGCAGGCATGAATATTGTTTCACCTAACACAGGCTATCCAGGTTCAGCAGACCCTTTACTGTTGGCACCTTTACTGTTGAATTTCAGCATTTTTTGAATGGCCATTCAACTTGTTTTGTATAATCCCAGATCTTTTTCTTCATAAAGACTTAAATGGGGGAGATTAAAACAAAATGTTTGTCCTTCCACCTTTAAAATACTTTCATCTACTTTGCTGACTGCTGCAAAACCTTAGGGACTGTTTTCAGGCAGCTCTTTTGCCAACAAGCAGTAAGGACAATTGGCATGAACTCTTAGGAACTCTTGATTATGATGATGGTGTGTTTCATTGTTGAGGACAAACTACTCCTGATGATATGGGACCTCCAAGACTGGTAGAAGCATGAGAAATTGGTTCCCAATAGTTCTTTTTTGTTGGACCCACCTCAGCAAAGCAACATGGGATTCTTCCAGATCTCCATACTCCAGAGGGAGAGTCTGAAGGATAGGTCACTGTGCACAGAATCTGCTTTATTAACATTGACATGACTGAAAACCCCCCCTGGTATGACTGCTAGGGTATCTGTATTTGATCACAACTTCTGAGTGAGAAAATGCATTTGTTTCTTAGGTTGTGTGTTTGAAAAAAACATATTCCATTAAGAGTGGACACTCATGCCACTTGGCTTCTGAAAAATGCATCGCTCTGAACAAAAATATCCCACACTTCAAACATAATATTTATATTTTTGCTGAGGGAGTAATGGGGAGGAATATCACTTGAGCTTGAGAATGTCAGTACAAGTGATATGTGTTGTGTAAGTCCCACCTAAGCTTTCCTTGTCTGAAATGTTAAATAAAGACTTTAATGAGTTCCTCTGCATAAGGATAAATTTAGCTCCAAGAGCAGTGCAAAGCAGACTTGTTGATTGGTGTGGGAATGATTGCTGTGATTCCTGAGCTATGAAGGTGCTGTCATTTCTGCAAAGGATCTGTGCAGGGGAGGCAAAACAGAGAACTGATTCTGCAAAATGAATTGTGGGCCTGTGGGTATGCCCAGAACTTCATATAGAGTCCTATTCTATTATGAATCATAACTTTGCTTTTTAGTTGTACATTATTGCTCTTTAATTACGCCTTCGGCTATAATTTTGCAATTGCTTTGTGTGAAAAGTTCAAAACTGGATTAATAAATTAGTCTAGAAACTTCTTACTATTTAAATACTGCTTCAGCTATTTTCATAGCTTTATTAGAATAGTTCATGCTTCAACTGATGCCCTTTACTTTTGGTCATAGGGGTGTTCTCCAAATCATTCTTTGAGTGGGTGAGTCATCCATTTCTGTGCGATGTGAAAATAACAAAATGACCCTTTAAAAGTCTGTGTTTTCCAAGGAAAGAGCAACGCTGCACCTGCAGATACATATCGGCACTTGCTGTACTAAATTCATGCATTCTGTCTGCTGGTACTGAGCTGCAGGAGATGCTGGGAAGTTTCTTCTCTCTACCTTCAGAGCCAACCAGACTTTGTACCCTACAGGCTGGGGATAAAGAGGTGCCGAAACATTTAAGTGGAAGTGGAGGCATCCAATCCCTCCCCAGCTCTCTCCAGCAGTGAGCGTGTGTGTTGCTGTCAGCATCTAATGATGACCAGCATGAGGGGGACAAGCATTGTTGCTCTTGCTCCACAGGCACCTATTTATTATCTGTCCCAGTGAATTCCTGCCTCTGCTGGAGAAGAGATGTAGCTATCATCATTTTTGCTTGCCTTGCAGAAGGCAGGCTTTGATTTCACTCTCCGTGTCTCACTGAGGTCTACGTAAATCATCTGAAGTTGGCCAAAAACTTGAGAACGTTGTGACCTGCAGCTGTTAATCGGTGCCTTCCCCATGTTTATTGGGGATAAAGCCTGTTTGCATGAGGGTAATGGCAAACATACACGTGCTGTGTAAACCTGTGTCGGTCGTTCCTACACAATGTGCCAGAAATCCCCCTTGGCTGTGTTAACAACTAATTGCAAAGTTCTTTTTGACAAAACAATCAGCCTAGCCCCCGTGCATGTGAGTTCTGGTGCAGAGCAGCACATGGAACTCGGTGCAAGTATGTTCTGTATGTGGCTGCTATGGTGATTAAAATACATAAATAAAATAGATAAATATGGACCATATTAGAAATCCATTACTGGCGCTCTCTCGGATCACAGGCAGCTCCAGCGTGCGGTGTCAGCCGTGTTCCCTTGCTCCGAGCGGGAGCTCCTGGGGGGGCTGGACTTGTGCAATGGCCCTGTCCTACCTTGTCAGCTCGCAAATTCAACACAAAACGGGTAAACAAAGGGCTTTTGTGCATGGTTTATAGTTCAGTGAGGATTAGTGGCCTGACACGGTTCTCAGACGGGACAAGCTTAGCGTTAAGTCGCCCGAGGTTAACGAGGGCGGACGTGGGGCAGACTGTGCAGGCTGGAGCTGAAGGGTCTCTCGGCTTTTGGACGCCGATTGGGACAGAGGATTGTCAAAAGCAGGTTTTGCCTACCTGGGTCGGCGTGTCCGTCACGTGTTCCCAGCGTTCCAGGTGCCTTAGGATGCGGATGAGCTCAGGCACTTGCTCGCAGTCCTTCTTCCCGCAGCTCCAGAGGTCCCCTCCGCCGGCTTGGACATCCTACCCTGTTTGTGGGCTCCGGCTGGATCGGATTCCTGCTTTTCTTCCCCCTCTCACCTTTTAGCATTCTCTGACCGTAAAATCCATCCCTTTCCTGAAATGCAGAACGATGCACTTGTCCAGTGAAGTTTTTCCAGGCGGGATTCAAATTCCAAACAAGCCTTTCATTTCCTTCGCGCTGGGGGGAGAGCAAAGGCAGGGAGGCGAAGGAAAGCGCTCGCTTCCTTTAAATCCCCACCAGCGTCTTCCCAGCGCTGGAAGCGAAGTAGCTTGTCATGGTGATCTTCAGAGTTTAACTTTAGAGGGGGAGGGAGAAAGTGGAAAGCAAACTGAATGCTGTAGTGGAGATTTCTCTCTTCCCCCACTGGGCCCCTTGCCGACTGTTTTTATTGATTTCAATCACTGGAGGCTCGCTGGCTCTCAGAAGAAACACTGTGTAATGTGTTCTTTCCTGGCTTTCATTAAAGAAACTCAATGCAGTGCGGTCACGCTGCCGAGCTCGCCTGGCAACCTGCCTACACCCTGTGGTACCTCTTTCATTGGAGGAGATCGAGCTCGTGGTTTGGGGTTGGTTTATTTATTTTTTTTCTAATTCTCCAGCAAGGATTTCAAAACAGCCTCTGCTCTGCTTCTACCTCCTCTCGCAGCCCAAAGCCTTTTTAAGCCTCGGAAGGAATTGTCAGCACCACTAAAGGGGGCGACTTTGGTGGCAATGAAAGCGCCGGGTGCTGCGACAGTCTCGTGCTCCTTCTATTAAAATTCCTCTGCGTTTCTGGGGAGGGGTTAAAAGGGCTGTGTGTAAGCCACAGGGATGTGGATACAGATGATTTCCAAGGGGGTTCCTTTTTTTTTTTTTTTTTTTTAATTCCATGTTCTCCCGATTGGTTAACGTGGTTTAATTAAGAGTAGGGGAGTAAGTGAAATCCTTCAACAAATATGTGCAAATTCCTGGTCGTACTGTAGTTGCAAATGAAGCAAAACTGCATTCCCCAAGCCTGCAGTTGTGGTGGTGTCTCAAGTATTCCTGTTGTACTCAGGGCTGTGATACTGGTGGGGAAAAATGAGAAATACAATACGATCCTAATTTATGCCTTAGAACTTAATCTGCTACAGCGCAGGAGTATGTACTTTATAGGAATAACAGTCCATAAAGTGGAATTCAACAAGCTGCATTCTTTAAGTTGTGTATTCCGTGTGCCTGTAAATGCTTTCATGTAATTTAGTAAATTGTTCAATTCTTTCTTATTCAGCAGTTGCTAATGATAACACTTTATGTGCTCTTCACAATTGGCTGTAAATCTGAGACATGCAAAGATCACACAGTTGTAAATTAAACCAGGTTTCAAGCTCATCAAGGTGCATCTATTATAATTACATCTGCAAATTTAGGGTGCTACCTGATCACTTGTGTTCCTGAGATACAATAGCTGTATACACAAGGAGGCTTTTTAAAAAAAAAGAAACAAAACCCAACAACATTTACCTGACCACAGAAAGAATTCTTTCCTGGAGCAGAAAGATAAAAATGCTGTTCTTACTTAAATCTGGTTTCCTGCAGAACTTGTTTGAGGCTTCTCTGCCTGGGTTGAAACTATAGAAAGCTTTCCAAATCAACTTAATATAAATTATTGCCAGTGTTTTTCTTGTGAGGAATTGAAATTCTAAAAACACCTAGCTTTTATGAAAAATTTTATATTTTTCTTTCAGCAGTATATAACTTCTAAAAGGTCTTCCTCTGTAAGCGCCACAGACATTATTTAAGGAGTACTTCTACATGTTGCTTTTCATTTAAAATTTGCTTTCTGCATGGTATTGAAATTTCGTATGCCCTCTCTGGTCATGCTTCTTCTTTTCATAGGATGCTAAGTGATAGAAAATAATTATTTAAATTCATTATGGCCATGAGCTGTTTTATGCAAATTCTCTAGCTGTAGCTGTAGCACAGCTCTTTGGCCAGCCTTGGATAGTAAATCATTTGTCAATCTTTCTTTTACGAACCTTGTGTCTAAGGGTCTGCCAGCCTTTCTTTTCTTCCCTGTGGGTTTTGAACTGTGTTTATAGATTTCGCTTTTTGTTTTTAGGCTGGCAGATGGCCAGTTATTTATCTGGCTTCGTATGTGTTGCGTGAGGCAGAAACAGGATGTTTTGCATGCTGATATCCTTCACGGGGCATTTGGGGGGGCAAAAGGCTACTCCTAAGCAGAGGCCATTGCGTGATGTGTCAGTAGCTCTTGGTCAGTGAACAAGGCCTCTTTTGACATTTTTCCATGTAAAAAGTTATGAAATAACACGAGCTTCATGAACAAACAAGGTGATACAATGCTCCTGCTATGAAATAAGCCATATAATACATTTCCCCTCCATTTTGAACTCTCTAGAGTTCAAAAATTTGATGCTTTTTTTATATGTTTGTCACTGTTACTTATTCCTTTGAGTTTCTGCTGTTGCTTGCTTTACTGTTGTACAGACTTGTGATGCTGCGCTGGGAGAAAAGGGTAAAAGTCTGTTGGTTTTGGAGGAGCTGGATTCACTGGTTCTAATAAATAGTGAGTTTGGTGTTGTGGCTTGGTCTGCGGTTCCTTCCATAGGTTTGGCAGCAAAGCCAAAACCCTGATCAGGCAGGAAGTTCAGACCTACAGAGACGAATCCCAAAGGCAAAATTTAATAGATGAGTATTCTGTTCATTGTGGCAATTCCTCAGAGTTTCTGACTCCGTCAACATTATTCTGTGCTGGCAGTGGACAACCAGGGATGCAAATGTGGAATTTTGAAGCAGTGACGAGTGAGGAGGAGGAACAGAAGTCTTTAGGAGATGTCTTCAGTTTTACTTAAGTGTGAGGCTGTCAAGGACTGGAAACAAATTTAAAAATGCACTTAGTGCTCTATGGAAGCACAACACAATTAGTGTGCTGTTATTAGTGCTGTTATTCCCGTCTTGGCACTGCTTGCTCAGCTGTTGCAGTTCATAGGCCCCTGGCAGTACAAGCTTTTATGCAGATACAAAAACTACCCTCAAAAACTACACCCGTTTGGTTCTGCCACTCTTGTTGCAGCAAAAAAAAAAGGGTCAGATATCTTCAAGAGAACCTGAACATCTTTTTGCTGGTTTCTCTTGCAGTTGTAGTTATTTTTCTCTGTTCTGTATTGCTTAGCAGGGCTGCTTTATAGTATTAAATGCTTCCCTTCTGTGTGCACTGGCTCCCCATTTATGACTGTAAGCTCACTTCTGAAGATCATTTGTAAAATGTTTCGAATTTGTGCAATATTTCCAGCTTACAAAGAATGACGGAAAACTTTAACTGGTATCTAAAACTGCCACAGCTGAAGCCTCCAGCTATTTTGAGTCAGATGTCTTGGACTATTTAGAGCATATTGCTATATTTACTCACCGTTCAGAAAGTTGGAGAGTGGCACTGGTGAAAGGCACTGTGTTGGCACTCCCAGCACTTTGCCTGCAGATGGACATGCTATGGTACAAACGTTGGGAATTCGCTCGAGGGTGCCCGAGCTCACATCTCCCTGCCCCGGCAAAGTTGACGTGGGTTTTTATGAGCCTAAGTGTGAAAGATTTGGGGCTCTGGCTTTTGCTCAAAAAATGGCATCCAGTGGCAATATTCCTTTTAGCACCTTTTCAGGCCTTCTGGAAGGTTTCCAAGTGGAAGACTCCCACCTCCTTAATCACGAGGAAACACTGCCTCTCCTCTGAATGTCATTCATTCAAGTGTGCTGACCTGGCCTGACCTTGTTTAGATTGAGATCTAATGAGCCCACAACCCAAGGTGGTGTGGTAGCTCTCAGCAGGCTTTGCAAATAAGCAAGTGTTGTGTTTTTCTGTGTGCATGTGGTTTAAATTTATCATGTCAATAAACAAGTGTCTCACATGCTCAAATAGGGACTTTACAATGTTGTAGTTAAGGCTAAATTGTAGCGCTACAAATTGTGATGTCACTTTATAGGAGGAGACAACCTGGAAAATTTATGACCTCAAAACAATGAAGTCCTGTTGGTTGGTTTTGGTTTGTTTTTTTTTTAGTTTAAATAATGATATAACACTAAAACTGTTAATCCAAATGGGTCACAAACATCTTGCAGAAGAACAGTCACACTAATGGTTTGGGGAAAACAAAATTCAAAACTAAGGCTGTTGATTTAAGGAAAGGAGGGGTGCATCGATAGATTAATTAATAATAAATACAGCTAGGATTTAAACTCCAGTGGAAGTCTTGGTTTTGTTTTCTGTCAAGTCCCAGGTTTTGGGGAAGGGGGTTTTTTAATATAAATTGTGATAAAGTCACCCTCAGCTTCAGTGGGGACTATACCACCAAATGTAGCTATTTTCTGAAACACATAAAACCTGAGATTTTCAAATTAAAAGCCAGTCTGGGACAGACTGTGGCCCGTCCTACTAAATTAACCAAGTTGACATGGATGGATAAAAGTACGTTTGGAACTAGAGAAGTTGTCTGAGCTGTTGGAAGGACTCTGTCAGTACATGAGCTGGGAGTCCAGGGCAGGAGCCTGACGTGTCCCGTTTTCCCTGGATGTTGCTGTGGGCCAGCAGAAGGTACCTCCAGCTGTAAATCCCGCCGGGACAGCCCTGCAGAGGAGCAAGAGTCTTGTGTCAGACAGCCCGCGGCCCATCCATGCTGGAAACAAACGCTGTTAAGGCTCGGCATTTATGCCGGGACCTACAGGGAGGGAGCAACTTGTTTTGTTTTTAATGGAGCGGTCGGGGAGAAGGATAAAAAGCTTTTTGATAATGCGAGGAATGTGGGGGGAAGGGGAGTTACCGAGATATGCATTTACTGTAAGTATGAAGAAGCAGAGGCCTCTTTATCAGACTGGCTCTAATGATGTGCCACAGTCACTTTATTTGAAAGCTTCATGGCTCACAGAAAAGTAAACAAATTCATTACATTATTTTTAAAAGAAGATTAACTGTAGTGTGTCGTCTGTTGGACAGCTGCTGTAGTAATCTTTTGCAAACACTTTATAAATGACCACCCTCAGTGTTTTCCAGGGCTTTGTGTGGCTGGATTGTTATTTTAGTAAGTACCAGGGTGGCTTTTCAAATGAAAACGTTGTTTCCTGTCTAACAATTCAGTTCTACCTTCACCCTAAATATTATTTTGTTCTCAGCGTGATCTATAGAATGTCTTCCATACAAATGCAACATACGTTGCTTTTTTTTGCATGCGTTTGCAATGAATGCTGGCTTTTCCATAAAAGTAGCTAAAAAGTATTTTAAACAAGAAAAAGCAACTCCACTTTAGTGTTCTACTTCCATTTGTTCTGATTTCTGCTTTCTTAACCTTTCTTCGGTCTGTGAAAACACCAAGTTGAAAAGATGAGTCAGAGTGAGCTCAGATGATAGGTGAATTGACACTGAACAAATGTTTAGAGCCCAGCAGGTGTCTTTGGCAAATGAGATTGCGTTCAGGTATTGTCTTGTTTAACATTATTTGGTTGGATGTCAGCAAGAATAACCTTATTTAGCTGTGTCTGGATTTGAGTTTGAAAGCACTCGACTGACACAAATGAATGTAACACTAAGAACTTGTGAACTTACACAGTGGTTTTAACCAACCTTGCCGTAAAGCAGTGGATCTTGTGCATTCAGGTTTCTTGAACACATGAGGGAGGAGCAGAGAGGGGAGGAAGAGTATTTTTTTCTCACCCATCCATGAATGTCCCAGGCTCTAGCAAAGGACCTTACCTGGCAAGTACCTCCCTCCCGCATCTAGGAATGCCTGGAGTGAATCTCGTCTTGCTGTGGAACAGCATTTTACTTCTACACAATATAATCTCACACTGGATATTCCAGGATAAACTCAGTGCTTATAGTCAGATAAACTGTTTAAAGCTCTCCATCTGTACGTAAAATATTTACTTTCATTTGGGATATACTGATGCATAGAGTTATGGTAATATGGTTTTAGATGTGAATAATTAACTGTTCTGTCTGCAATCTTAAAGAAATGTCAGCCTTTGTGAGATATGTATCTGTGTATGTGTTTACTGAAGATTGTCCATATGTTTCCTCGAGATTGCTGAAGGATCTCCAAGAGGTCTTGGATGAAGGTGGTAGTTGTCACATCTTTGCCCTTGGCATAATCGAGATGAAGCCTCTGCATGGCACACAGAGGTTTTCTCAGTCCAGGGAAGTGTGTGGTTACACAACAAACACAAACTGAGGCTCTTAAGGAAACCCTACTGCTCCCACTGAAATGTGTGTATGCTGAATAAACATCCGAACCCTCCATCCTCTGTGAAACAGCCTCTGCTGTTCACACACCCTCCTCAGGTCTGAGCGTGCGAGAACAAACAGCACAAGAAATGTTAGAAATGATGTTTAATATATAGCTGGAAGGTGCTCGGGTCCCAGTAGTGCTCAGAGCACTATTATCATCTATAGAGGGCAGTTTGACAGATCTCTGTGAGTGCAGCACTTGCAGTTCTGGGAATTGGGCAGAGCAGAGAGGCGATGGAAGTACAGTGAACAGTACAAATATGAAACCTGAACCTTCTTGTTTTAAATATTACCAGTGCCCTTTAATTACATTTATGCATATTTTGTTCACCTTCCTATAGAAAGATAAACACTTCATTTAAATGTTAATTATTTCAGGCTATAAAAGAAGAGGAAAAGCTTATTGCAGAGGAAGAGGAAGAACTTACTCCAGAGGAAAAGAGAAAACTGGAAAGAAAATTAAAAAAAGAGCACAAGAAGAAGGAGAAACAGCTGATGAGGGAAGCTGGAATCCCCATTAAAAAGGTGGAGCCCAAAAAGCCATCGGGATCTGAGCGGGCCCTGGCCTATTTAACCAGGTAAGAACAGTAAAACCACTGCAGGTGCTGCTTACAGAAGTAAGCTGTAAACCAGTAACCCAGAACAAGCTGTACCAAGCAATAACACATTAAAGGAAATTGCTGCAGTTAAGTGCTAAGTTAATGTTTCATCTCAGCTGACACCCTGGAGGACAGTTGATCACCCCATTGTATTTCTATTACAGCAACAACAGAGAGAAGTTAAGTACGGTGCAAACATTTTATAGAAAGGCAGCTCCTGTCCTGAAGATCTTCTGGTTGTTATATAAATATCACGGGCTTAGCTGCACTTACAGGGATGAAAGGCACAATGCAAAAAAGATTGCATTGAGAAAATGAGTTGTTTCTTGAGTGTGCTGTTCTAGGCAGAGGACTTCCAGTTGTTCTCTTTATAGAAGTAAATTCCATGGAGTGGTTAAGCATTATGGAGTCTGAATTTAACCACCTGCAGAATGTTTGGACATTTGTAGATTAAGGTGGGATTTTGCCACTATTTTAAAGTTAATAAGTGTACAATGCCTGGTTTTTGCATACCAAAGTGTACAGCAAGTATAGTGGCTGATTTCAGACTGGAAGCAATTACTTCATGCAGCTAGCACACTTATTAGAAGGCTTAAAATTCCAGCATAAAGCAGAGTCTATGGTTAAACTGAAGAACTGGTGAAGCGCTCAGGGTACCCCACAGACAGTAAGAGGCTGTGTATAAACAGGAAGATAATGTTTATTTTTTTCCAAACTGCAAAATACACCCTGACTAAGACCTCCAGAAGACTGGCACGTTACAAATAGAGGGTTACCACATGGAATAATTCCAGGGTTGCATCCCTCCCTGTGCTCCAAACTGAAGCACCCAGACTGTCTGAATTGTTACTTACCACTCGCAGTGGGAAGGGAGGAAATTAATTGCATTCCAGGCAGAGGGACATGTGCATTTTTGTTACATAACCCTCAGCATGCAGTGATAGCAAAATGACAATAATATTTTTGATCTGGAAAACAGCTGGAGTAGTTCACTGCTGTTTTGAACTGCAAATGGATTGACAGTTAGCTTTGAACCATCTGCTCAGCCTGTTCTCTGGTATGTGTGTTCTGGTAAGTGGTGGATCTCCAGATAATGGATTTCAGGTTTGGAAAGTAAAGGAACAAACTGTGGGGTTTTGCTTGTTATTCCACTGTTACCTGTATGGATTTTTGCCTGGTTACATGGGAGAATATGAAATTGTATTCAAACTAGTATTTGAACTAATTTGATTGTAGAGTTTCACTTAACCTGTACCAAATTACCTTGAAACAGAAAACCAGCTCTGTCATTTGGTCTTGCAATACAGAGTCTGTGGGCTGTATGTGCAGCAATAGGTTGTGAGGGATTCTTTCAGCAACAGGCAATTTGAATTTTGTAGACTTAACAGGGGTAGTCATAAGATGCTGAACTGCCAAGCAAACACAGCCACAGTCACCATTGTAGCCCCAACTGTGCCAGGACCATCTTGCACCACCGTAAATTATAGAAAAACAGCTTAGTCCTCTGACACCTCAGACCTTTTTCCAACCCAGTAAGACTGCAAAAGAAATAACTGGATTTAAATGAATCAGAGAAGTAATATACTAGCTGGGGAAGGGAGACAAAAATTCAGGTTCTGGAAACCCATTGCAAGCTCTCCAGCGTATTCAGTGGATGAAGGATTTCAGTCTATGTGCTTTCGCTGGGCTACAGACGTGAATAATCTGTGGGAGGATAAGTAACTCTTGTAGATGCAAGGGATTAATAGAATTGGAAGTAAACAAAAGAGTGCTGTGGATTTGTGTTTTGCCCCACCTACAATAAAAGCCTTTTATTTTATTTTATATTACATGACGTAAGCGTTGCTAAGTGAAGTGGCACCTGAACTCCCTGATGGCACGTGACTCTCCTGCAGGACAGGTGGAGCTCGATGTACCATATGATAACTGAAGCTGTCATTTTTATTAATTGAGGGACTGTTTGCAGGAGGAGAGCACAGCTGTACGAGGCACGAGGTGACTCTCACAAAGCTGTGCCTCATGCTGTCAGTCGAGGGGAGTTAATGAAGAAGAGAGCATTGACGGGAGGGAATAAGGCACACAGTGTGCAGGGCAGGGCTGCTCACTGCATCCTGCTCTTCCCGGTGCTTTCAGAGCAGCCCTGCAGCACTGGAGCCAGATTCCAAGGGCTGCATCGAGGCACTGGCTCTCTTTGGCAGCACTGCCCACGTGTGCCCCCTCTGCTGCGGTCCCCACTGCTGGCACAGTGTGCCACAAGCTGAGCAGGTCGTCCCGTTTTCCAGTTTTGTTATTGGAGTCTAAAAACAAATGATGCTTTCCAGTCTCCAGAGAGATCAAATTATTTTATTGGAAGGCCATCCTAGCTGGGAGAGGCTTTTTTCACCATGCACATGACATGGCCACATGCAACAGCAGCTGATGCCAGCTCAAAGTGCAGCCCCCAGCTACTGTCCATGAGGAGCTGAAGGGTCTCCCCTGTGAGCTGGGTGACTTTGATACCCCAGGATTCTCAGCTCCTTGAACATTTGAACAAGAACAGACCAAGCATGACCAGGTTTGCACTCCTGATGGAGGAAAAGCAGCCAAATGTTTCCTGGTTTCCCCCCGCCCCCCCACCTTCTCTTGGCCTGTGTGAAAAGGAAAGGGAAAAAAGTCACCAATTTTTATCTCATCTTTTCTTTGGTGAGATGAGTTCAGGTGGCTCCCAGCACAGTTCTCTTCCAAGGCAGCAGTTGGCAGAGAAAAGTCACTGCTGTCAGAACCCCATCTTAACCAGGGAGCAGACAGGAAGATCTGAAGATATAGAGAGGATTAAAAGTAGGGAGCTGAAGCAGAAAGGTTATACAACTCTGAAAAGGGAAAAAAAAAAAAAAAAAAGGGAAATAATGGAAAAACCCCAGAGTGGTACTGAACAGAAGAGAAAAAAACCCTGTACAATTACTGCAGAGGAATAGGGAAAGCAGGAGAGAGGAAGTATTAGTGGCTAAATAACGTGCTCAAATCTCTTCCTTTTAATGATGACATGCCTTGTTTCTTTATGATGGTAAGTGATGGTTCAGATTTAAAGGGAATATTAGATTGTCTCATTGCTGCGATTCTTGGAAAATCTAGAATAAAAATTCATCCTTTTCTGAGCATTAGGTGACTTCAAGTGAAAAGATGTTGCAATTCTTGAGAATGGTAATTAGGTTTAATTATAACCTGACTGACCTTCTGTGGTGTTAAAATGTTGGCAGAACTTGTTTGTCTTGGCAAGCCACCCTCTCCTAGAAGCTGCTGTTCTTGTGTTTGGCTTGGAAAGTTCATTCCCGTATGGATCTGCACATAAGGATTTCTCCATCACCCATCAAAGGAACAGAGAGAGATCTGAAAAGACCTCACTAAAAGAATGTGAAATTACAAGATTGATATCATCTGAAGTAGAAGTAATAGATAATATTATCTGGATGTGTGCTGTGAATTTCCTAAGCCTTGCAATACTATTTATCATATGCTAAAATTTGAAAAATAGGGTGCTGAAGTACAATTTAAAACAAAATTATTGATGTCTTCCTAGTAGCATATGTCGCTTTTCTTTATAGAGATCTTATTTTTCTCATGCCTTAATTTGAATTCAGGCAAGATTCAGAGAATGTCAGAGATTTCTTTAAAGTAAAAAGATGCTTTTAGAATAATACAAACCAAGGGCGTGTTACAGAAACACAAAAGTGAGAGACAGGCAGAATTTCCCATGGCGTGGGGAAATCGTCTGACTCTGCAGATCCCAAGGTGGTTTTTGCTGAGTGAGGTGGCAGCACTGCTGACAGCCCTGGACAGCCCAGGGCAGTTGTTTATCTGCTGGGTTTGCAGAATGGAAACAGATCCTGGTCCTCAGTCAAACTTTATTGCAAACAGTGCCAAGCCTGGGAGATTTTAAAGCTGAAATGCTGTTCTTCCTTTCAAAAGAACACAGAAATCTGAGGGGTGTTGCTGGAAGCATTTATTTTTATAGTCTGATATTTTTTTAATATATGTCATATGTTATATAGATATAGAAACAGAAATAACATGTAGAAAGTATATCAAGTTTTTACTCCTTCTGGAGTAGAGGCCATCTGGAGAAGGGAATCAAGAGGTAGATTCGTGTTCACTCAGAGTTAGAAGTTGCTGGTTTTTGAAGGAACAAGGAGAGGCTTGTGCTGGGCTGTAAAGCAAGCAGCAACATTTGAGATTTGTGGCCAAACAGCTCAAATGATGGTGGTCCTTCAGGAAATCACAAACCCATTCATCAAACCCCATCTGGGGCAGGTGACTCCGTTGCAGGAGCTTCTGCACAAACACAACCGTGCTCATTAATGTTGAAAGCCAGTTTCTAATTTTAAAGTACCTTGAGTGGCCTTGTGTCACATTTCGTTTCCTTTGTTGATTCATAATGTTTTGAAGTTGCTTTACTTCTCACAGGTTACTTTTTTAGCCACGGTCAGTGATGGCTTTTGATGCTTGAGTCTGAGTTTAAGTCCTTCTCATTGCTTGCTGGCCTAAATTGGTTTTAATTTCAAACTTGGCACTGGTGTTGATGTTTCACCATCAACAGTTTAAGCTTTTAGATGTTACAAGTAACCAATGCACTCGAAATCTAAACATATACAGGTTTTTTTTTTCCTTCCAGAGACTGACTCCTTGGGTTGGATAGCAACTAACATTAGCATTTAGTGGCATTTCTCCTTCCCCTGCTCTCCCAGATGGAGATCGAGTTTGCTTCCTGATTGGAAGGTGCAGCATGTATCTCAGCTCGTCAGTTACCTTGGATTTCATAAAATATTGGAGAACTGCTCAAGTGATGAATCTCAATTAGCCAGTAACAGAAATAGTGTGTGAACTTAAGAGAAACCATTGTAATTAGACACAGCAGCGTTCCTGAATTCCCTTCAACAACTGGGGCTTTAAGGTGTCTTGAAAGAGCCACATTTCCTCAAAGATTAGGGGAATAGTGAAGGGGAATAGTTTTGCTTTAATAATCCCAGGTCTATTTTTTAAAGGTTCTGGGGCAAGCATTAACTCTGGATGTAATTAATCTATTCCTACATGCTTTTAGTCATTTTGTCATATTCATTAGTTCCATAAGAAGCCTCATGAATCCAGAGTCAGATACAGGACACATTTGCATTTGGGGTTGTTCTGTGGCTGTTCTTTATGAACTTGGGCAGGCACTTGCTGCTACCTGATTTCAAAGGCTTGCACTTTTCCTAATACTCCAGAGATCAGTGAATTTGTTTTAGCACTTCTCCAAGTTTCTATATTGCTTGACTTTTAATTTCTACCAGAGCCTGACCCGCCTCTAAGTGGGATTCCTCTCCTTGACCTAAATCAGTGTGTCTGTAAAGCTGCAAGTTTTCCATTTGATGTTAATAGTTGGGCAGATCTTCTTCATTTTCAAGGCAGCCACTGTCTCTGTGACAAAAGAATCTCAGCTTACTAAGAGTGAGTTACCTTATCATTATCCTACACTCCTTTGTGTAACTTCAGTCACATTGAGCGGCATCTGGTGGAGCCACCTCAGTTTGTTTGCAGTTCCCTAGCAGCCCTGACATGACTCACAAGCTCTACAAAGCTCTCTGTTGCAATGCCCACACCTTTCCTATTTTTAGGGTGCCGGTAAGCCAGCAGTTATTCTGGTGGGGGTAGGTGGAGGGGGCGTATTCACTGCACAGATTTTGTGCTGCTTAGAGCTGTTCTGTTATCGTGCTCAAGCAGATTACCTTCTGCAGAAGACAGAGCTTGCTGGTAGGGTATACGAAACAGAAAAATTGTCCTGCTGTGTTGGACCTGTTTTTAAGGTTTTTTAATCATTATATTGCCCCACAGCTTGTAAAGAATTTCTCCCATCCTGGTGTTTACATCCTGTGTGTGGCTGTGTTGGGTTTCTCAGTCTCACTGCCCGTCCAGTGAAGCAGCACATCCACGATCCTTGATCTGCTACTGCTCCTTGCAGACCCTGATGTGCTCTCTTGCTCTTCTTTGAATTCCTGTGCCTGTGATCCTTCTGGAAATGCGACACCTGGAAACAAATGCGGTTTTACTGGAGCTGCCTTCCAGCTCCACGCAGAAGGGACTGAGGGTCTGTGATTCCTCCCTGCTCCATGTCACTCTGGCTTTGCTTTGTGGGCAACAGAATTCGATTCATCTTTGAGCCATAGAATTTTGAGATTTCACATTGAATTTTCTGAACAATAAGAGCATTTTCTTTTTTTCGCCCCTCCAACTATTACTGAGTTTTGTGTTAATGACAGTGTTGGCATGAATATACCACTACAGCCATAATACATTTTTCAGGGTTTCTTATCCCACTTCAGCCTGGCTACAGCAAGTGAGACACGCTCCCTTTTCAGAGTTGGCTTTATGGTACCCATTTCCAGGTGTTGGTGTTCTCATTATCATCTGATTATTCAAACTGTGCATTTAGGATTCTGGGACTGTCACATTACACTCTCAGTAACAGCCCCATACAGCTTCTGCCTGTTTAATCAAGATGTCTGGTGGCAGCCTGAGTGGATGATTTTCATTCCTTGTGATAGAGTCATTGACTTCTGGATTCACTTTTCTGTATCTTGATGGCAAGTGATATGTAGATGTGTGTTGGAGACACGCCAGTGTTTTTCTAACCCCCACATGACATCCACAGGATGTCAGATTGTGCAGAAATTGCTTTTAAACTGTTATTAACTTCTTGCTGGGTTAGCTGCTTTTTATGGTTCTAATACAACAATTTCGCTGCTTTGCAACAAGCACATGAATATCTTACTCTTAACTTAGTGAGATCATGCAGATTACTGTTCCTTATCTATATCTCTGGTCTTTTTCCACTTATAAATGTTGCAGCTATCCAGAGTGAGTGAGCCAGACTTTGTGTGAAGAGTGCACACCACAAAAAAAGTCTTCTGCTCTTCCATTCAAATCCAATTTTGCAGCGCAGATGGTTAAAGAGATGCCTGCACTGGCACTGAACAGAGGAAGGTGCCTGTGCAGGAATACTTGGGTCTGGAAGCTGGATAACCAGGTTAACACTCAGAGGAGCCTGAATTAAGAAGTTGTGGCTCTCTGCAGATGAGCTCAGGCACTGCATGGTGCTGATTTATAAGTGACACCACTTCCAGAGCTGGAGCTGGCACCGAGGCTTCTTGAGCTGCTGCTGAAGATAAACCTGTCAGTTCAAGGTAATGCTGACAAATAATAGTATCATTTACTACACAACTCTAAAAACAGCAACCAAAAGAAAGAACAACAACAAAACTCCCCTCTTAAGTGGCTCAGAGCCAATCTTAGCTATTTTTACCAAGAATTTCTGGGAAGAAAACAAACCTTAGCAATATATTCTGGGTATCTGTGATACTATCCTGGAAATGTTCCAGACGGATAGAATTACTTTGTAAAATAATTTCATTCTAATAATCTCTAGCAAGTCCTCTCCATAGTCATGGATTGAATTGTGAAGATCCTAGGTACTTACAAATATTTTTGGATGTATTTTGCCGTTTCCAGCTTGTTGGATAAGCAGCTCTGGTTTCTAGAGACAAAATAGGTGTTTGGGAGATTCTGATATGTCAGGTTCTAAGATGTTTAAGCTTAGTTATACCTGGAAGTTCTGAGATGTTGCAAGTATTTCTGTGGTATTTTCAACTCATTCAGAAGTAAGTTTTAGAAACATGAGTGATTGCATGATTTTCCAGCCAAATTAGTAAATGCTTATGATGCAACTCATTCAGCTGAGCTTTGGAAAAGCAGCTGGACTAACACAACCTTCCCTGAAGCAAACCTTTTATGGTTTAGCTATTAATACTATCCTGCATAAACTACTTTTCTATAGGGAATGATTTTGGAGTAGCTTTCTTAACCCTTTGGTTAGCACTAATGTGTGGCTTGAGTGGAGAAAGCAAGGGAAGCTCAGGTCCATGCTAAATTTCTCTCAGTCAGAGTCAGTAGCTGTTCCATCTTCAGAATCTGTTCATTGTTCTATTTAGTTTATGCAGAGGAAAGGGATTTCTTTTCTAATTTCCATAACCATAAATGGTGACTAAATATAACAGAAAAAGAAAAATAGAATAGGGAACTCTAATCCTGCTTTATGGCTCTAAATCAAACTATTTGTCTTTCTAAATCTTTGAATTAATTTTATGGAAGGTCACAAGTACACCTCTCAAAGCATATTTCAGTAAAAGCTGTGGAGTGATTTACTTTGGAACCTTCTGTCTCTTTGCACTTCTACCATTTTTTCAGTGTGAAACAAAGCTGTCAAAATATTTGCTCGGGCATTTTGTTCAAACATTCTCATATGGAAATACTGTATTTAATAACATCATTAACATGAATTCACAAGTCCTTTCATCTGGCATCTATCATTTACAGGATCAACTGAAAAATACCTGACTGCTCAGCCCCATCTTTAAAGGGATTTTTATATGTTTTTTTAAAACCATATTGTCTCTATCTTCTCCCCACCAAAGTAATGATAATTTGCTTTTCCATAATACCTTTCCTGATAGCATATCACAACTGTGTTTTGATAAATGAATGAAAAGTATTTTGACACTGATTTATTTATTCTCGTTATGACAGCTTTTGAGAAAGTGTTACGTTACCCCATTTTTCAGGCGATAAATTAAACAGTGATGAAGTTTGTGACTCACCAAAGTCCCTGTGCTGTCCAAAGGTCTCCTTTCAGGCAAGTGACATGAGGGAAGGTAGACATAACCTTCTTCTCATCTGAGGACAGGCTCTGTCTTCTTTGGCCCTGTACCAATGTCTGCTCCCGACAGACCTGCAGGATGTTCCTCCATTGCTTGTTTGGAAAGTGAAGTTTGCATGGATTTTGTTCCATAGTGGCATCTCAAGGCAGTCCTGAAGGCCACTAGTCTCTGGTGGGTGTGCAGGGTTAAAGGATTAGTATTCCAAACCTTTCCACAGTTATCTTGGGAGAGGTTTCTGTCTTCCATGGTCGGGGTGTCCTTGCAGTTGTGGTCCCTCCTTGTACTGCTGCAGGGGATCGGAACAGCTTTATTCCACTTCATTGCTGCTGACAGAACTAGGAACAGAGATTCCTAAGTTTGCCATGGATGTATGGTGGCACTTAAGATGACTTATATGGCTGAGGAGGCTTCCAGTGAGTTCTTGGTGAATTGTTGGGGGTTTTTTTTCCAAAATTTAGTTTGCTTTTCTTTACTGGTAATTTAATCAATAGGGTGCTTAAAACTTCTCATAACCTTTTACATATATGTTGTCACAACTATAAGTTGTATTAGTAATTAACTGCTGGACTGTAAAGTGCTTCCTCAGACGAGGAAAACTAGATTACACGTATTAAATCCATGAATACTCGGGTTAAAATAGTTAAGGTTTCTTTGCCTGATTCTCTTTCCCATAAAAGAACATCTTGATTTCCAAACCTGGTTAAGAAAATTTAATGTCTCCTTTTTTAATAACTCATTTCCAGTAAAATAAAATTTAGTATAAATGAATTTTCTCAACAGTTTATTAAATGTAGCCATTAGATATTTATCGCTGAGATCCGGCTTTCATCTTTCCATAGTATTATACAAAAGAGATTGCATCTAATTGAATAATTAGGCAGCTTTAATATATTATTTCATCTGATATTACTTTCAGAAACCTTGTGAGACATATTAGGGAGATTCAGAAGTCTTTAATAACAGACCAGTCTGCTTCAGGACTGGATCCTGACAGTAAGGAGACATCCTCAGTCCTCACTGAAGTGCTCAAAACCTCACACAAGCACTTTGATCTTTTCCATTTGTCTTGGGGGAGAATTTGGCACTGTTCAGGTCCAATAAAACCAGAATAATTAAAATAATCCATTTCACATATAAGTATTACAACAACCTACCTCTTGATATTTTTTAACTAAAAGCAGATGGCAGGGGTTATTTACTTTATTTTGGGAAAGTTTCATTTGCAGGGAGGTTGCACTGAGGCAGTGTGAGGCACAGCTTTTTCTCCTGGCTTCTGAAGTCTGCTCTGCCCTGGCTCCCCAAACTCCTTCCTCACTCCTGGCTCCAAGCCCAGGCATCCCATCCTTAACCCTCCTTCTGGCTTTGAGAAAAGGCATTTTGTGCTCGCCCATCTTCTTCCATTCAGACTAGGTTCTTGACATGGCAGAAACGCAAAAGGGAGTTTTTATGTTTTCTCTGTGTCATAAAATTCAGATCTGGGAGAATTAACACTGCTACTCACTTCCTCAAACACATTCAAACCATTCATCCCGTGCCCAAATACTCATAGTAGTGGTGAGGAGGTTCGTAGCTCTAGGGAATGATTTAGACTAGTCAGCCAAAGCCAAAATTAAAATTTAAAATGCAGCTGGCAATGATTATTAATCAATTAGCTCCAGGGAGCTGTCAAGGCTTCCTAACCAGAGTTAGAATAACAAGAAATATTTTTGAAATAATAAAACTAGATCCTTAATAAAACTTGTCTCCTCCTTCGCACATTTATTAATATGATGATGCCTAAAAAGGTATCAGTAATTACTTTTATGAGTGAAATTGAATTGGAATGAGAGCCATCTGCAGGAAGCAGTAATTGGCAGATCCATTTCTTTAAGCATACATGACTTAAAATGTTAGCAGTGCAACACATGTCACAGGATATTAGAAGAGGGGAATCTTACACTGTCCTAAACACCTTGGTGTGACAGCAGATTTCATTATGCAGTGAGAGATAGCTGAAAATCTCAGCTAAACTGAAAAAATGTGAGTGGGCTGTGAACTGTTGAATGCTTTTAGGTTGATCTTGATATTGATGTTGTCCCTTTTTAGAGCTCTTCTGCAAGAAGAAGAGTAAATCATTCTGTAAGTTGTAAAATCATTACAACCTGGGAGATTCAGATGCCATGGGATCTGCAACACTCCATCTCCATCCGCCTCTGCCATGCTTCCTAATGAATGCAGCCGTGGGATGTCCAAACTGGGATTAAAAAATGACAAGGATGATTGACATGTCTTTTGTTTTGGGTTTTTTTTTTAAGGCTTCTATATATATTCTTGTTGTTGGTCCAGAATAACCCCAAACGTGGTACTTCTCAGATGCACTGTAAGAGCCACTT
This sequence comes from Struthidea cinerea, assembly GCA_013397865.1. Classification (NCBI taxonomy): domain Eukaryota; kingdom Metazoa; phylum Chordata; class Aves; order Passeriformes; family Corcoracidae; genus Struthidea; species Struthidea cinerea. Next base: position 60,205 of record VZTI01001766.1, read on the forward strand.
GTGTGATGGGGTATTTGAAGAGGGCTACACTGAGCTTCCTGTAGCAAAAATGAACTTTGCCTAACTAGCCAGTAAGAAAAATGCGTGGATTTCATTTAAAATAAAGAAAGCCCACAAATGTAATTGTTTCAACAGTGCATCAAGGCCTGGTATCCAAATTAATAAATAGCAGCTCTTCAGTACTGTCCTACGAGAACTCACTTAGGTAAAGGGGCTCGGTAGGAATTTGACAATCCAATATTTGACAGTCTGACAGTTCTGTACCTGCAGGACATTGCCAGCAGAGCAAGCCAGCTCTGCCCAAGAGTTACAGGGCCAGTCTGCAGAACAGGCTCAAGGTTCAGCTTCCATTTGAGGCAGGGATCCTGGAGGGCGCGTGAGGGAGTTCCTGGACACCACAAGGGATGGGATTGATTTCAGGCCAGTTCTTTGTCAGGGCTGTCAGGCAAGGAGAGGACACTGGTGGTGTCTCTTCACAGATGCTGCTGTCACCCAGCCTGCCTGGCCATCCTCCAGACAGCTGGGCTGGGTTTCACCCCTCAGGTTCCCTGAGACCATGGTCCACCCTCTAAGCAGCTCCTGTTCCTCAGGGATGTGGGGAAACCCCATTGGGAAACGTGCAGGAACAGGATTTGAATCTTGGGAGTAAAGGGGGCCGGCTGGGCTCCCTGCAGCTGGGACTGGATCTGCTGGATGCTGAGCCAGAAAGGAAGGATGTGCCTGGTTCTGGGATGTAGGGCAGGTCAGCGTTTTGCATCTCCTTAGCAGAACAAGAGCGCTGCTTTTCCTGTTACAGTGAAATGCTGCTCTGGACTTTGGAACTGCAGCAGAGCAGTTGTTGGCTGTGGAAATCCCTTAGGCCTCTGCAAAGAGAAAAACCACACAGGAGCACCCAGCCTGACAAATCGAAGACATCTGGGTACAAAAAGACAGCCCATTTTCAGCTGCGCTGCTGGTCAGTGCCCCAGCTGGACCCGGCACCTTCCTGGGGTGCCAGCATCACTTTGCAGCCTCAGGGCTTCCTGAAACAGCCCGTGCAGAACTGAGGAACACAAACCTTCAGCTCCGTGTAACGAGCAATAAATTGGTTCTTGGCTGTCCTGGCTGGTTCAAAGCAAAACCAATCAGCCAACATCTGCAGTATCCAAATCCTCCTCCAAGTGGCCAGTTCTTCATCCCTCCTCAAAAACTTTCACAGACAAAGTTTGTTTCTCTTCCAGCATTTTTTTTTTTTAGCATGGCTATATGGAAAACCGTGACACTTTCATACTCTTCTTGTGTTTTATTAATAAAACCCAAAAGTTTGGGTGGTTTTTTGTTTCTG
>VZTI01001766.1:61602-136496 GCA_013397865.1 Struthidea cinerea
TTTTTTTTTTTTTTTTGGTTTTTTTTTGTGGTGGTGTGCTTTTTTGTTTTGTTGTTTGTGCGAACCTTTAAAGTTTTAGAAGCTGATTTAAAATTTAAAAAGCAATGAAAATTAGCTACTCGGCTTGAATCTGTGCCCTTGCAGGAGTGTTCTGTACCACAGTCAAGAGATTTTTTGGTGTCACTGTAAGGGAGAAGAGAATTGACCGTGTTTGTTTTTTCTGGGTAGCATGAGGGTAGCATATCCCTCATCTGATCTTCAGAAAGCATTTATATAAATGGACTTTTGCCAACTTTTGGAAAGGATTTTACGTGCAGCTGGCTCCTTACATGATTTTCATACAGAGTGTGGGGCCCTCTTTATCTCCTCGTACCCCCCAGGATGTTCTTCATGGGAGGGAGGCATAACAGTTGTTTTCATTTTCCCTTTCCCTTATTTCTGGTTCAGGCATCAGTGTGACCAGAATTAAGTGCAAGAAAAGATGGACATCTGGAGAGGAGATGGGACTTCGGGATAGCACTTGGTTGTATATTCCTTGCAGGAGCAGAACAGATTGGCTGTGAAGGGCTCAAATTCTATTTTTTATTCTTCTTCTGTGATAATTCAACTCCTGCTTTGTGTTCTTTTTATGAATGTATGTAAAAAAAAAAAGCACATTTAGCTTAGAAATACAGTAATAGTAGCTACAGGCTTTCAAGCCTGACCTTTTTGTTATTGCTGAAAACAACAGCAAGTTCTCAGCATGTTATTACTGCTAGATGTATATTTTTTTCAAATCAAAATGCAGTTTTGCTGCAGGCGGGCTAATGCAGATACCAGCAAGTATGTAACTGTATCAGGACAAGAATTTTTAATGAAATTATGAAGGCTTTTTTCCCCCGGTGGGATGCTGTTGGCATTTGCAGGTGGGTTGGTGTCCGTGAGAAGCTGAATCACGGTGAGGCACCCCACGTGTATTGTTCCAGATGCAGGAGGTAGGAGCTCTGCTCACGACCTGCTGCTTGGTTTTGAGGCATCGTTACAATTTTCTGGGTCAACTTTTCTCCCCACCACTCATCTGTCTCATCTGTTTACACTTGAAGCTCTTCAAGGGAACGTCTCATGTTGCGATTGAGCAGAGCCTGTGGTGGGGGAGGAAGAGGATTTCTAGCTTGGCTGAAGCTGCAGGATGCAAACATAATATAAAACGTTACAAACAATGGCAAGGGATAAAAGTACGTAGAATAAAAGATAAGCTGTGATAAACATTTTATGTAGATTTAATCAAAGCTTGGCTTTATGGCACAAAGGCCCCCTTCCTTTCACTTTATAAATACTTTCTAAGAAAATCCTGTGACCTGTTTGCTGTACAGATACAATCTGTCCTGATACTGGACACGAGGACGAAAATGGGACACTTAAAAGCACATTTATTTTTTCCTGCGTGTGTGATTCCTAAATTAAAAAAAAAAAAAAGCTTCCTCCTCTTGCCTTTTCACAAGTCTATAGTTATTATACTGTGTCTAAACCAGATGGAAGAATATATTAAAAAATGTTTTTAAACCTCAGATTGAAAAATGGTGCCAGGATTTTCAACCAAAAATGTGGCACTGATTCTAAAATCTGTTGACAATTTTAGAAAGTTTTCTTTTGGCAAACGAGCTCCATTAGTGTCTTTTCTCTCTTCCAGGAAAATAAGGAAACCCTTTATCTGAGTCATAATTTAGTTAGATTCCAAACTGGATTTGAGAATATCAGCATAAATACATTAACTTTCTCCAGGAATTGTAGTTGGGAAATAAACAGACTCATCCATAACATGAGAAGAACACAGTTAAAGGCTACAGTTGTCTCTTGTGCCTAATATTGGGTCTTGCCCCAGATCCGTGCTTCCAGGATTTTAACTACAGCTGTTCCAGTCTACTCTCTGAAAATCTATTTAGAATGTAAATTTTGGCTGTGCTTTCCAAACGAGGACAATCAGCATCACGTGCACATGAACTGACATTTCTTCTTGCATTGGACTGAGCCATGAAGTTCACCACGAGGCAGCTTTCTGGGCATGCAGTTTTGTGTGGAAAAGCAGACTTCCAAAAAACATCTTTGTAAAAGTAAATCCATTTTAAATGCCCCTGAGAGAAATAGAAGAAACTCGGAATACCCCCAATAAAAATAAACACTTTTGCATTTCCCTTTTAACAATTCTATGTGTTATAACTGGAGGAAAAATTATTATTCCTGCTTTGCTATATGCACTGTCGGGCATATGTTAAGCTTCCATCCACATCCATATATTTTTTATATATCTATATAAAACCTCCATCCGTAAAATGGCTCTTCTCCCACAAGAGTGAGCTTATGCCAAATTTTTGCTCCCTCCATGCCGCTTGCAGTGGTTCCAGGGAGCCTCTTTGAGGTGCAGTGTTCCCTGCTCACCTGTTGGCCATATGTGCATTGGGCTCACCTCTGGACTGACCTGATAACAGCGTTCAGAGTTTCCAAATTCGGGCCTTATAACAGCAGTGGGTTGCCTTAAACACCAGTGCTTGGGGTTTTAAAGGGGCTGCTATTGTATTTATTACACTGAAATATTCCAGCAGATCCCTTGAGTGCCAAGTGTTTCAGCAAGGCTTTAAATATCTTTAAGGGAAATTTTTTGAGTATGGTTGTTCTTTATTGAGGAAACACCTGTTATCCACATTTTACAGGTAGGGCAGTGAGCTCAGAAATGATGCTCTTTGCAGAGAGTTTGGGGAATAATGCACCCAACCTGATTCCTGCAAGCCTTAATCATGTGCCATAACTCCTGTTCAGCCTTCCTTGGGGGCGTTTGTAGAAGAACACAGGTGATCCTTAAGGACAGGTTGCAGGGTGGTGAATAACTGGTGTATCAGAACAGAAAAGAACCCAGATGAACGAGGTGGGAAGAATGTGACCATTTTCATGTGGTGCAGAATGCTGCTTTTAATGTTTTCCGTAGATATTTTCAATGAAAGCCCTGACTTTGGTGTAATGGGCCAGACCTGTGGCTCTGTCCCTCCTTTGAGGGAAGCCTGGGAATGTCAGGCATGGGATAAATCACAGGAGAGCAAGCAGGAGGCTGTGCTCTGAGCTGGTCCTCAGGGCTGGAGAAACCTTTCAAGTTAATTCCCTGATGCTAAACCTGGGCTGTATGCTGGAGAAATCCAAATTTGGTGGCAATCTGCTTTTCCTTGGATAGACAGCTAGGCTGAAAGGTGTATCCCGGGTGGGCTGCACTGCCAGGGGCACTCATCTGGAGCAGTGGATGTATGTGAGGCTATGTGTCCTTGCATCTGGCGTGCAGCAGTGCTCTCCTGTGCTCTGGAAGGTGTCAGCAGTCCCTGTTTGTCTTTCTGTTTTCTTGAAACTTGTCTCCTACCCAGTAATAATTTTTTCAGGTTGAATCAGTCAGATGGTTGGTTCTCAGCACAGGGCTTTTCTGCACTCAGTGATTATTTGCCGGCTGTGACAGCGCTGCAGAGTTTTGTCCTGGCCAGTAGTCTCAGCAGATGCATTGTGTTGACTTCCTGAATCCAATTTGTAACAATAATGTTTTTCTCATACCGTGTTTCTGGAACCAATTTGCCTGCTTTCCCTTCCCCATCTCCTCCTGCCCGGCCACCCCAGTGAGAGCTCTGCCCTGCACGCTCCCCGTTGCCTTCTGTTTGCCTGCTTGCACTGCCTGAATTCCCATGTTTTGGGAACAGATTTGTGGGAGATGACTGCAGACACTAAAAGTCATTTACGAGATAGACTAGTGAGAATCTTGGGCAGCTTTTCTACATGGGACTCTCCTGCTAAAAAACAAAAGCCCAAATGTAAAATTTCCTAAGCTGCTTGATTTATTTGATTCATTTCCTTCGTCTATTTAATTTCAAAGCCATTTAGGATGATCATTTGCACAAACATTTAAGTTCTCTTTAACTAAAGTCAACCAGTGTGTTTTTTCAATGAGCTGGAGCTCATGAGGAAGATTCAAACATTTGCTGTGTAAAGAAGGTGGTTAGTGTTTGTACAATATATTGAAAATTAGCCCGAGGCGCACTGGAAAAATACATGTTTTACACATGTATATTTTTCATCTGATTCCACAGTTTGCATTAGATCCTGACACAGATAATTCTAGAAGCTACCAATGAATTCAAACTGTGAAAGAGGTTGTGATTGTCTATAAAAAGAGGGGATTTAACTGTAATGTGGTTGGTCTTGCTCTGTATATTTGATCACTGAAAGGAAAAGCCTTTTCTCCTGCTGTAATATGTCAAGGAAGCTTATCTGCATGTAAACAGCAAAATGAGACCTCTCGTGTGTTGCAAGGGTTGAACTCCTCCAGTCTAGAAGTTGAGCATTTCTAAAAATGTACTAATGATGTCATCTTGATAAAAAGAGATACTCCTCTCACTTTGTCACGGAGTGATACTTTCCATAGATTTTAAAGCTGTCACAGGAGTAGGAAAAAGCTGTCATAGTCATAGGAATCAGTGGAAAAGTTTTATTTTAATAACTGTTGGGGGGAGCAACTGTCATGTTATCTGCAGTAAAGATTGTGCACCCATTATCAGGAGTGTTTTGCCCAGAGTTTGATGGGAATTCGGGTCAAGAGAAGGACCATTTTCCTGAAGGGGAAGAAATAGGAGTTGTTGATTACAGCCATGGTGGGCATACCAGTTAAAAACTTATGAGTTTTTTTCTGAAAATACAAGTACACCCATAGCTATTAAGGAGAATACTATTTTTTTTCTTGTTGTAATAATTTAATGTTGGATTCTAATAGGACAGATCACAAAACGAAAGGAATGGCTTGTGAGGCTCTGGTGCCCTCATGGACATAAACGTACTCTCTGCAGCTGGTTATGTTAAAGCATTTGTTGTTTATGTGAATTATTGTGGTGTATATAGAGCAGAACCTTTCAGGAAGACAAACTGTAACTTTTGTTTGTTTCTACAAGAGAATTCACAGGAGTGAAATTCCATATGGAGTCTTGGATGCGGGAGTACAATGACTCGCCTTAACACGTAGGAGAGAGCATATGGTTTTGGTAATAGGTTAATAAGAGCAATTAACCTTATAGTGCACTCATTTGTTGGTCTCAGTTGTTTATAAACGAGGTAATAAAGATATTTTAACATCCTATAGTTTTATAGGAGATTAAGTGAAATCAGGCTGTATTTTTCAAGTTTTAATGCCAGCAGTACTCAGGTGCTACTGTGATAGAAACATAAAATTAGCAGAGAGTAGAAGATTCAGAGTACTCTGTGGTGTGCCTGACCAATGGATGTCATCACAAAGGTTGAAATACATAGAACAGTTTAGAGAAATAGGCATATGTTAAAGGTTTTCATTAGCAGAGGGACTGTTTTCCCGGGATGCAGTCACAGATCTGTCACTCAGCGTGTTCTTGTCACTTTGCAAAGACTGTAAAGTGAACTGTTTCCAGGCTTTATTTACGTAGAAAAGAATTTTAAACTTACCTTCTTCTTCTTGAGGATGAACCTCATGAAAGAACAGCCTAAAAAAATCAGCAAGCACTGTCATTGCTTTATTTTGTTTGTTTTGAAGGACTTCTAGCACAAGTCCCAGTTGCTCAGTTAGGAGTTGCTGTGTTTGCCTGGCCAACAGAGCAGGTGGGTACAGATGAGCAGGTTGTTGTTGACCCCACGAGCTGCACCCACAAGAAAAGCCTTTTTTACCTCATTCTCTGTTGGCTCCTCACACTTGGGGTGGTGCCATTCGTTGTCCAGTCGGGCACCTTGCTGCAAAAACAAGCGACACCAAGGGTTGTGTGATTTTGTTTCTCAAGTGCAGTGGTTTCTAGCCTGGTGGCGATGGGAGAAGGGATGGTTTCACCATAATAATAGTTTCTTATTTAATTCTGTAACATTTTCAGTCAGCTTTTTTGGCCTCCTGCTTTTGTGCAATGTTGGTTTTGCAAACTTCTGCCTGTTTATTGGCAGTGTTCCAAAAGAAGCCTCTAAATCAGCTCATCTGTAGGTTTAACTCGAGCATGTGAAGGATGATATGTTGTGGTTATTAGTGTTTTGTCTGTCCTTCCTGGTTTACTGTTAATTGTCTGATTTCTACCTTATATTTTGGTTATAAGCTATTTTATTATGTTTAACTGATGATAACCCTAATGAGTTCTTTATCTTGAATTTGAACATCAAGACAATAATCTTTTTCTTTAGATTTTCTTCAGAGGCTTCCATGAAACCTTTCTATAAAAATTTGTGGTCTCATTTTTTTTCTCTTTCATTGAATTGACTGAACAATGTATTTGCTGGTGCAGCATTCACCAAAGATGAGGACTCTTTTGCTTTATTAGACTTGACAGTATTTAAACAATACTAATTCTCCTACCCAGCTGGCTTTTCAACTGATTTCTGTGCTCCTATTGCTGTGTAAAACCAGCTGGAACATTAATGGCATCTTGCATGCTACCCTCTGGAGACCTACTTTTCTTTAGAGAAAAATCAAATAAATGTGAAAGTTTCTGGATTTTCTCCTTATATTTTTTTTCTTTCTTTTCCAATGATCCTTTAGTGTACTGTCAGATTTTGTACGTGTTACAATACTGATTTTCAAGTGCATAATTTTAAAAAGTAGTCTTCATTTTATAGCAAGATTTACTGGTTTGCTCATTTTTTTATGGAAATAAATGCGTCTTTCTTCATCTAAACCAGAATATGCCAGCTTTAAAAACATGTTCAAGATGCACATAAATGTGCTATTTTAACCCAGCTAAAATTTTGCATGTTGAAAATGTGTTTGCTAAACAGCCAAAGAACATTTGCAGATGTTAATCATTTGTTCACCCTCTCACTTTTAACAGTATTCAAATATTCCTCATGAGGGAGAGACATAAACCCCCCCATTTCTCTAGCCTATAAATATAAGTATTTAAATCACACATTTAGACAAGCCCAAGCCTTAAAACATTTGCTCCTGAAGGATGAATTTTGTCTGCTCTAGAAGAGCCATCTGTGATGGGCTGCAGCCGTTGCTGAGGTGACCATTGTAGCACAAATCTCTCCTTCCAGTCCTTCAGAGGCTGCTTAATTTCATATAAATTTCAGTTAAATGTGAAATACCAACTTTCTGAAACCCAAACTTGATTCCTGTCCCCTCCACCTCCCCAGGTACTTGGCCCTGCAGCAGGGGTAAAGATTTGGGGTACTCAGTTGTCCTGGTCAGATCAGGGAATGGCCTCTTATAAAGGACAGGCCAAAGCTGGGGGGTGGGACTTGATATTTAACTTCAAGGAATCAGTGCTTTCTGAGGAGAATTTATCACCTTCTTGGCTATGATGTCTTCCTGTGATTTTTTTGCACAGAAGCCAGGTGGCCTTGTACAAAATGTGTGCCAGTATCCGTGTCCCACAGTGCCCTGAAACTCCGTGTCGTGCATACAAAGAGTCACTCGGAAGAATTGTAGGGAATATTTTCTAAATAAAGAATGTTCTGATATCACAGTTTAAGCAAATCTTTTTTTTTTCCTAATTTTCTACAGCTGGTCTAAAAACCCAGAAGAATGGAAGTTTCAAAAGACAAGACAGACGTGGCTTCTCCTGCACATGTATGATAAAGAGAAGGTTTGTATTCATGCTGCTTTTTCTCAGAACAAATATGACATAGTCTTATACATTAGTTATAGGTATTCTTTATTAACCAAAACTCCCTAGTACTAGCCATGCACTTGTCTCATAATTTTTTAATAATTTACAAGTTAGTTTGTTTTTAACCAAGATGCTGAGGCATTTTAATTGCTTGTCATTGATCTTTTTATTTTGTTGGTGATCATTGTCCTGTGTATGCTAGATTTTTATGCTTGATGGATATCAAGCATAGAGAGAGTAGATTCATGTTTTATTTAAATCTGGAGTTTGCTGAGAATTTGAGTCATGTCCTTAATGTGAATTTCCTAGTGTGGAACCCAGTGCTGCAAACCACAGTTCTCGCATTGTTTCAGATACCTCTGGCTCCACAGAAGAGGTACAGCCATATTGCCAAGATGTTAAAATAGCTCTCTCCTTTAAATATAAGTGAAACCCGATGTTGATTGTGAAAAGCATAAAGTATAACCAGAAGCCAGGCCTGCATCCATACAGAAATCCATTCATTTCATAACTTACAAAAACAACATAAATTGAATTTTCAGTAAGTATCTGGCTGTCGTGGTGTCAAATGAGGGTTTCAGGTCATTCATTTTGTTGTGCAGTAGAACAAACATCTGCCCATTTGCACAGTGCCTCACCTCTTGGTTCATTTTGTTGACATTCAGTTAGGTTTTGCTGATTTTTTTGTGTGCACTTGAACATTTACTCATACCAATCTTCCTGACCCAAATTAGTCAGCAGCTCTTAAGCCAGTCACCTGACACTGGGTGTTACCTTTTTAGACAGCCAGATAATTAACAGCAGAGTTTCATGAAGGCAAAAATGTTCACGTGGTGTAAATACTTTAAAAAGATGGGTTGCAGAGTACAAATTTGATTTTGGTTTCTGGGTTGTTTGCTCTGTCTTCTGTTTTTTAAGTTTCTCCTTTAAAAGTCTTTATCAGCCTTTCAAAATCAATGTATGCTCTTCAAAGCTACCTAGGAATTGTTTGGCAGGCAGAGTGATGTTTTTACTTTTTTTACCTGTTTACTTTGGGGTTTGTGTTGAAATATACTGGGACACAATGAACTGTAAGTAGCATTTGTTTTATGTACCAAAACACACTTTAACTCCTTATTTCTCAACGTTGAAATGAAATTTCTTTTTTTTCAAATTCTGATGGAAGTGCTCTGGTTAATTTAAATTCACGTACTTTGTAGTTTAATAATCAGAGGAGCATTGAATATGAGCTTTAGAGAATGATTAACATCTGCATCCAGATTCAGTGAAGTTCGTACAACTGCTCAAGTGCTTGTAATTAAGCATATGATGAAGCCTCTTTCTTCTTCAGGACCATAGGGAGGGCACACCCTGCTTCTTTTGAATATTTTTTTATACCCAAATTCAGCTTCCTGTCCATTACAGAATAAAATCTGTTGGTAATCCAAGCATGACTGAAGTACAAAAGGAGACGTAAGTTTCTTTCCTTCCCAAGCCACATCTTTGATCTCACGGTGTCACTTAGATGCCTACTGAAGAGCCATGCAAAGGCCTGAATCGAGTTTCCTGTACTGATGGGACTCTTCCTCTAAGAAATAAGTTGAGGTTTTAAAATTGTTTGCTAGATGAATGGTTTTTTTAAGCTCCTTTAAAATCCATCTGGTGGTTGGCTGACAGCTTCCAAGCCAGGCCTGTGTACCTATGGTGTGCAAACGTCTGCAGCACCCAGAATAAAATAAACACTAGGTCATTTGTTGGTCTTTATCGTCCGGCACAGCATTTTTAGGACATTACTAGATCAGTCTTCAGCTTCTGGACCTCAGGGCCTGGCGGGGTTGGCTGAAGCTTCCTCGGAAGGTGACCCAAAATGCAGCCTGGCAGCAACGAGCTGAGCTGCTCTGTGCTGGTGTCTGTGTTTGCTTTGCAAAATGTGTGGGTGTCTGCAGGTCTCCAGCTCTGAAAACTTCAGAGTTGCATAGGATAATTTAAAAGTGGTAACTGTTCTTTTCCTGGCACTCTTTTGTGATGTTTCCTGCCTTTTCCCAAAGAGAGGAATTATTTCACTTGGGGTTGTTTCCATATTAATCAGCTCTAGTGCATATTAGGAGGTTAGGACAGAGGCAGGATTGGTGTGTGAGAGAGAAAAAGAAACAAGAAAATGGTCAAAACAACAAAAGAATAATGACAAAACCCCATAAGCCTCGCTTCGACTTCCAGAGCCGTGGTGGGAGACCTTGATCTCCAATTTCAAACCAGCCTTGACCTGACCTTGGATCAAGGATTGTGTTCCTCCTTGGAAAACCTTGCCAAGAGCCCTGAAATGACTGCTTTTGTACGACAGTATTTGAAGAGTTAAAATTTGGATTTCATTAACTTTCTTTGCTGGTACTTTGTGTGTTCCAGTCCTTGCTGTGGCTCTACTGTCTGTGTAAGTCAGGAGGAAATAGGATCTTACCTTGCCCACGGGGTGCTGTGTTGTGAGCTCCTGATGCAATAAACCTCAGAGCTGTGTTATGTTAAAGGGAAAAATCAGACTTTTTGAACACTTGAGCACCCTCAGGGCCAAATGCTGAATGTTTTCTAGGCTTCAGGCAGCCACATGTTCAGTCTGCACACTTAGTATTTCTAAATTTAGAGCAGGCTTTCAATTGCCCCCTCACGCATTTTGCTTAAATGATACAATAATAACTGTGGTTCCACAGGTATTGTCTGTGCCATGAGGTCTGAGAACAAGAGTTGTAAATTACAGAGATCATTTGGCCAAGGTCTGAAACATGGAAATGTTGCTGAGCTTTAAAAGCTTAGTACTGAGTATCTGCATTAAAGGAGCACTGTCACACTGGAATTGTTTGTGTTTAAATGGGTTCATCTGGTATTAGTACCAGCTTAGTGTGAGTGAAAACTTTCAAAAATATAGATATTTTTCACCGTGTTTGATTGGTATAGTATAGCAACGCTTCATATATCATCCATTTCAGTGTTAGTCATTGCAAAATTAGTATTTCTTTTGTGACTGTATTGTTTCTTTAATGCAAGAGTGTTTGTGTGAAGAATTAGGAGGTTTTCCATAGTGAACAAGTTATGAGGCTGAACGCAGACTTTAGTTTTGATTTATTACTTTGTAATACCCCTGATTGATGAAGGCAGTGTTGGAATATTCTTTCTTCCTCTTCTTTTGGAGTGATAGAAGTTTTAGTGATCAAAGTTCTGCTGCCAAATGTCCATGGAGAAGGGAGTTGTAAATTAAGTGTCTGTTGAAGCTCTGTCTTCTCTGAAATGTTGATACTTTGCAGAATTGAAACCGCCCTCGAATAATTAGTCTCGAATCCTTTAAATACTTACGTATGTGTTTAACTTGACTCATGTCAAGTTATATGTGTAAAGTTAAACATGGAGAAACGTATTTGCAGCATGAGATCATTTTAACATCTCATGATTCACAGCAAAAAATATCCTGTTATTGGCTGAAACCTGTTCCACAGATACACAACATGAAGTGGAGATCAGCGTAGGTCTGCTCACCTATTACTTTTGAAAGTACTTCAGTATGAAGTACTGAATAAATCATTCCAAAGTCTTTGCTAAGTCATTGTCAAGATTATTATAATGATCATTTAAATTGTACGTTGTACCAGATAAGCTAAAACGTAATCTCTGACTAGTTAATTAGGAAGGGAGTGAAACAGGGATAAGGCAATTGTAGATGACTAAAGTGCTTTTAATGTTAGACATGGTGGTAAAGCCTATCAGTTTTAGTCAGCATGATTTTAAAATTATTTCCATGTGTCTGAATTTCAGTTTGTTTTTCAAATTAAATTCTATTCCTTTGTATCAGCATTCTGTCAAAGTGTGCAATGGTGGGTGGTATCTCAGCAAACAATTTTTGGGTAAGGGCGAGGGGAATTCCAGCAAAAATCTTTCTTCAGACATTTGCATGCAATTCTCACCAGTTTTAGTAAGATTTGCATCTGTGTTTCCAAAAGGAGGGTTTGGCTAATGTGTTTTGTTTTTTTCTTCCACCAACCCTCAGAGCCTTGGGCTCCCTGTCAGGCAGCGTTTGCATTTGCTGATCAGCGTTCCCACATCTGCTGAGCATTTCCTCTCAGATGCTTTGCCCATCCGAGCACGTGACAGTCCTCTCACCAGGGTCCTTCCCTCCTGGCAGCTTGAACCTTGGCAGGAAACGTTTCCATTTGAATTTCCACTTGAAGTTGGGCTTTGGCAAACACCAAAGCCCATGCCAGTCTCCTAGTTGTCTTTCAGGTGATGCTGTGATGTGATGGTAAATAAGTATTGAGAGGGGAGAAAATAAAGGTGTCTTTCCTTCCTTTTGTTTTTTCTTTTAAGGTTCCAGACAAGTATTTCACCATTTTACTGGATTATCTGCAAGGGCTTCAGGGCGGTGCACGAGACAAAACTGTGCAGAAAGCTGAAGCTTTTATGAAGGAATTTGATGGTTCTGATGGAGAAGACCCAGACCTGCTGGAGAAGTGCGAGCGCATCAGACAAGTTCTGCAGCTGCTGTCCTGAGAGCATTTTTGTGTCATAGTTGTTGTCTGGTGGAGGGAAGGAGAGGATGTCACATACAGAGGCTCTAAAGGATTTGTAAAGATAATACTAAATTTTATACTTGTAATTTTTTCCAATTGAAAATATTTATCGTGTTTGGAGGTGATGAAATAAAAATAACATATCTAGCCCATAGTCTTGCTATTAATCTTACTGCACCTCTTTAGAAAAATAAACCTCTCTCCCTCTCATTAGTTTTTCTCCATCTCCCCCTGTAATTACTGTTAAATATGAGGAACTTTGCAGCTCTTAATAAGAAGAGCAAAGAAACCAACATGAAGCCTGGCGGGTCTTTTACAATGGCAGCTTTTAAAATGAGTGTACAGTACAGTGTGTGCTCAGCCAGCTGTAATCTCTCACTTTCAGCTTCAGAAGGATGTCATTTGGATTTGGGAAAGATCATTTTCAGTCTGTTGAACACGGGTTGTATAACACAGTTGCTTATTAGCACTTCACACAGTGATCTGGAGATACCATCAGCTTTGTTAGTTTTCTTTTTATATTTTGAAGTTTTCAGATGCATTAGGGCCATTGTTTAGATGCTCAGATTAACACACAGATGGGAACAGATCAAATCCCTGACTCTATGTGGTGTAATCATCAGACTGTGGCTAAACTGACCCTACGATCAGGAGTGCTGTGCTGTATCCAGCCTGCCAATGTTGCATTTTCCTCTTCCCCCTGCACTTGGCATCCAAAAGAGTTAATTCAGGTTCATTCCTTCTGGCATGGGACATTTGTCTCTTACGAACATGCTGAAAATGAGGCTTTCAAGTAAAAACCAAGGACATTAATTACTCAAAAGTTGGATGATTGGCTTATTTAATAACACTGGTATTCAGACAGAGTTCTTGACCTGATTCTTTAATGTTTCTGCAAACATTGTTCATACTTTATTAATAACAACTATATGAAATGTGTGGTGTTTCAGAAGAGTGGCTGTCTTTGGGAATTACAGCTTTAATTTGGGAGGGTGAAGGAGGGGAGGATCTGTGGATATGCAGGCCTGATTTTTCAATAAGAAGCATTTGAGTGGATTTGACAGCCTTCCTAGTCATGGCTTAGTACAAATCTTTAAAAGTATGAAGTATATTACTAATAACAAATAACTTACGCTTTTTGACTTGCTGAGGAGGATGTTTTCAGCCAAAAAAAGACTAGAAACCAGCATGCCCTGCTCTAAAAGAATAACTGGGATGGAGTTTGGCCAAAGAATGGGCAGAATTGAGCAGCAGTGCCCAGGTTCTTCATTGAGCTGTCGACAGTGCCTCGGGGCACAGTCAAAGCCTTTCTGAGCTGTGTAGCACTGATTTTCCAGTGAGAAGCCTGGTGAAAAGGATCTGTAATAAAAAGAAGCGATCCTGACATTTAGTGAACTCATAAAGATCATTGGGTCGTATATTTTACATGGGAGAATATGCAGCTGTCACTCCAAGCAGAAGCTGATACTTTTTTCTTTTCATGAGGGAAAATAGGAATTTCTCAGGGATGAAGTTTGCAAAGTGGCTTTTTGTGAGTTTATCGTTGCATGTTAGATGTCAGAGAAGAATTTTTGTTCTCCCTCAAGATACTTGAACATCACTGCTTTTGATTTCTGTCACAAAAATGTGGGTCCTCAGTGTGCACTTAAGACACCTTGTAGCTTAAAAGCACAAGCACATTGCAACTGCACTTTGGAAGACAATTGTAAAGAAGATGATAAAGGTAAGGTCTGGGCAAAAATGTGGGAACCTTTAATGATTTTGACATATTTGTCAAGATTTGCCTTTCTTGGACCTTAGTTCTGACCGTGTGTAAATGCTGACAAATCTGTAAGAAGAGAAGCTTTGTAGATCAAGAATGTCATAGTTAATTTTATATCAATTAATATTAAAAGCACACAAGGCCTGTCAGTCTGGAGTCCATGTGGACAGTAGTATTTGGAAAAGAACATTTAGAGCCTCTCACCAGCACAGTGATAGACCCCTGGGAGTAGGTCCTGCTCGTCTCTCCTCTTCCTCAGCTGCAATTCCAGCTTTCCCTTCAGTCCCACTGATTGCTGGGTGAAGGTCATGGTCTTGGGGCTCTGCTTCTTGCAGTTATGGAAAATTCAGAAGCTACAGTGGAAGGTAATTGCTGCTGTGGTTGTGTTTGGGGGAGGAGCAAAGCATGGTGCTTTCTGCCACGTGCTTCTTGGTGTAGGTACTGTCCAGTGGTCAGAGGGGTCTTGAAACTGGGTGAAAGATTTGTAAAACTGCTGCTTGGTGGGGTTGTGTCTTGCATTTCAAAGCTCAATATGAAATATTCTAAGAGTTGTCTAATACTTGATGTTGTAGTACAAATAGAAAAGGACACTTTAATCGCATTTCATTTTTTTATTCCGCATCTTTTCTTCAAGAATCTTCAGCTGGTTGGCAAACAGCTCATCTTCACAACAGCCAGGAAATGCAAGGACACACATTTTTGGGAGATCTGTGTTGCTAGGCCCATTTTAAAGGCAAGATTGTGAGGACCCAGACAGCTTATCCCACAGACTGTGCAAATGCTGTAGTGCCTCTGGCAAGCAAATCTTGCCTTGTCCATGTGCTATCCACCACACCAGCCTCTGCTTCCTGCTCAGCTTGGCATTTTCATCCCTAAATTTGCATTACGTGGTGAGTAAGTATAGAAAAACCTCCTCCATCATGCATTTAAAATTATTTATCTTAAATTATTAAGTGTGCAGTCAGTTGCTGAATTCCTGTAGCTGGTTGGAGCTGTGTGGGAAGATGTAATCTGGCACTTTATTCCCATTTTGTCATTTGGTCTTGTAAAATTTTCAAATCTCAGCATTGCTTGTATCTTAGGCAATCGTGTGGGTACAGATAGGACAAAATCGTGTCTTTGCCTCTGTTTGAATCAGTCTGCTGTGTTACATAAAACTGCATCCCAGGCTGGAAGTAGCAGTGTGCACAGAATGACAAATTACATCTTCATCTGCCTGTGCTAATCACCTTCTAGTCGAGTTAATCTGCATTGTGGAGCTCTGGCTAGCAGAATGCATGTCCTAAGAGAATGCTGAAGTCAGGACTTCCAGGCAAAATAAAGGAACATTAATTACTTAGAATTGCTTAAAGCTGGAACTGTGCCTCTAATGGAAGTACTAATTACTCAAAATCTGACAGTGCAAGAACTTCCCTTTAATTTGGCTGGTCCTTGCTATGGGTTGTGTATCTATTTGGTTCTCCACTGTCTGCCCACAATTTTAATTTGTTATCACCATTGTAAAATTACTGGGTAAATGAATTCTGTTTGTATTGGGAAAGGGCATCTCGTAGTTGTTGAATATGTAGTTTATTTCCTTATTTCCTCTCACTGGAGAACTGCTCTGCTGTGTTTCTCTTGATTTTAAAGCAAGGTGACTATTGACTCATCTCCCATTATTTCAAATACCTTAGGAATGCACGTCTTTGGTTTGAGCTTGGGGGTTTTGGTTTTGTTTTGTGTGTTTTTCTAAACCTTGCCACCAAGTAAGGCAGAATAACAAACATTAAAATCTACTCCCATTTCTGCAAATCAGTGTCAGAAACAACAATCATAAAAGAGATTTAAGTTGCAAAGTCAAGCAGTCAGAAAATTAGAAAACATAAGAATGGAAATTGTCCGTGTAATTTAAATTTTACTCCTTCATGCGTATGTGGTATGATGCAACTTGTTAATTATGTCACCAGGGCTGTGTTTTCCTTTGTGTGCAGCTGGTAAGTCATTAATTCAGTGTTTTCCTTGCAGTTCTGCTGCTCTTCTCATTTTCAAAATGTAGGTCTACAAAGCAGTCCCAAAGCCAGAGAAGTGACTTTGCAGTTGGGCTTTGATCCTACATAGAAATAAGCAGTAACTTTCCTATTCCTTTGGTGTAGGAACAAGTCATAGAGGTTTCATCACCAATGTTCCCTTTAAAACATGTTTTAATGTTCTGATTCATTTACAGTCAAAATAGCGAATTGATGTTACTTAATTTAAATCCAGTTTTGTTGACATAAAAGTTTCCAGTGGCTTATTCTGGTTTAGCCTTTGGTTTCCTTTTATGTCTTCCCTTCTGTATAGCTGAATGAGCTTGTTATTTCTGTCCCTGCAAATAGGAATATTAATTGTTTACAGTGATTCCAGTCATACAAGGACACAATTAAATGTCCTTGCCTGGGCAGGGCGAGCTCGTTTTCGCAGTGATTTATAATTATGCTCTATTTTAAATTCTTTGTAAGAACCTACATAGTCAACAACTTAATGCGGTTTAAAATAATAATTTTTTTAAAATATGGGTTTTTTCCCCTGCAAGGAGCAGGGAATAGCAAACTAAATAAAACTAATTAGTAAATGGTGGGGGAAGGGCAAAGCAAAACAGTGTTTTATCTTTCTTTGTCAAAACAAAGCTGAATAAGAAGCTTGTGCTACTAAGAAACTTCAACTGGTGTTACAGCCATAGAGGGAGGCCCCTCTGGGTATAAACAGAAGAATACTCATACAGTTGCTCTTATTGATTTTTTTTTGCCTTACATGCAGAAAATTTTTGGCATTCCCCAACAAAACCCACGAAAACACCTACGTCAAAAAGTTAAATAGGTTTCAGAATCAAATACTTAAAGGTCAGGAAATGCCACATGTATATAAATGGCCAGAAGAATTAAAATTCTACCTCTCTGTGCCTCCAGCCTTGAGACTGAATGAAGGGGGATTGTGTTAGAGGCAAACAAGCAAAAACCCTGAAATTATGTGAGCACGTAGTTATAATTACCAGTTACCCTTCTGTTCATAGGAAGGTGGAGTTACATTGCCTATTAGCTTTGGTTATTCTGATTTTTTAATGAATATTTGCTGCTAATTGAAATATCACATCTGTGACAGCTTACATCTATTCTCCTCATGGTCCCATGTGTGTTTTATAAAATTGTAAGCCATGGGACACAGGATATGTCACTCTTACTTGCTTACAAAGAGCCAGACCAGCCACGGCACTGTGAAAATCATCATTTGCTGTTGAGCTCCTTTGGACCCAAAGGATGTTGGCACTGTGTTTCCCTGTATTGGTCTGGAGGTACAACAGGCTTTGGCAGCGTCCTTTGTATCAGCCAGGCTTGCTTAAGCTCCATGAAATTGCCCAAATCTGGCCCGGTGATGCTGCTGATGGAATTTGCCAGGCCAGCAGTGACGTGAGTCCGTGGAGCGCCGGGAGCTGGGAGGCTGCGGGGTCCCAGCTGCTCGGGATGCTCAGCCCATGGCTTAGTGCCCTCCGTGGCTTTTGCTGCCTCTTCTCCCTCTTGGGCTGCTGGGAGTTGCCACCATTTTATTTGTCTGCTTTCCATGGGCTTAATCGGACTAAACAAGCTGTTTTGAAGCTATCCTGAGAAACTGAAAACTCCAGCTACAGCGATGGTGTTTCTCTGGTAGCACAGATACGTGTAAACAGACTTCATGGGTTTCACACAGACAGGACCCTTTATTAGAAGCGGAAGCTCTTGCAGGATCCTGGGAAGGACTGATCAGCATCCTGACTTACCCTGATAAACAGGACTGGTGAGAGCTGTCGCAAATAAATGCTCACAGATAGGCACAAGGACAGGCAGCCAGGAAACCATGTATGGGCATCGACTGTGCCAGAGGGCAGGGATGACAGCGAGGAATGTAACCTCCTGAAGTTCCTTGGTTAAGGCAGAACGCCACCTGGCACAAATCCTGGCTGCCATAAGGTTAAAAATAACAAATAGCATCCCTATTACATAAGGAAGTCTTTTGTCCTTGTTTAATGGGGCACTATGATATGCCGGAAAGAATAAATATGGAGCTTCTCTGAAGTCTTACTTGTGGTTAGTGCTTAGGGCCAAGCCAGCTGAAAATACCAGGGCTGGTTGCAAGCAGGGCCCCGTGTATGAACTGCTGGCATTAAACAGGCAAAATCTGGGTGAAATTCCAGTGTCTGAGCGTGCTCAGCAGCAGCCTCAGCAGCCCAGTTCACTGGTGACAGCGCCAGGAAGGACTTTGGGTCCTGTTTTGTGATGATGCCGTTACTACAATGTAAATACAGAGGATTTGTGTGTTCAGAGCAGCCTCAGAACCCTCTGGAGGGCTGCAGTCCACCTTCTGGGCTTCTTGCAGTAAAATGGAGTGGAAGTTACTGTGGGTGATCTTCAAACTCACCCCAGCAGTGCCGTTGCCCACACCCACCTGACCTGCCTGCAGCTCCCTCCCAGTCCCATGAAGGAAGGGCCTGCTTTGGTTTCAGTTCAAGAACGAACCTGAAGTGATGGCAATGCTCAGGTTTTCCTTTGCATCCCATGAGATGCTGCCTGTGATTGTCCTGCAGCCTGTGTCCAAGGTTCTCCTGTTCCAGTGGCAGCTCGCAGGATTGTCAAAGGCTATGCTTATTTCCAGTTTGACTGCACAGCTCTGCCTGTACCATCCTCTCTTTGGCTGTGATCCCTCTCAGGTCAGTACAGCTGTTTCTTGTTGTAACCCTTACCAAAAATTTTTGGCAGCTTTCAGTGCCTGCTGGAAGCAGGAACATTTGTCAGCAGATGTTCCCCACACTTCCCTATGAGGTCCCCAGCTGTACCCACACCACCTCCATGCACCAAACTGCGCTTCCACTTTGTGTGAAAAAGTGCTTTCAGGTGCTTGGCACTTCAGCTGGGATAGCAGGAAGCATTGAGGATTGAAAGATCTTGATATTACAGTTTTAAGAATGGAACTATCCTTAAAATTTCCCCCACATTACTTCAAGATGGCTCTGGATTTCCATCCCACCAGCTGTTCCCCTGGGGACCCCCAGCACCCCTGAGCTTGCTCTGATGCATCTGGACATGCCTTTGTTTGGAAGAGATGAGGCCACTCTGAACCTCATCCCAGACTGCTTGTGTCCTGTCAAAATTGAGTGAGGTGGTAGAAATTATATAAGCACATGTAAAAGTGCCTGAGGTGACTGAGAAGAAACTTTCAAACAGAAGGTTGTCAGTGCCCTGATAAGGCCTGTGAGGCTCTGCCTCTTGTTTGGGGAGTGGCACACGTGTTGGTGCTTTCCAGCATCCAGTCCACGTGTGTGCCTCCTCTGGCTGCTGGATGCAGGCTCCAGGCAGGATCAGGGAGGTCACTGTCACTCTCTAGCCTGTCCCTTCCTGTAAACAAACTCTCACTGGCCAAATTACAGGGTGGCTCATCAGCCCCTCAGCCGTGGGAAGGGTGAACACGGTGAAGGAACAGTGGCAGGGAGATGCTGCTCTTAGAAATGATTAATTCCTTGCAGAGGACACACACCTCAGTCAGAACTCGGACCACTGTCAGATATTTTTATGATCAAAAATAAGAAAACACTTTAGAGGATTTGAATTTCCAGTGCTTTTAACATGCTGTTTAGTCTCAGAGATGGACATTCTGCAGTGGGCAGATGGTTGCATTATGAATATTGCACCAGCATCCTTCTTGCCTTCCTGTGCAAGCTCCTGAGCAGATTGTAATTTACTTTAACTGATAGATGGAAAAGTTCAGCTGGCTGAACTAGCAAAAATGAGGAGGAAGACATCTTATCAAAGTTAGGAAATGCATAAATTTAAAATAGGACAGGTATTGCTGTCTGGATTCTGAGTCTGATAAAACTCATTCAAAAATTACCACCTGTGCAGCAGTGAAATAGCTCTCTGCACCTTACTGTGTTACTCTTCTTTTGAGCACCAGGTCTGCCAACCGTAGAGCCCAGAATGTGGGAGGAAAACTACAGTGAACTTGACAATTATTTCCAGAGATTGGTTCAGTCCTAGAAAATATTCACTGGCTCGCTAAAAAAAACAGGGGTTCGCCTGTTGTTTCCTAAATCCTTTTTTTATTATTGCAGCTGTCTTTGGACAAAGGGAGGGGAAAAAAGTGACCGCAGAGAGCTCAGGAGTACATCTCTGACATTGTTTAATGAGAAAACAGGGACTCTTGTTGAATCACCCCACTCACACAGAGCAGACAGAGCGTCTCAGTTCATTTTTGTTTGGCTTTTGTTTTGAGGGGTCTCGGCAGAAGCTGAAAGGGTGGCAGGTGACCCTGGGCGTGTGCTGTTCCCCACACAGGTGCTGCAGGTGGTTACTGCTCCAAGGGAATGAGGGGAATGTAACCAGTGCTGTCCTTCTGCAAACAGCACGTCCTCACTTTCCTGCTCTGCTTGTGCCAGTGCTCCCTCCCCGTCCTTGCTAATGGAACGGGATTGCAGCCGGCAGAACGGATCAATCAGCCTTTATCTGCATCGTTGCTGTGGCTGTGGGTCCTGTCGCCCTCATAAAATTGCTTTAATGGTCAAAATAAACTTTTGACCCGCTCTACAGCTGAAGGCACTGGTGGTTTGGATTGTCCACTCCAGGAACACTCCAGAGGGTGCTGGGTGGACTCTGTCACTGGTCCTGGAAAAGGGCACCTGAGTGCAGGTAATGGGGGACAGAAACTTCACATGTTTTAGACAGGAAGCCAATTTCACTGGAACATGGAACTGTGTGCTGACTGAAACTAGCAACAGCAGCACACGTGCCTTGGAGTGTGGGCCACAGAAGTTGCTGATACTTGTATTTTTAAATGTGGTTTGTTTTGTTTTGAGAACTGAAAGGTATTTCCAGTTCAGCCAGTTACAGGAAGGTAACTGTCGATCCCATAAAACTTTTTGCCGGTGAGATTTGAAAATGACAAAATACCACGTACTGCTACTGCAGCCTCACGGATTAAAATGTGCTGTAACATTTCGGACTGATTTTTTTAATATGTGGAAATAATGAAATAATTGTCCCAGGGGAGAGCAGGCAGATGTCTCAGCTGGCTTATCTAGAAAATCCTGCCATTTCTCTCAGACATGACCTTTACCTAGGTCATCCTGCCTTTCTTGCAACTCAGCTACATCATTCTGATGGGCACCAGCTTGACATAGCCTCGAAATGGGTTCAAAATCTGGCCCAAGCTGTTTTGTGGATAGAAGAAAGTAAAAAGCTCGTCGTCCCTTTCTGATTGTCAGGATGCTAAGGCTGTAATTCAAGTCATTAGGCTTAGTACATAAAGCCCTTCGTAATCCAAGTCTTAAGAACCCGAAAGGTCGCTTGTGGTCCAATAATCCTGAATAGTAAATGTGATGAGCTAGCAGTGACTGTCCTGATCCTAAAGCATCTCTCAAAATAAACGCTGGTCTCTGCCCCAAAAGCATATGCGCCTTATTTCGGGATGAGCCAAGAGGCTGTGCAAGGAATAAGCAGCTTGACTGCTGAACAGCGCTGTGCAACACTGATTTGTTGGAAATTATTTCATTAACTGGACTGAAGGAATAGGCAAGAGGGTGCTGAAGGTGTTAAAGACACACCCTCCTCTGGCTGCAGTGGTCCACTGGAGAGATCTCTGCTCATCACCAAGATCCCTCAAATCCTCCCCAAAACCTGCCACTGCAGCTGCTCATGTGAATGAAATGAGCAAAGGTTGCTTGTCATAGGAATGGCTCATGCCCCGGTCTGAGAGTGGTGTCAGAGGTCGTTCATGTTCGCACAAGTGATGGGGATGGTGAGAGTGGAACATCTGGCCAGAGGTGCCGCAGCTGGCATTAAGCAGGCGAGGGGCTGAGAAGATCTGGCCGATCCCAGGCAGCCATATCCCAGCTGTGACCACTTTGCAGGGGTCCAAAAGGCTTTGTGCAACAGCCCAGAGAGGGGGTTGGTGCCTGGCAGTGCAGGATGGCGGCGTGGAAGGAGCCCCGGGGTGGTTCTGTGGGAGGAAAGGACAAATGGACAGATGTGGAGGATGCAGGCTTGGACTGATGGGATAATTTACAGGGTCAATTATAAATGAGCATTTAAAGAGCTCAGTCCTTTACCCACCTCCTTGATATCTCCTCAGGAAGGTGCCAGAGAGGTAAAGAAAAGGAGGACTGGGAACACTGAACCACTTATGGGAGCACTTGTAGGGTCTCCTCTTGGTGCCTGACACTCCTTTTCATCCCTGCTTTTGTGCTGAGGACACCTAGATGGCAGCTGGGAGTAGGGCTGCACGACTTTGTTTTTCCTCTTAAATGTCTCCTTGCCTTTCAATTTGTTCAGTATTTGAACTGATTTTCATCTTTATATTGTATTTATTTAGTGGTGCTCTGGATATGGTTATTTTTGTGCCCTGAAGGGCCTACTTTTCCATTCCATTTCAATATATAACTTCTATTAACATCAAGGCTTGCTGCATGCATAAAGGGGCACTGAATGGCTAAACTGTACTTAAATACCTGTGACCTCTTGGCTCTTCTGTATGGAATGATTATTAATGCTTTGTCCTTGCCGTGTTTCATCAGAAGATGCTGCCACACAAGGCAGAGCTGGGGAGGTCTGATCATCCCTTTATTACAGATGGGTAAAACAGAGGAAAAGAGATTAAAAGATTTGCCAGGAACACAGAGCAATCAGTGGCTGTGCTGAAAATAGAAACCAGGCTCCTGGTTTCCATTCCCCAAATCTGGCCTCTAGACAAAATGACTATATTAAAAATGTAAATGCAAACACAGACAATCTTTCCTTTTTCAGACCTTCCCTGTGAATGTTTTGTGTCCTTTTGACTCTGTTTCACAGAACAACCTGGTAGCACTTGGGTCAAAGAACCAGGAACCAGCTGGGCTGCGCTCACTGGATACTGCAAAGGCAACTGGACTGGACCACCAAAACCTCAGAGTGACCAAAGAGCTCATGGCAGAAGGTGGGAGGAGACTTGTGTCTATTTTGAGACAGAAAAGTATTCAGTAGCTGTAGGCTACTGTTCAAAATACTTTGATTACTGTATTTAAGGAAGCCAAAAGTGATACTGTTGTGACAGCCAGTCCCTCAGGCTTTGTATTCTAGAAAATATTCTCTCTTGTAATGCACCGCAGATCCAAAGCTGGCAGCAGAAGGACATGCAGGCATTTTAACTGTTTGCTATTAAGTCTGCAGATGATGGGTAAATCAAACACAACTGAGGTTTGAAATGCACAACCAGAAGGGAAAAGTGAATTGGGTCTCACTGAGGAATGGCACAGCTGCAGGGCCTCCTGCTCTCCAAGCCAGAGATGCTGGCAGTGCCATTGCTGGGCTCATTCCTTTGGGCTTGGCCCAGCTTTATTTCTGTTCCCATATTGTTCCTCCATGCTGTAAACAGGCTTGATGATCAAAAAAATAAAAATAGCATATGGATGCAACCCAACCAAACAGCCAGAGTAAACTTCATGGGAGAAGCTGGATTTAGAAATGCATCCCTGAGTCATGCCAAAGAGTCCACGTTAAAGGCTTTTTTAAGAAGCAATTAGGATGCAGTCTCCTTTTAAAGACACTTCCCAGGACTTATTACAGGGACAGAACATGCAAATGAGGGCTAAATTCTGCCCGTCTCCCTCACATGCATGTCTTTGTGTGAGCAGGGTTTGAGACGTGGCTGCGCTTGTTCAGATCCCTGTGGAGCCGGTGACAGCAGTGTGTGGCTCACTGCTGTGTCCAGAGTAACTGTAAATCCAGAGGGAACATGGACACATCATCACTGGGACACCTGAAAGGGAAAGGGAATGTTGTTGGAGCCTGTTAGGGACTGACCCCGCTGCAGCCTGTCCCAAATTCCTGCTGTTGTTAGTGGCAAGCTTAATATAAACTATGGGAAAACTCAGCTGAAGTCAAGGGGATGAGAGTTGGCCTTGCTGAAGCTGATGCATCTTCCCTAAGGCATCCAATCACAGAGTTCAGCTCCTTCTGAAGCCCTTTCCACTCGACAGAAGGCCAAAATAAGTGAGATGAGATGAAACACAAATCAAGATGGCAAGCTGAGGACATCCCCTCTCTCTGGAGTTAGAAACTGCCTGGATCTGAGGAGTTGTGGCACCAAGTTGGTTGCTCATCTGCCCAGGGAGTGGGGACATGGTGGGGAGGTGGGATTGTCTCCTCAAGGCTCACAGGCCTGGGGTAACAGTTCAGTTCCCCTGTACAGGTGGGCTCAACCTGGAATATTTCAGTGTCTGGGAAAAGCCTGCTTAGAAAAGATCTTTTGTATCATCTTCATGCTCATCATTGATATCATAACAACAAAAAAACAGTTTTCATTACCAAAACTGTTGTGTTTTGCCATTTCTGCTGGCTTAGGAGAGCAAAGTCTCACTGCTGAAGACTGAACGTGATGCAGTTTTCAATGTTCAGCCCAGCAGCTTCTGAAATACATCCACATTTTGTGAGGTTAATAACACTGTAGTCACCGATGCTGAATTTTTTGCTGGTTCAGGCCATATGTCTCTGGCCTAATTAGACTTTTACTGGCTAATGGTTTATGGAGCAAACCTCTAAGGATTTTGTGTCTGGTTCCTGAAGAATCACTCAAGAGGGAAATACAGCTGCCTGGTGCTGTGCTCCTGCTTTGAAATGGGCAAGTGCCTCGTTCACTCACTGCAGGCTGATGCCTGTGCGTGCTGTTAACCCGGGCAGATAACACTGATACATTTTAACTTAAAATTACTGATTGGCTTACATATTAATCTGTAACCTCCAAAGGAGCACTGTGCCCCTCTGGCTGATGATGCCGTGCGGTGATCCCTTAGCATTTCTGAGCCCCACAATTTGGAAATCCCTGAAATGCTTCCAGGGCAGTCAGGGTTTGTTTAAAGCAGCTCTCAGATGGAGACGAGCTTATTTCTCAGTGTTGCCACTGCTGAGACCACGGGTATGAAACCACAGGCTGGATTTTGCAACTGCAAGTCACGTTTCAAGTGCTTCACGGGTAATAGAATACCCAAATTGTGATAGATTGAGTACTTTATTATCTGCTGGGGGCATGTCTACTCTGTTGCCCCTTTTGGTGCACCTGTTAGTGGTGACTGTAGTTCTGATCATGTTCTATCACCGTCTCATGTGGCCTTTGAACCAATCTTTTCTCTTTTCCATCTGGATTTTTCTTCTCTAAACCAGGGATAATGGCATCTCTTTAGCTGGAGTGCACTTCACATGCAAGTGCTGCTGCTGGAGCAGAGCTGCCATCCCTGAATTGTGTCACAGACCCCACGCAGTGAGAAAGAGGATGGAGCTTTTTAAAGACAATCTACACAGGGCTCTAGAAGCTGGTATCACACTTAACACCATTTAAACACTTTAACTTTCCTCTGACAAATGCCCGACCTGCAGCCCTGAGCAGAAAACCCCAAACCTCTCAAACCCTGTGAGAGCTGGTTCCCCCGAGCTCTGTTCCGAGACCCGAGCTCACAATAGGCAGCTCCAGCCTGGAAGGCAAAGCTTGCACATGGATTAATGGCTTAAAGGAGCCTGCTGGCTTCAGGGTCAGCAGCATTTTGGCTGTGGAAGGCTCAGAGGAGTTTGAAGGTAAGTTTGGGGGCTGGGTTTGGGCCAGAGCTTGCTCAGGGCTGTCCCGGCTCAGCTGCGCCAGGCGGTCCCGGCTGTCGGCACGTGTTAATTAGCTGAGGAGAAGCGTCTGGGGCAGCTTGTGCCGCTTCAAAGGCCCTTCGGGGGAACGTCTAAAACACAGCTTGCAAGAAAAATAAATGAAGGAGGGCTCCGTTTTTTCCTGTGGCCGCCTGCAAGCCGTGGCCGTGAGCGGAGAGCGCTGCCGAGGCCACCCACGCCGGAGGGCTGCGGCTCTTCCCGGCTGCCCTGTGCAGCAGCCCCCCAGCACCCCTGAGCTTGCTCTGAGGCCTTAAGAGAGACAGCGGTGGGCAGGGAAAGCCCACTTGTGGAGAGAGGGAACGGCATATTCCGGGGTGCAGCCTGGCAAAGCCACGCTGGGACCCGGCCTCGTCCTCTCGGCCGGGCTGGCCGCAGGTCGGAGTGCGGGAGCACGGGGCTGGGCAGCGGGAGGCTTTGCCTGCTCGGGATTCCGGCTTTCCTGGGGAAGAGCTGCCAGTCTTGGGCTCTGTCCGTGCCCCCAGCCCCACCTGCTCCTGGCTGGCTCCAAGGGCGGGTGCAGGGAGGGAGACCTCAGTTTCTGCTCTCTGATCCTCTTTGTCCAAGAGTGTCTGATTGGGATGGGCTCAACCTCCAAATAATTCCACACAGCCCAAGCAATAACTTTCTTTCCCAGCTGCAACCCTGTGCGTGGTTCAGTCCCAGAGATCCCTGTCTTTTATTCTGGGCTTCCCTTTCTGTGATTTCTCTTGTGACTTGTGAGATGACCCTGCCCTGACAGGGGAAGTTTTGATTTTTTTTTTAAGAGATCATTTACTCCTAGATAAACATTAATTTTCATTTTAATTTTTAACCTATATCTCTGAGGTGACAATGCTTTTGTAGGCCATCTAAGAAGCTGTTATCTTTGCCCAGCTTTGCCTCTTTCATTTGCTTCACCCAGCAGGTAATGAGTAACCTGTCCTCCTGCTGGGCAGGCTGAGGGCTGGCAGAGGTGATCTGATTGCTTCCCTCTCCATTCTCTTTGGGAATCACAAACACATTTTTAGTGTCAGAGTGACATCTCTCTGCCTCTTGCTTTTGGTAATTCTTACGTTGTGCGACAATGCCATTCCTGCAGCATGTCCTGCTGCACCTCTTCTCTGCGTGGACCTCCCAGAAATGCTGGTGGGGAAGGGTAGGAGCTGAGCCAGCCCCGGAGTGGGGCTCCAGGCACAAGGGCTCATTCACACCAGCCCGACCAGTCCGGGGCACAGCCCTGTCTCCTCAAAGCCACACAGGCAAGTCCTTGTCCGGGCAGGGACGTGGATGTGCATATCCAGACTCCCAGTCTCCTGCTCTCACCACAGATGCTGTTGTTTATGACACAAGTGGGTTTGGGGTGTTCCTGGGTGGTGCAGAGGACTGGTGCAAGCTGAGGTCACGTCCTTTCCAGTCAGCCCCGGCCCCTCCTGAGATGGGGAGAGAGAACAGGTTTAAATGGGTGCTGTGTCCAGTGTAGGTGTGACCCTTCCTGCCCCTTGGAACAATCCCAGAGCACCCTCAAGGCTGATACCACCTCAGAGCACAGCATGGAGCAGTACAACACCCTTGTGATCTGAAAGGACTCAAACAAAACAGATGTCAAATGCTCTTTTCCTACTGACAGGACCATTGTGAGATCAGGGTGATTTTACTAAAGTGCTGTGTCTTTCCACTGTCAGATGCTGCCAGAAGGCCACTCTTCAGCCACCCAGCAGGACTTGTCACTCGCCCTGGTGACCTCCACACTCTGATTTTTCTCTCCTTCTCCAGGTTGCAGAGAGGCACAGCCTGGTGTTCACTGTCCATTTGGGGTTTCCAGAGGTGGTGCTGGCTGGCAGCAAGGGCAGGCAGAGCCGCTGTATCCATACTCTGTCACACGGTGCCAGCAGGTGAGCAGGTGAGGATGTGCTGGCTGTGCTGCTTCTCAAATGTGTTGTTACAAGTGCAAGGGTTTGTAAAAGTCTTGAGCTGAGATTTGAGCTGTGTCCTTATTGTCAGGGCTACTCTTGTAGGGCTCGGGGGACATTGTTTGTTTTCTTAAGAAAAATACATCTGGGGGTCTTCTTGTTTCTCTTATCAGAATTTTTTGCTTTTAGTGGCTCTTGGGTCAACATTTCAAGGCTGGGTTTTTTTGCAGTGCAGAGGGAAGGAAATTATTTTTGACAAGGCAAAGCCTGAGGTCCTTATGCAATCCCCTGTGCAGACTGGGAGTTCAGACAGAGCATGGATCACGATGACTCATGATAAAGGCTGCAAGAACTGGCAAGAGTGCAGCAGCACGGGCTGTTTGTACCTCAAACAATTAGCTCTGTAAACAGATTTTTGTCATGTTTCTGAATTGCATGTTCAAAACTAATACACTGCCCTAGACTCGACATTGGAAAACAATGAAGGGAACAATCCAAGGCTGAATGAGAAAGATTTGATGACCTAATATGTATATAATGCATACAGCATGTGGGGGTGGGGGTTCATCTTGTTGCTAAGAGGGAGGCCCAGCGTGAGGAAGGGTACCCTGTGCTGTTTCCCAGTGACTGGATGAAGATCCAGGCTGTGCTCAGCCCCGAGAGCCCTCCTGAGAAGGGAGGTTTCTGCACTGTACCCAGACTCCTCCGTGCCCTCTTGACTGAGCACTTTTTTTGTCTGCTGGTCAGCCAGCTGGGGGAGGGAGTTCCCCAGCTGTCAGCAGAGCTGCCTCCCTGCCACCCGTCCTGTCCCCCTGCGCAGTTCATCCTCTAAAGCACAAGTTGTTCAGTGAAATCCCTTGTCCTGTTCACAACAGGGATGGAGCAGTGTCGTCTGCTCCCAGCCTTGCTCTCTGAAACAGCTGGGTCACTTTTCTAAGGAAAAACAAGCCAGCCTGAGACAAGTCCTGTGCATTGAGCTTCTTACTGTGTCAGGCTGCAGAGAGAGAGCTGTAACCAAGCCAAACCCAGAGCTTTGGTGTGAACTGCCTAAAATAATGCCTCGTGCCCAGAAAGATTCTGCATACCTGGGATTTTGTGGGGGGTTTGGTTTGTTTCTTTGCTTTTGTCGGTATTTTTTGCAGCAGTACCCAGAATAAACCACAAAATACCAGCATGCTCTATTTCCTAGGATTGTCAGTCCAAGCAAGGCTAAGGTGGAAGAGAGGAGGAATCAGGTCTCTTCAGGGAAGGCATAGCCAGAATTCCTTTCTTTAGAAACAGACCAGTGATAAAACTACTGAAAAACTGACTTTATTTGTGGATGTAGAAAGAAAACTAGCCAGGCTCATTCCAGTTATCTTCTGCTGGATGCTGTGTGAACATCCCAAAGTAACCTCCTGTCTTAAGGACAATTGCACGTGTGTTTGGGGGTTTCTAGGTTCAGGTTTTGCAGAAACCAGCAAAAATTCTAGCCAGTTAGCAAGAGCAAGAGATTTGTGAATCTTATTCTGCAGCCAGTTTATCTATAACACTGAGAAATGGTGTAAGTAACTTCCCTGCACATAAAATGCAGCTGCTTATTGTGCTGTGAAATTTAACAATGCTGAGTGTAATTGATTTATAATTCATGTGAAAGATAAAATCAATCTCTAACATCAAAACAGAAGTGTTTTGGCTTACTAAACATTGGGACTTTTCTTCGCAAAATGCTTTATCATTTTGCTTTATTACCTCTTTAAAAATGTAATTTCATTGTTTCATGAGTTTACTATCACTTTCTCTTAATTGTATTTTTTTAAATTCATGTTTATAGGCTCTATCTAGACAAGTCTGATAGGCCCCATTCATTTCTGTAGAGAATTTTAACTAAGAGGAGGCCCTTTTATACATTGAAATTTAGTTACCAAAAAAGAGACTCCAACCACGTCATGTGGTTCCTCACATAAATGTTGTCTCCATTAAGACACTTGAGTGTTATAAGATAATGGATGAATTTCTCTTTTTTGTCATTTTTTTTCCTGTTTTCTTTCTAGTTGTTTAATTTCTACCGATTCCTTGGATATCTCCTCAAACTTCCCAAGGTGATACTGAAAAAGGTAGAAGAGGTGGGCGTAATCCTGCAGAAGCGCCTCAAGGAAAGGAAAGGGAGTATTAATGAGCGCCACCTGATGAGCTACATTGATGCTTTGGTATTCAAACAAGAGGTATTTCAACCAGATGATGATTTACCTTACTCAGAGATGCTGATGAGATTATTGTCTAATGAACACTCTCTGTGACCGTATTGAAATTTGGGTCAATCTTCCTCCTGTTTTAGTACTTGAAACACTTCATACTGAAGGAAGAGCAAGAAAAATTTTGTCATCAGCTGCCAGCTACAGTCCATTCCTTGCTAGAGAGCGAGAGAGAGGCAGTGTCACTTTTGCAGCACTCTTCAGGCAGGCACATCCCTCCCGACGGGCATGGGAAAAGGCAGCAGAGTTACAGCGATGCAGAAATTCCTGTGGCCTTTGTGCACACCCCTCACCAGCTCCCACGTGGTGGATTTCACAACAGGAGCAGTTGTGTGGGAGTCTGGATCAGCCTGCATTTGCCCTTTTTCTCCAATTGCATCCGCATTCTTGGGCCGGGCGGTGTGAACCGGGAAAGTGTTTCCCACCAGCAGCAGGAAGCAGGGACAGTGGAGCTGATGTGTCACTGGTGTCCTGGGCCTTCATGGCTCTCCTGTGGCTCCTAGAAGGGCCTGGCACACAAACACAGACAGATAAATGCCAGCTCCTCAGCTTACAAAGGTATTGTTCTGCACCTCTCATCAAATTTCTGCCTTCCCAGCATCCATAGGCAGTGGCTGGAAGTCCTGAGCTGGTCATACAACCCCTGCCTAGGGCAGATAAATGCCACGTGATGTTGGAAAATGGATGAATTTGTGCAATTGGTTCATATCGGGGGGGCAAATATTTATCAAGTGTGCAAATATTTATTCTGAAAACTGAAGACATTCTGCACTGAAATGTCAATATGATGCAACTTGTCACTTGTCACTTGCCTGCACCCCACCGGAATGTCTCTGGAGCCTGGGTTACCTGTCCTAGTTCCCTCTCTTCGTGCTAACAACAGGGGTTTTTTCCTTCATGTATCCCTAATAAAAGCAATACATGTTTTCTTTATGCAGATCATGATGCCCCTGCGCTCGCCCTGCTCATGGCTGGCACTCAGACAACATCCCCAACATTGCAATGGGGCCATCCTGCTGCTGCTGAAGGACCCTAAGATCAAAGTAAGGTTTTGGTTTGCTTACACAGTGTGTTCAAGTATTCTGCAGTGACTTTGTAAATGATGCTCACCTGGAGAAGCTTCATAGCCTCTCATGTGTGCCAGAGCATCCAAAATCTGGATGCTGTCCACCTCCATCCAGGCACTGAATGCTGCCATTCAAGATCAGAGCATCTGAGAGGTCGTTCTCTACCTGCCCCAGGGGCTGCAGACCTCCTGTCTGGGGGTATTCCAACCAGCATTCAGCAGGAGCTGGGATTTGCAGGTGTTTTACCACTGGAGCTCTGTGCTGTTCCTTTGCTCTGCAGAAAAGGTTAACACGGAGACTGAGTGTGGCCCTGGCTGCTTCCCTACCTCTGAGGACTGGAAAAAGCTGCCATTTCCCAGTGCAGTCATCCATGAGGTGTGGAGATCTGTCACTCTCCTGCCACACATCCCCTGGTGCACCTCAGCTGACACCCCTTCAAAGGCTGCTTCACCCCCAGGGGCCTTGCCGCTCTCCAGATGAAGGGGCTGCAGCACACCAGTGACCCACGGGGCAGTGCAGCACCAGGAGTGGGTGAGCCTCAAGCACAGGGCTTTTGGGGGGAAGAGCCAGTTCCCTAATCCCTCATCTCCTACGAGTCCAGTCCAATGCCAGTGTGACTCCAGGGTTAAGCACATAACTTCCCCTTTCCCATAGCTCAGCCTTCATAACCTGGAGTCTGTTCCTTACTCTCTTCACTCCCTGCTGCCCGTGCCCTGCAGAGCAGTGCTGCCCCTGAGCTAGCAGGACATTCTGCCTTGCTGGAGGCCAGTAGAGAGCGGCTGGGCAGCAAGGGAGCCTGAGCCACGTCTTTCCTCTGCTTCGTCACTGGGGAACAGCCAACAACTGCTGTGGCTTAATCACAGCATTGTTTAGGTTGGAAAAGACCTTTAAGATAATCAAATCTAACCATCAACCCCAGCACCGCCACCATGTTCACCACAAAGCCGTGTCCTCAAGTACTGTATCCACGTGATTTTTGAACACTCCATTGCACCTCTGGGTTTCCACCTCCCTGCTGGGTTGGGGCCAGATCACATATTAGTCAGTAATTCCAGTGAACTGGGTATCCTCACTAATGAAGGGTCTTATTGGCATGTGCGAGCCTGGGAATTAGTTCTTCAGAGGAACAAGTTGGCTGCCAGGCACAGCCCACGGGGAGGAATGCTGAGTGGGCAAGCCAGGAGTTTGCGACATCCACACATGCTGCAGCAGAGCGTGGCTGTGCTGCGGGGAGCAGCAGGGATCCCTCTGCTCACCCCTGTGCCGCCAGACAAAGCGGGGACAGTGGGAGACGCCAGATGAATTTAACCCCAGCCATTCCCTGCACGCCACCTGATTCTTCCAGGTCATTGGGAAATGAGTGTCTTTGCACCCAGCCTTGCAGCAGGTGAGTGCAGCTGGGCTGAGGGGGGCATAAACCCGAAAGGCTTAGTTCTGACTCCTTCCCCTGCCCAAATTTGTGCTGGCAGGGCGTTTTAGCCCAGTAAGGACCACAGGGCTGGGCTGGCTGTGACTCAGAGGGATCGTGGTGCCATCTCGTGGCAAAAATTAAGTAGAAATTGGACTGTGTGCAATGCTCATTGCCCTGGCCAGTGCGGAGGGGCTGCAGGTGGAGTTGCTGCAATCCTTGCCCCTGATCCTTGCCCCTCTCAGGGCAGGAGCCCCTGGTCCCAGCACCACACAGCCCAGGGGGTGGCTGGCTGGGCCGTGGGACAGCTGCCAGGGCCACAAAACGGGTTGGTGTTGTTCAGATCTGACTCTAAACATCACGGCACCTGTCCTGCCCCAAGGTGTTTGCCTTCAATCCAGGTGGGAACTGCAAAGCACAAACATGTTTTGCAGCTACAGGGAAGACCCTCAGGGCCACTGAGGAATGTGGAAATGGTATTTCCACCACTGAGAGCCAGCGTTTGCTGCTAGATAAATAGATAGCTGAGTCGTAATCAATGTTCTGCCATCGCTTGGCTGAGCAAATAGATGGGAGAGAGGTACTTTATTTTGCGGAGAGATATTCAGCTGTGTAATTCAGTGTGCTGGGGAGGGATCGCTTCTATCCATCTGCTGACACAGGCACAAGTAGGATGCATTTTTCAAAGGAATCAAAGGAACCTGTTTTCCTTGGATGTTTGCAGCTCTGAAGGCTGCTGTGCTGTGGAGGAAGGGACCCATCTCTCTACTTCAAAGCCGAGGACCCGAGAGCCCGTGGCAAGGGGGCAGGTCTGAGGTTCCACCAGTGAATCCGTGCAGAGTTGAGCCCAGCCCAGTGCTGTCCCCTAGAGCACTACATTGCTGCCTTATCTGTCTTTCGAGGTCACACTATTTTCGGAGGGGTTGAAACAGGAACAGGCCTGGCCTTTCTGAAGCTAAAGGCAAAAGTATTTTTTTTTTAATTTCAGCAAGACCAAAACTTCCTTCACAGGGTTTTTATGTGGTTTGCTCCCCTGTTGCTTTACCTGTCTCTCCTTGCTTTCCCATCCAAAGCACTGAGCAGAGGGCCAGCAGCAGCAGCATCGGTGAGGCCGTGGTGGCAACCTTTGGTTCAGCCTCTGCAAGGGAGAGGCATAGAAGTGAAGAACTGAGGCTGTCCCCAGGGATGACTCACAGCCCATAGCTGAGCAATTTGCCCTGGTGAATCCACCCTGCAGCTACGGAGGGTCTCCTGTTGAGCTGGTGGTCACTAGGATGAGCATATGCAGAACTTCTCAGCCACGGGATACATCTAACTTTATATTTGTTGTCACTCTGGGCTCAGGACCAACCTTTCCTGGTGTTTGCATTTCTGTGTACTGCAAAGCTGGGTGCCAGGCATAGGAAATGTGATGAGGACATGGGATCAAAACTTTATTGGGTTCACTTGAAGGGGAAACAAACAATACGATAAAGCACATGGTGAGAAAATGCATGTGGAGGAGTGGGAAGTCACGGGCAGATAAATGGATGGGAAGTTGCCTGAGCCATGCGTCAGCTGGAATAAGGTTGTGGAATATGATGGAAGGTAGAGTGCCACAGAGAGAGACAACAGCCAGGCTGAGCTACAGAGGAAAGGAAGCCAACCCAAACCAGGTCTCATTTCATCCCTGATCCCAATTCTCTGTGCATGTCTGTGCGTGCAAAACAAGCACTGTGAAATTAGACTGCATTTGCAGGGGAATGGCATGGCTGGTTCCAAAGGCCAGACCATCCCAAACACTGCTGGTGTGGGCTCTTAACATTAACCAGGATATCTGAAGAGAGGGAACGGTCTTCACTGCTATTAACAAGGTCAGGAAGGACAGAGATGCGTAAAACTAGCAGTGGGTGTAGTTTATTTTTCTGTGTCATTAGCCTTTTATGACCGGATGCTGGTGCAAATCTCATGTGGCCTCATGATTTAAATTGCAAACTTAGGAATGCAGCTCCTGTTTTCGTTCAGACTGGGGAGCAGTGCTGAGCTTGGTAGCAGCGCTTGCTTATCTGAACAGGTTTGCAGACTCTGGGGCGTCTTCCAGGACACTGTTCCAAGGCAGGAATAACTCAGTCCTCAAATCACATGAACCAATCTGTTTTTTCACTCTTGGTGTTTGACTTGGCTGCCTGGTAGGTGAAATCCAGGTAGGATTTTGCTGTGAGCTGTGGAAAAGCTCAGGAGGTACCTATGGATGGCTCAAGCGTGTGACCCACGGTGTCTTTCTGTGGCTTCCAGCAAACTGGTTTGTTCTCCCTCAGGATTCCGGGCAGATTTCTGTGACATGGTGAACCTTGGGAGCCTGGGTGTTGCCCCTACTGGTCATGGGCTGCATCCCCTCCACCAGACCAGTGGCTTGGTCCCTTCATCAGCTCCATGCACGGTCTGTTTTGAGAAGTGGGGTGTGACTGTCAGCACCATGGTTTGTATTTGCATCTCCCCCACAGCACGGGAGCACAGAGCAGCCTGTGGGGGGGATGGAGCAGTGCAGGGGGAGTGGATGGAGACAGTGGGAAGGGGATGTGGTGGTGTGGCAGGATGGGGGGATGGCGAGTTGGAGCAAAGTTGGGGTCTCGGACCCCCAAAGCTCTTGGACGAGGCCGTGGTTATTCCCGCAGGACAGCACAGGTTGCCTGAGGCTGAGGCCTTAACGTGAAAGTTGTTTGGGGGACGGTGAGGTCCAAGTCAGACTCTGAAACTCCTGGCTGGGGTCGGAAAGTAAATGTTTGGAGCAACCCTACAAAGAAGACAAACAGCTCCATCTTGGCCAGACTCTCTCCGATGCAGTTCCGTCGCCCTGCAGGTGAAAGCAGAGTGTTTTACCTGATGGAAAAACCCAGCTGGAATGTTTGCCATGGACACGTTAGCGTCCAAGATGTTGCAGTGGGAGCAGGAGTGGAACCTTGAAATGCACTAAAGCATTTTGGAGTAGAGGGGCCTGTGTTGCTAAAGGCTCCTGCCTGGTCTCTTCTGTCACAGCCACAGCCATCTTACAGGGTTATTACACATTCATGGTGTGCCCTCTCCTCTCCTTAGCTCTTCCAGCCCTCTCAGCATCTTCAACCCTTTCTTTGGAAAAGCAGCCTGATAGAAGAATGCCACCTCCTTCCAAAGTGGAATGGTCTGAGATTCACTTTTCTTTGGGAATGGAGTGGAATTTATCCTCGCATCCCACTTTTAGAAAAGAGTGTGTTTCTTCCTTACCACCCTTCTTTGTGCTATATTTAGCAGTGGGAGAGCTGTGCTCTGAGAGCAGCCATTTGCCCAGATGCAGAATAATTGATTCCATTCCGTTTTCTGGTTGGTTATTGACTGAGTCAAGGGCAGTATTTAGACATGAAGACCT
This sequence comes from Struthidea cinerea, assembly GCA_013397865.1. Classification (NCBI taxonomy): domain Eukaryota; kingdom Metazoa; phylum Chordata; class Aves; order Passeriformes; family Corcoracidae; genus Struthidea; species Struthidea cinerea. Next base: position 97,147 of record VZTI01001766.1, read on the forward strand.
CATTAGTGTGTATTGTAATGAAATGGCCCTGCCACAGCCCCCGCTCTGTGCAGATCAGCCCTTTCGTTACCTGTGGAGAAGGGCAGGAAAGCTCCTTTCTTTACAAAATTCCCTTCAGCATCGAGAAAGTGGTTGGGGTTGAACTGATGTGGTGTCTCCCATTGTGTCTTATCCAGCAGCACTGAGGTAAGTGATGGGATTACAATTATACCCTGGAAGAAAAGCACATGAAGGCACAAAAGATAGCTAAGTGCTCTGTTTTGGTTCATTTTCTCACACAGACTTTGGTGTCCCAGGAGATTTGCTCCACCTGGGGTAGGAGGGTTTTATCCCATCAGCCAGAAGAGAGACATCAGTGAGATTGTCCCACCAGTGCCAAGGATTGAAGCCAAACCCCACATGGTGCTGTGAAAATCTCACGTGGAAGGTAAGCTCCTGCAAGTTGTCTGGCAGCTCACTTCACTGTGCAGATGGCAGCAAGGAGGTAAACCAGGATTGCTCATGGAGTGAGGAAGTTCTGAGCATGAGAGGGACTGGACTGAGTCCTGTGACACACTCCGAGCTCGATACAGAAACTCTTCTGGGCATAGTTTTGGGCTCTGTGCTGTAATTCCCTCTAAAGAAACCATTCTCCAGTGGCACTGGCAAACCTGGGGAGGGTGTTGGATTCCTGGGAAGGAGCAGTCACCTACCTTGGGAAGGAAGTAGCCCCTGAAGTGGGTGTCCACAGCGGTGCAGCGGGGCACGTGTGGCAGGAGGGTGATGAACCTCTGCACCTCGTGCAGCACCGCGTTGGTGTAGGGCATGTTCTTCCTGTCCTCGTACGTGGCCCAGCTCCCTGCTTTCAGCGTTCTCCCAATCTCCTCCTGAACCTTTTCTGGAAGGAACAAACGAAAGGGATGTGTCCCAGCAAGGGATGTGTCCCAACTCCCTCCTTGGATTTGGTTTGGGGGAAAAAAACCCATTTTCTTCCAGAATTTGAAGAGAGAGAGGGTTCTTAAAGCAGCAGTGTGGATATGTTTAATTCAGGCATGTGGGTGGGTTGTTTCCTCAGCCTCATACTCTGATCTCCACTCATCCTCTCTCCTAGCAAGCCAAAGGGGCTATTTTACTGTGACTTTGAGCAGCACCTAGTAACATCAGGGAGTCATCACTGTGGAGGGATAGGATTCAGCTCTTAAGGCAAAAGAGCTGCTGTGGATCTGAGGCCAGGCCTCTCCCTTCCCCATTTCAGCCTTGCCATGGATGGAGTAGGTAAAAGCTACTCACGTTGAATCTCTGGGTATTTCATCATGAGCAGGATGGACCACTGGAGCGTGGTGGCAATGGTCTCTGTCCCGGCCATGACCAGGTCAAGTATGGATGCCATTAAGTTGTCATCATGGAAGAGGCTGTCTTTCTTGTTCTTCTCCTTGAAAAACACAAGAGGTAAGAGGAACCATAAAACCACCAGTCTGAGTATTCAGCAAGCTCAGGAAATACTGCATAACCCACAGCTCTGCTGGCTGTGGTCTCGTGTTTGTGACCTGCGTGATAAAATAGACCTGATCTCGAATGCCCAGCATCCACCAGCGATGGAGCACCACAGATGGAAAGTTTGGAGTGGAGTTTTAGTTCAACACCCATCTCCCCTGGAAGCAGGCTGACACCCAGAGCCAGGTGCTGTTCACAGCCTCAGCCTCACAGGTTTGGGAAGAGCCTGGTCTCTGCCCTGTACAGCAGCAGATTCAGCTAATCCTACCTCTGAGGGACTCCTCCTGCCCAAGGCCAGGTTTGAATGCCCAACAATGCTCAAAATCACCTTTCAGGCCCTTTCTGCCTGGGCTTTAGAACTGTGCCAGCTCCTCCTCCACGCAGCTGAGTAGAAGAATACTTAGTGCCTAAGGTCAGCCTGGATCCAGCTGGAAAGAAGAAAAAGCTCAGAGCCCAAATATTTTGTGTTGAATGAAATCAACTGATGTGTGAGACTGCCGGGCCTCTACTAAGTAAGATGCAGGGCAGGGTTAGGACTTGTACTGATGATCTATCATTCAAGTACTTACTTTAAGGGGATCATTCATCTTGATGGAGCAACAGTATCATTGATTAATGGATTTGTTTTCATAAAAAGAAAGGCAGAGTCAGCTTTCATGTGAATTCATGCATTTTCTGCTAGGAGCAAGTGGTTGATCTCACATTATTAGTGCTGCTATTTCAGGAGTGGACTGAGAGTAGCTTTTGTATCTCAATTTTGATAGAAAAATGTACCAATTTTAAGAGGCTGGCATCTGATTTAAATACCACTGGAATAACAGCATGGATTTCAATAGATTTACCTGACATGACTGGAATCAAGACTCAGCAACTGTTTCAGGTAGAAAATCCAAAGGAAAATTTGCAAACAGCCACAGAACTGGGCAGTCAGATACCTCTTGTTGCTTGAATATCAGTGCATCGATGTAGCTCCTCACGCTGTTCTCATTGATGTCCTCCCTGCTCGCCTTCATGTATTGCCTTAAAATGACACGCACATCTTCGATTTTCTTGAGCATAATCTTGTGGGTTTTGAAAAGAAATCCAAGGAACGGGTAGAAATTGAAATACTAATGAGAAATTAAAAAAGAGAAGCATTAGGCCTGCAGAAATATCACATAGAATCACCTTGGCACACGCTGAAACAGCTTTTTCCTAAGGCACAACCTATCAGCTGAGTTTTGTCTTTAGTAGCAATATCTCAGCATCCCAGGGACTTCCTGGGCAGATTTTCCTAAGCTGAAATAACCACAGTTCAGTTTTTATTTTGGCTCTACACAAATGTGCAGGATGGTCAAAAGGAAAGTAGGCAAGGGGAATCTGGCAGCAAATTTTGGTGACCGAAGTGGCACGCTGAGAACTGTCACGTTTTAGGTGTAATGGCTGGTTCTGAACATTTGAAAGCTGCTGAAGTAAATCCTGTGCTTGGTGTGGCTCACATGCCAGTGTAAAAAAATTATCTGTGGGACAGGCCACTTACGTTTAAATACGGGGATCCGAGAAGAATCATAATTTCATCTATGAGTCTTAAGAGAGTGAGAAACGTCGGGTCCTTGTAGTCAAACCTGTCCCCAAAGAGCATGACGAAGGTGACGTTGATGGGAGCGCAGTTGAAGGACGGCAGGCTGAAGGGTTCCCCTGCGGCAGGAGCAGGATGGGAAAGCTGTGAGCCGTGGGGCAGCTGTGACTCACACGAGGCTGGACAGCCCCGGGATCGTCCCCAGCTCACCTTTGAAGGATTTGATCATCTCGATGAGGAAGTGGAGCTCCTCGAAGATTCTGCCTTCTATCATTTGCTTCCCCATGCCGAGGTTGCGCATGCTGGACACGGTGAACCTCCGCGTTGTCCTCCACAGCTCCCCGACGGAGAAGAACAGACCTGGGGAGCCCGTGAGAAATGTGCTGGGCTCAGGCACGGAGGAGCCCCCCACACCAAACCAAACAGGGCACTGGGTGAGCAGGGAGCTCCACAGGTGTTGCTGCTGCCCGTTTTCCCAGGGATTTAGGGACTAAAGGTCTCCCTTTTCTGTGTGTCTCGTCCCTGTATCCTCTCAGCTCCATTCTCCCCGTCTCACTGAGCCTGTAGTTTGGAAAAAGCAAGCTCCCTCCCAGCCCAGTTACCCCAGCCCTCTCCTGAGTGGCAGATGGGCAGATGTGGCTTTCAGACCAGCATGGCTTGGCTGTGCAGCTGGGGGGAGGTGCTGGTCTGAGTCAATCACGGGGCATTTTTGACTCTACTGGTTGCAAGTCTAGGGCCTCAAGTGCCTTGTTATCTCTGAAGCTTCTCCCTTCATCCTATTCTAGTCATAAAGGGAATTTATCTGTGTGGGATGGGATAATTCAGTCTCCTCAACCCTAAACGGTTTTACTGACATTCCCAGCAGTGCTGTATTTTCAGCAGTGGCAAAAATACTGACTTTTTGTGGAGGTTTCTGAGCTCATGCCTCGATGATCTCTAGCACCTCCAAGCAGGGATGGCTATTTCATCCCGTCAGAGTGCTGTAAAGAAAAAACTGGGTCAATAATCCAAAAACTATCTCAGATTGCGGTCAGTTGAAAAGCTGTATGCCAGCATTTCACATCTTCATTGTGGCTGTAGGGCTTTTAAATATGTTTGCTCTTCTGTTTTAAAGCAGTGTAGTTTAAATTTGGATAGCAAAACCTTTTGCTCTAAAAATGTCGAAGCAAATTTCTAAACTTCAATTTTTAATTTTTCTTTAATTTATGCCATTTCATCTGGACCATTCCTTTTCCGAGACCATCTTCACAGACAACAAAATGGCATTTTCTGAAGAAAAAATGTTTCACGGAAAACTTTGTGACCATTGTTGCTTAACAGCCCCTGAGAACTTCCATCTTTGGGTCACCTCTAAGTGCCTCAGACTTGGGCTGAGAAGGTAAATGTGAAAGGACTTATGGTGCAATACTGATAGTCTCCCATAGGGATGTTTTACATGTAAATTAGCTCAAAAAAATACCTTTCTCCCCACCGATTCCTTTTATTTATGCAGTGATAAATTCATCTATTGATATTATGGCTGGGTAATTTAATTTCTAATTCTAATCCCAACTTCAGCCTGTGACCAGCATATAAAGCTGCCTTTTGGTTCTCAAAGCTAAAGCCTCAGATGAAGCAGAGGATGGACAAAACAAAAAGTCCTCTGAAATAGTCAGGGGTGGAAAGTTACCTTGGCAAAACTATGGGATTGTTTGTGGGGGTAAATTTCCAGCCTCAGCCTCTTGCTTCTGCCTGAACCTGTTTCAGGCTGGTCAACCTAAGAACCTTTGTGGGGAGGCAAAGGTGTGGGAACTGACACGACAGAGGCAGCGGGAGGAAGGCAAAAACCCCACAGCTCTGAACAGCCAAGCCAGCTAGTCCAAAGTCTCCTGGAAACGTGTGCAGGGTTCATAAACGCGGTGGTGACAGCGAGCCGCTCCGCTTGCACCGACATCTCACAGAGCTTAACCCCACAACTGCCACAGTGCTTTAAAAGTCTCACCCCTCCCACCCTTCAGCTTTTAGGCTATGGATGGGCTGCAGCTGCGTCAGCAAAAATGATGGAAAGCCAGGAGTCATTGCGTGCGAGGAAAGCCAAATATTTTGTGTTGGTTTGGCTTCAGGAGGGCCCAAGGGGGATGTTTAAAAGCTCAGGGGATGCACAGTTAGGCTGTGCCTCATCATCATCATCATCACCACGGGCACTAAGCGGCAGCGTCGTCCCTCCCACCCACCCCCACTCATTGCTCTAGTACCGTTTCTGTTCTGAATTTGGTCAAATATTGGGATGGATGGTCTGTCTACAAACTCCTCTGTGTAGTTCACAAGCGCCTCCCGCACAACTTCGTACCCGGTCAGGACCACAACTTTCTGGAACCCAAAGTGGAGGGTGAAGATGGGGCCATATTTTTCTGCAAGCTGAAAAAAGAGGCGAGCCGTGATGGTCAGGAAGGGAGGGAACGTGCATGGAACAGCTCTTGCTTTTTGAAAGGTCATTTTTCATCTTAGATCCTGCTGGGAATGGCTGCAGAGCCACTACCTGCAGAAGAGCACCAGTGAGCCAGAGCTCGTCACAGTCAAACATGAGGCATTTTGTACGGATGCCTCAGTGGCATCTGTATGGAATTCAGGCTTCTTGCTATGAAAGAGCCCCCACCCCATCAGTGCATCACTAATCTGTTTTTGCTGTAAAGGAGAAAATAAATGAAAAACAAAAAACCCACCCAGAGTTAAAGACTGGACCTCAAATGGCAACAGAAGCTGGCAAACCAGAGAAAGACCGAAGAAGAGAAGGCAGTTCAGTGCAAACAGTGATGCTGTCACAGAGGAAAGCTTTGGTCTGATGCTTCCGATGTACTAAAGCACTCCTGCATCCTGCTACCGGACCAGAGGAGCAGTGCATCTTTCACAGGACAAAGGGGGCACCCAGCAGTGCCCACCCGACAAACCCCAGTCGGTGCCAGCTGCTTAGTGCAAACACCACTTTCTGCTCTCTGTGGGGTGAGATGGAGGGATAACGCCTCTGGAGCAATCCCAAAGCAAAGGCAAACACGGGCAACACCAAACACAGCCTAGCCAGGGACAAAAGCATGCGGAGGCAATTCCAAAGCGCCATTCAGAGGCTGCAGCAGCATCTGCCCAGCCCTGCTGGGTAAACTGACCCCAACCCTGACACTGCCCGTAACAGCTCCAGGTGCCGGAGCCTCACCCCATGGCAGCAGTAGCCCCCAGCGCCTTCTCCCGCAGCACAGCCCGTGTTTGCTGAGTGCTGGGGTCACAGGAGCCGTGTGGACACCCAGCTGTGAACCCCTGCTGCCTGTTTGCTCACTCTCTCTGTGACCCCGGCGTGGGTCACCCCGAGGGAGCCTTCTCCAAAGCCAGGCAGGAATGCCCGGCAGCCGCAGGAACAGCCTCGTCCTGCACACAGGGACAGTTTACCACCGTGAGCGGGGTAAGTTGTCTTAATTACAGCTTAGGGGAAGAGCTCCCAGGTTATTCACTCTGGTTCCTTAGCACAGCCTTCCCATCTCTCTCTCGCACTGCCTTCTAGACTTTAATGCGTATCCCATTCATCCAGAGCGAAGGGGATTTTGCAATGGAGCATCCGGATCTGGCCCTCTCCGCGGCAGTTTTGGGGTCACTGCATTGTGGAATTCCTCTTGCCAGATCTCCAGGGCATAGGGGAGGGAAGCAATTTAATTCATGTTAGTTATATCCTAATGCTTTAAAAGATTTCTGGGTGTCCAAGCTGTCAAATTAATATCTCGAATCCCACAAGCATAATAGACTTCATGTACATCATCACAATTACATGAAGAAATCCCATATTACCCAGAGGTCTTTTTTTAATGGTTGATTGCTCCTAAATTACATTGCATCAACACAGACATTGACTAGAAGAAGCCCAGAAAGATATTATAAAGCAATTTTCACACCTTTACAATTTAGTTTGAATTTAAAAAAACAGAAAGTTCTCACTGATACATCCCAGGCAGCTTTAAAATCTATGAGGGTCTGGGTTAGGGTTTTTTTTCCTACCTTCATTAGTGATTTATCTTGCCTTCTAAGATCCACCAAGTGCAGGTTACCAATGATCGGAAGAGGAGTTGGACCAGGAGGTAATTTAAAAGCTGAATTTTTATAGCCAGTTGAAAAATAGACTACAGCTAATAATACTGCTGCACACAGCAGACAAACTAATGCAGGATCAGAGAGAAATGAAATTAAAAAAGACATTTTTTTTTTAGTAATAATCTGGTTTTTGGGGTTAGAAGCAATAAAAATGCAGTGGCACTGTTCAGTTTCTGCCAGCTGGCTTTCTGTTTGCTCTCTGCAATTGCTACAAGCACTCAATTCTTATTAAGGTTTGTAGAGTACCTAAATAAATACTGCATACTCCACCCTCTTTAAACACCTCAGAGAATGTGGTCTAAGCAGTTTGCAAAGCCTGTCCAGAAGTAAAGAGAGTTTCAAATTACAAACCCATGCATGTGTGTGCAAGAACATATACATGGGAAAAGGTGCTTGGCATTCCTCTATAACCTCCTCCTCCCTGAGACCTCAAGGTCCTTCATTGGCAGTACTATGACCCTCGGAACACTCTGCTGACACAGGGAAATAAAAAGGCTCTTGGAATCCTATCAGAACCTTCAGGTTTAGGTAGGATTTGAGATCTCTGTGTTACTAGAGAGAAAAATCAGTGTTGTTACAGGAGACTTTGGCTTTCTTGATGTCAAGTGGAGATCAAAGGTTGTTAATAATGGTAAAGCCCAACTATCCCTGGGGGGTTGTAGCCCATAAACTTCTTCATAAAGTCAGCTCTGAACTGCCTGGGAGGGATGTGATTTCAGACTTTGTGTCTGAGGTAGAAGACATGTAATAGCTAGCCATGGAAAATTAGCTTGGATCAAGTGATCATCAGTGGATTCATGAGTGCAGTGGAAAGACACAATTAGATTTGAAGCTTCTGTGAGGACTCGTCATTTTGCAAGAGCAGCTTCTAAGAGATAGAGGAAAGAAGTTAATGAAGTTAATGAAGCCAGCTGACCTGGCAGGCTCCAGAAGGGGAACAAGACGGGAGAATGGAATGATTTTAAGTCAAAGATACTAAACACCTGGAGCTTGCACCCCTCATAAAGGCTTAAATCTTGGAGAAAATAATTGAGGTCTGCCTGGTTGAATAGTGGTTTTTAGGAGGAAATTGGGCATAACCAGCCAAAGGAGTAAGATTGTTCAGGGAAGAAAGGGCTGTCTTACATGATGAGGAAGCGCAAGGCTAAAGGTACATTTGTCCAAAGGTTAGATCATATAAAGGCCATTATTCAGCAAATATGGGCCCTCAGCCTTGCAAATGCAAAGAAGGCAGGGAAGGAGGTGGATCTGATCCAGAGTGGGGCATGGGCAGCAGGGTCCTGGAGCGAAGGGCTGCTGGGCGCTCACCGGAGCTGCCTGCGTGGTGTGGAGATGTTGCAGCACAAGAGCCACCCAGAAGCAGAAGCAGCAAGTGTGTCGCAACATTTCTGAGATTTATTTTTTTATTAGTTTCCAAGAAATGGGCTGGAGGCAACGGTTTCTCCCAGAGCATGCCTAGGATGACTCAGCCCTGCCTGCTCCATGAGCTAAGAGGCAGAGGGGCTGTAAAGACAGGCAGGAAGGATCACAGCTGGCACAGGATGCAGAACGTGGGCACTGCGACGAGAACTTGCAATGGCACATGCTCTGTGCCTGGGCAAAATGTTCCTGCAGAGTTTTCTTGGACCAGCAGCACCCTGCAGGGCAAAAGTTACGTGTTGCTGCTGCTCTCCTGGTATTTCATCCTTGCCCTGGGAGCCTCTGAACTCATAAAAAGGCCTTTCAGAAAGAGACTTAAATTATCTCTGAAAAGCCAGGGGGAGTGTATTGTATTTTTTTCAAGCCAGGCTCTGAGTGCAATGCATTAAAATGACAAAGGTGAGTAAAAGTCTTGCGATGACAAGAAATTCCTGTCTCACTAATGTGTCTGGTACGTGTTTCGCTCCGGAGCCACGCTGCTACGTGCTGCCCTGCCTGAGCACACAGAGCCGAGCACAAAGCACCTGCCAGGCACTGACACTGCTCTGGGTGCATTCCTGGGGCAGCTGGGCCCCTCAGGGTGCTCATGGCCTGGTTGTCCTCCATCCCTCGTGCCCATGTGGCATTCTGCCACCTCTTGTGACCTGGGTGGTGCTGGTGAGGATGTGGAGCATTGGGCATCGGCCACCTAAAGGCAACCACACCACTGCCAGCCAGCCAGCCTGGGCCAGTGAAACACCAGCCCTGCATCCTGTAACTTAAATCCCCCCAGATCTCTGCGCCCTCCCTGCCAGTCCCATTCTTGACCAGCAGTGCATCCCAGATGGCACCGTCGGGTAACTCCTGCTGGATTTTACTGTGATGGGATCCTTGTAAGCACGGACAAAAGACACAGGAGCCACTGTAAGGGGCCACATCAGAGAGGCATGCAGAGCCACATCCTGCCTCACACAGCAGTTGTGATTTTCTGGAGTTAGAAAGTCAGCTATTTCCTTTGAGGTGTCTGTGGCTATAAGTATATTGCTCACCTTTTGTGCTGCTGAACATGTCCTGGCTGCAGGCTGCCCAGGGATCCCTGTGCCCACCGCTCTTGTGCGGGTGTATTAAAGGTGGTGCAGCCCAGCTTTATCGGTTTGACCCGAAATCAACTTCATACTGTCACACCAGATAGATCAACAGCAACAGAACAAAATATTTAATGATCAAGTAGGTGATAAGGTCAGGCTTGCAGTAGTTAGACTGCAAATAGAGCAACAGCAAAACAAACGCAAGCAAGCGCAGCAGCAGCGGCTTCCTTGTCGCAGAGCCTGCTGAGCACTCCCTGAGCTGTGCCCAGGAGCTGGAGCTGGGCCGGTGGTACAGCCCCTGTCCGAGTGCAACACCAGCACAAGTACAAGGTGCAGTGTAACTATTAGAGTGCTGCCTTTAGCCGTGTGAACTAAAGCTAGCGAGGCGAGTCAGTGTCTTGGCCAGAGGCTGCCCTACTTTGTCATCCCTGTATATTCTTTCTCCTTTCTTTCCTTCCATTTGCAGCACAGATCAGCTTTAGATGACAGTAACTTTAGTTTTATGTCGTAGGTTTACCATAACTGCCCCATTTTCAGTCGAATGGACAATACTGTCCCTATTCATCACAGCACACCTGCTAATTGAGACTGAAGTTTGGAATTAGCAGCCTGTGGATGATGGTTCACCCTGCAGTCAGTGCAGAGAATGAGAAATTACCTTATGCCAGCTGATTCATCCCCTGAAGGATCCTTTCTCTCTGTGAAGGGTAGAGAAGACCTCCTGAGCAAGTACAGCTCCTGAGGTGCAAGTAGAGCAGGGGGCTGAGCCCTCCCAGCTCTCTGGTAGAGCGTGGCAGTCCTGCTGCCCAGCCCCAGCTCCACTGCCCTCACGCTGCCTCAGGCTTGTATTGCTTCAGCCACACTGACTCAGAAACTCTTCCTTTGCCATGGCTTCTCATTTTCTGCCAGTTTAGGGATCTGAGATGGCCCAGTAAGGGATTGGACAAGTGCCAGAGCCAGCATGAGCCAGGAGAGGTGAGGGAGTGGTAGAAATGCCTTTCTTAGCAGAAGCAGAAAGCTGCTCAATTTGCCCCATCATAAACAGGCTGTTCAGCATAAAGTGCCTGGTGTGAGTTGGAAAGAACCCACTTCCCAAACCACTTAGATGTTTTCTGATAACTGTCCCATGGCTGGGTCTTGGCACCAGCCCATGTTACACCCTTGTGTCTGGGACTCAGTAATAAAGATAAGGCAGGTTGTATCGCACAATGGAAGCTCAGCCTGAGGCTCAGCTGAACAACCATCCTGAGGAGACTTCCAGATCCATTGAGTGTCTCTTGTCTCCAGCTGGGCCATTGATAATCAGCTCTGCTCTAGGGTTTGGACTTTGGGCTGAGAAATTCCCCATAGGGACTGTCAGGGGAGAGCTCTCATGGGTTACGTCTATAGAGGAGGTTTGACGGCATTTCACTCTTTCAAACTGTCCTGAAAACAGCATCTCTGATGTGCTGTTCCAGGAATGAATCACAGCTTCTGAGAGCAGGACTTAGGGCTGTCCAAAGGGTTTGCATTATACAGACATTGCAAGAGCTGTTGGAGAGAATGTCATGAATGAGAGAAAATAACAGTGCCTGGTGTCTTCCTTCCCCTAAAGCTCAGGGCCAGACAGCTTTTCCCCGCTGTAGCTAGGTTTGCTTTCAGGCTTGCAGTGTTCACTACTCTAATGTGGTGTTGTTTGATCATTCACAGGGCACAGCACAAACCAGGTGAGGCATGGGAGTCAAGGTAAAGCCGACATCAGCAGTGAGATCCAGGTCTGACTTATCCACTCCTGGAGGGGGTTGGAAAACAAATTTGCGGAGCAAGCCCGAAAAGAAGAGGAACAGCTCCATTTTAGCCAGTCCTTCACCAAGGCAAGCCCTTCGTCCTGAAAACAACCAGGGGAGAAGTTAAAGATCAGCACTGTAACTGTTAGTGTTGATGTCTGAGGCCTTCTAAACTGGAGGTACAGTTTGGAAGAGCAGGCTGCTGAGGTAGGAAATTTTCCCTTCCTTCTCTCTGTCTATTAGAGGTGCCACTGACTTGGTCTCAAACTACACAGAAGCCTGTAGGTGCATGAAATTGTTCAGTGACTGTGGGTAAATCAGTGTCTCCCAGCTCTCCCAAAGAAGAGGTGGTTACCTACAGCAAAGGTGGACAGGAGAAATGACCAGAAATCCCTTATCCTCTGTTCTGTGTCCCTGGCTTTCACACTTTCCTGAAATCAGGGGGAACTGCCCTTAGCCTTGTCCCAGGTGGTACACCCACACCCCTCTTACCTATGGAGAATGGAATAAATGCTTCTCTCCTAATGAAGTTCCCACTGGCATCCAGGAAATGCGAAGGGTTGAACTGATCTGGGGTTTTCCAGTGTAACTCGTCATTCAGAGCGGAGGTCAGCAGTGGAATAATCTCAGTACCCTGAAAGGGATCAAAGAAACTCATGGAAGAGGAGAGCACTCCCCTGCTTGAGCCAGACTGTTTTATCTTTTCTAATGTGAAGAGGAAAATAAGACATGACAAATAGAACTGGGGAATGCTTCCCTGCCCCATTGTGGCTCTGTTTTCAGTAGCTGCTGTTTTATCTTTTGGACCACAAAACATTCCTTTCTTACAGAGTCAGATCTTTCAAGAAAGGTGCTGGGGTAGAGGTTCCACAACTGACATAAAAGATTCAAACCAGTGTGATTTAATTAAATCTCTGGTTAATCATGATTCAATCAACTGTAGCAGACCACAATCCATAGTATGTTTATAATAATTATCCTGGATCCAAGACAAAGGGTCACAGCACAGATTAAACCATGCATCACCATCTCTTTAAGTTATTCATGTGTTTCTTCATCTGCTTTAAAGAAAGCTGTGAGGAATCTGTGCAGCACAAGCTGCCAGGCTCAGAGCTCACCTTAGGAATCACATAGCCTCGGAAATTCACATCGCTGGGAGTCGATCGTGATACACCCATGGGGACAATATTGGCAAACCTTTGTATTTCATGTATTACTGCTTCTGTATAAGGCATTTTTTTCCGGTCCTCCAACTTAGGCAGCTCTCCTGGTTCAAGGACATGGTTCATTTCTTCCTGAATCTTTCCTTGGAGGAAAGGATTAAGAAGCTGATAACAATCTCATCTTGCAACTGAAATGGCTACCAATTTGGCAGAGAAGAAGAAAAGGGAAAACTGTAAATATCTGGGAAGGGCAGAAGTGGGTAAGTCAGGGCATGGTGTGGTTCTTTCAGGTTTGTTGTTGAGCTAAGGCAGCTTGAATGGAGTCACTACCATCCATCCCATGCCTGACTCTCATTACACACCTTTGTTACCCCATAACCTTCAACAGAAACCAGATCAGAATCAGCTCCTGAGGAGACCTTTAGTGACGTCAGCCCATAGCCTGCAGGTGAATAACGATGGGGGAGCTTTACTGTACCTCTAGGCTGCCCCTCAGCCTCTCCCACTTGGCTGGGCTGGTTTATTGCAACCCAGCTGAATAAAATTCCTTTGTAAAGTCAGCGGCTGTTATCTCTCCCAGAGCACTCAGAATAATTACTCTAGGCAAGACTGAATGAGTTCCACTCCCTTCCACAACCAAAGCCTTAAGCATGCTGAATTGTACAAGAGACTTGTCCTCCTTACTCTGAATTTCTGGGTATTTCATCATCAGAAGCAGCCCCCAGCGCACAGTTGTGGATGTGGTCTCAGTCCCAGCAGCAAAGAGGTCCAGAGTTGAAAACATCAGGTTTCCATTGTTGAATGCAGTGTGGGGTTTCTTTGACTCCTTCAAAACATGTGGGTAATACAGCAAGTGATACCTGTATGTGACTGCATTGCCACCATTTTTATCTACATTTTAGCTTTCTGTGACTTTTTATGTGCTGGAAAACTAAACACTCAGTCTTTTAGCATTAGGGCCTATGCTGTGTGGAATTTGTCTGGCCCCAAGCATATGTGCAATCCCCAGGTCTAGATCTTAGAAATAATTCCAATAAATTGGAATTTCTTTACTGCAACACAGTTTATCACTGTACCATTCTTGCAGGAAGGTTTGGGATGATCTCCTCCTCACGTGTGCTGAGTGGTAATTTATTTCACCCACGAGGGACGTCTCGACAACTAAATCCCTTTAACCAGCAGTTCCAGCGGGGCCACGGAGCAAACACAGCACAGCTCACGGTGAGTTTGAGCTTTGATATATTCTGCTCACTGCAGTTCTTCTGTTTCCACTCACTCCCAGTCCCTGACAGATGGCCAGTCCTAAGAATAAGTCAGAGCTAAGGGAACAGAAAAACACTGAGACTCATCTTTAAAGTACCTGTTTTTGCTTCACCAGAAAGGCATCAACAAAGCCTGTTAAGTCATTTTCATTAAGCTCCTCTTTGTGTTCCTGGAAGAGCTTCTGGAGAAAAGCGTTCAATTCACTGATATTTTGTAGCACTGTCTTGGAAGCTCCAGACAGAAATCCAAGGGATGGGTAGAAATTATATAACTGTGGAGCAAGAGAGGTCTTACTGTTAATTGACATTTTTGAACACATACAGGTATGTCAAATATCACTTCTGGTCCCTTGTCCTATGCCCTGCCATTTCAGGCTGTAATTCTGCCCCCCCTTCTACAGTCCAAGGAGCTCTGGATTCCTGCAGAAATACTGTTCTTTCTGTAATACAAGAAGGCAGGTTTGGGATTGTGCTTCTGCACTTCAAAGAGGGTAAAATTGTTCATTTTTGAAGGCTTCGGTTTGTTGGGTTTTTTTCTTTTACTGATAAGCTTGGCAGACTAAGTGCAGGAGTCTGGGAATCTGTGCATTGCAGATACAGAACCACAGATGTGTTCTGTACAGGATGACTTGCTAATAATGTTCTTGCTCTCAAGAAGAAAGATGTGGGAGGCCAGGAGAACAAACCCGGGAAGCCAGATATCCTCCAAAAAACTAAAAGCTAAAACATAAAATTAGGCTCTTACCAGCACCATAGGGGAGCCCAACAGCTTGGTATTTTGATTTATCAGCTTCAGCAACGTTAGAAATACTGGATCATCATATTCAAACCTCTCTCCGAACAATATAGAGCAGATGACATTGGATACAGCATTGTTGAGTATCATTTTCGTATCAAATGGTTTCCCTGTATTTCAAGCAATGAAAACAAATAATGATGTGATTATGCTCATTTCAGTCTGGTTTCCTATGGAAATGTAGTCCTAAGCTCCCAAAGAAAACTCATTCCCCACCCAGAATGCATAGCAGGGAACTCTGTTTCAGCGTTTTAAGGCCTTGGTTCAATAACTTGCTGAAGTGCACGCTGAACTTTAACCACGAGATACCATTTGCTCAGAGGTAAACTTTCATTAATCTTTATTGTTCTGCTAGACCTGTTCTCTGTCTCTGGATGAAAGACTTGACACTCACCATGATAGGATTCAAAATATTTGATAAGGGAATTTACTTCCTCCAGGATTCGGATCTCAAGGGTTCTCTTTCCCATTCCGAAATCTCGCAGCGTGGACAAGGTAAACCTTCTCATAGTTTTCCACAGCTCTCCATGGCTGAATGCTATGCCTGAAATAAAAGTGTAACATCCTTATGGCACCTGTGGTTCATAAATGTTTGTACGGCTTTCTTACACACTGGTACCTCCTAAGATCACAAAAAGTGATCCGTGAGAGGACAGTACTCCCTGCTGTGAGAATATAATGAACAGATTATATATAAACTTATATATATATATATAAACTTATCCAACCAAAAGGTCAATTACCATTTCCTTGTGTCATTTTCCTAAATATGGGTATTTCTGCCCTCTCTCCAAACTCTTCAGCATGATTTAAGAGGGCATCCTTGATGGTTTCATATCCAGCCAGTACCACAACTCTCCTGGGTCCAAAATGCACAGTGAAGACGTTGCCATATATCTTGGAGAGCTGTCAAGGTGAATAAATGTGTTCATTCGAAGCCAGATCTGGACTCTAACACCAGTACTAGCCACCCTAGGTTTCTAGACCAAAAGGAGCCTCCCAGCCCTGCCTGATGTCTCCAGGTACTGCTGTAATTCAAGCAGTGAGCAACAGCTATGGATTGCCAGCATCTCTGCTTGCACCCTGTTTGCACAACAAGGTGTCTGCTATCAGTGCTCCTATCAGGGGAGTCAATAAAATGCCACAGCATTCCTGTGGTGTTCTGCAGTAACAGGGAGGCTGGTGAGAGAATGCTGTAGCAGGCAGGCTTGTTTATTGTAGTGCTGGTGACCTGAGGCAAGCGGTTGTGCACACACCTTTGAGGCTGAAGCCACAAACACTGCAAAAACAAAGCCAGACAATAACTCTTTCTTTCAGGACAGCACTTGTCTCTAATTATGGCAAGGTGGGTAGTGTTGCAGTCATCACGAAATTATTTGCTGGCCACCAGAAACTTGAATCCAGCTAGGAAGCATATTCTGTTAGATAATGTCACAGGAGCTTTAGGCTTTTATAGCAAATTAAAGATGAATCACCTGTTACCCAGAAAGGTGGCTCTGACAAGCTAATCATTCACTCGGTATTTTAGGCTTCGTTTAAACACACTGCAAGCCATCCGCTCCAAATGTCTTCTTGTTTCTGCTGTGCCTGGGTTCCCATTTTCTATGCATTAGATACATTCCACAAATTGAATTTCAGATTAGAAGCAGCTCCTGTTATTACACCAGACAAATTGAATTTGTTTTCATCAAACGGTGGTTTGACGGCTTGGGAGATAACATTAGTGCTGGTTCTTTCATCCCTGGCAGCTCACAGGGTGTGTGGCAGAGCCAGGGGCAGGGAATCACAGCTGCCTCCGAGCCTTCCTTTGGCCATCTCCTTGCACTAGTGCTTCTTGGCATCCACTCTGGTTTTACTCAGCAGCGCAAGTATTGAATGTGGCAGGCCTGAAAGCCCAAATATAGCTTCTTGGTAGATTATAGGAAATCAGTCTGGTGCCATCACATGACATTTGTATCATAAAATCCCCCAGCACTGCCAAAAATAGTTCATAGTTTCATACTGACATCCTCAAACATACCCAGGATCAAACGGGAGCTCAGGACCAGAAGCCCATCAGAACTGATCTCTACACAATCCTCTGCCCCATAAATCCAGGCAGATGAGCACTGTGTGCCTGCTGTAGGAATTCTGTACTTTGGCAACACAGTTGGCCCTTTCTTCTACAGCTAACTGGAGGATTTCAGTGTCTGCACTGCCCTCTCACTGCAGATGTTCAAGTGGCTGAAGGGGTTCTCTGGGGACCAGCTTTCCCCCATCACAGTGTCCAGTAAGCAGCACACACACACGGCACGTGACAGGTCACTCACAGCACCCCAACTGTCTCTACAGCAACCAGATAAAATCTGAATTCCCACTGACTTGTCCTCAGGCCCCTACGGGAACACAGCAGACACTTTCCGAAACAAACATTGCCCCTGGCTTCTTAATATTTAAGTCTTTTTTTTAATTTTTCTCTTCTAGAAATATAAGTATTCATGGAGCTGTGTAAGAAAAAGCAATTTGGTTAGCTAGACATATAAAATCCATGCATCCAGTCCTTAACAACCGTGGGCAGTGTGTGCAGGGGAAGGGCTGGGGAGGCAGAGATATAATTAGTTTTGGAAATAAGTGTGCACAGGACACCCCCTTTCTCTCTGCTGTGGGGATGATGCCTGTTCTTGCTTCATCCCTTCCATCCACCCATTCATCCTAGGGGTCTGGTGGCAGTGAGACATCTCTTGATGGCAGCAGCCTAGCCCAACCTGCAGCCTCTGAACTGCTCAAAACACCAACGATTTGGAGTGGATTGCAAGGGGTGGGGGGGTCTACGCTTGAGTGTGTGTAAAGAAAGGAGTGTATTATATTTCTATCTATAAATACAAGTATGTGCGTGTGCACCTCCGAAGGTGAAGTTGTTCTGCCAGCCTGCCTGTATGCCAAATATCTCGTTGTTGCCCTCCACACAAAGCAAACACAACCACATCTCTATTTCCCCAGCTGCGTTTCTCGCTCCAGGAATTGCACATTTGCCCCCTGCCTGCTCGCTCAGCCCCTACCTCTGTCAGCGACTGGAACGGCTTTTTCAGGTCCACCATGTTCAGGTTTCCAATCAGAGGGAGAGGTCGTGGCCCAGGGGGCAAATTGCAAACCGACTTCTTGGAGCTAGAGAGAAAGTAAAGGAGAGCAAACAGCCCTGCTGCCAAACAGAGCAGGGAGCTGGAGCCCACGTACTGCAGGAAACTCTGCACGGCCATGTCCAAACCCAGGTGTGGGCATGAGCATCTTGGGGTCCCTTTATAGCCCTTCTGTCCTTGCCTGAACACACCTTCCGGGGAAGGGCCTTTACACAGAGAAAAGGGCTCTGCAGACTTGTTTTCATCCACTTAGACCAGATATACTCCATTTTCCTGCCAGATAAAACATCCTCTTTTATTCTGAACCATGGATTATCGTAATCCGGAGCTCTTATTTCAGCTATAACACTGCGACGAGGTATTTGTTTTCCAGTGAAGATCTGTGTTACGGGCATGTTGTTCTCTGTGTGATTTCAGGGTCAGAACTCGAGGACAGGACCCATGCTGGACTGCTGTCACTGTGCCAGGTCACAGGACTCAGCTGGACCACTGGTGATGCAATGGAGGAAGCACGACACAGGAGGGAAAGCCCAAAAAAATGCAGGGCCCAGGATGCAGCTGGCAAGGAAGCCCTCGGGGAGGACAAGACTGACCATGGAGAAGCTGGAATGGTGGATTGAGGATTGCTGACAGGAGCAGATCTATTTACAGGTGACAGCTCTGATTCTCTTTGCTTTCCTGACACCCCAGTAAAATCAGCTCTTTGAGCAAATCAGTGTTTTCATTTCTAGCATTGTTACTGTCTTTGTCCCAAAAATTCTCTACCAGCAACCCCAAAATGCTCCTGAAACCACTTGAGTCACTATTTTGCAGTTTACTGCCCCAAGAACTGTGTGCCTGGATGGCCTTGTCTGGCTCATCACCATTTGGTGATGACTCTCTCTGTTTATGAACAGCTGCATGCAATCCTCCAGGAGAAACCGTCCCCTGCAGGCAACCCTGCCTAGATTGGGAAAGAGATCCTGAATCCTTGTAACTTGGGAGGAGCCAGGATCAGACTCTGCAGCTGGCCAGGCAGAGGATGGAGGAGGGAGGCTGCCTGGGCAGCTGGTGCCAAGGAGGAGCACATGGCAGCAGTTCTGGCCCTGCAGGTACTGAGTCACGTCCCAAGCCAGGGCAGGGTCCTGCAAGAGCCCACGTGCCCGGGTGACAGCTGCCCAGGAGCCACCCCCACACTCTGCATCCTTGGGGGGTGACAACAAAGCAGAAGCAAGCATGAACAGGAAGCCACTGTTAGACGTGGTGGCTCTGGGGGAAGGAGCTGAGTTGATGCTCTATCCCATATTCTCCAGTGGGGATATTTTGCTCCCCAGTTGCAGATTCTGGCAGATTACTGGGCCGTGCTGCTGTTCAACCCTTTAGAAATCTTTAGTTTAATAATCCTTTTACTAGAATTCTCCAAGGCTCCGGGGTGCAGGCTACACTGGTGGAAAAATGATGATTATTTATTAATAATAATAAAAGTACATTAGCCAAAGGCAAGGGGAATCAATAAACTCTAACTAGATTGACATGAAAAAGGTGCCTGCACGTCTGCCTGCTCTCCAAGGCTCGTTATCAGGAGTGGAGTTTTTCACAAGGGGGAACTTTCCTGTGCAGAAGAGGACCAGGCAGGGTGGGCAAAGAAAGGAGGGCAACGGATGGTCACGTCCATCTCAAGATTTGCTGCACAGCTATGAGGTCTTGGCCTGCACCCTCCTCTCCCAGACATTTCCAAGAATATCCTGTTCTGCCAGATTCTTCTCTGAGCAAATGGTGTGACTGCTGGGACTCCTGAGACTTTATAATATGCAGCAAGAGGGAGGAAAAAAGCCCTACATGGGGCCAGTTGGGTACCAGAGGAGGAAATTTGTTGTTTCTGTTTACATAGAACTCTGTTGGAATAGAGCTGGGTGCTGCCAGAGCGAGCAAAAGCACCTTCCCAAGGACTTCAATCTGTGGTGACAATATAGGGTGAGACCCTTCCTCAAGTAGTGAGCCCATGGACTTGCAGCCTGCTGGACTGATGCCCTGTGAGAAAAGACGGATGAGCTCTCCAGAGGGAGGGAATCTTTACAGCTTTAAAAGACAACCAGTGTGATTCCTTGTCTCCATTTCTTCCTCCCATCCCTCAGCTTCCAGTGTGCAATCCTGAACTCAGCCTACAGCTACAGGCCTGCAGGTGAGGATCCCACACAGGACTGGGGAGAAGACATTGCTCCCTGCTCATGTCTGTGTCTTTCTACCAGCCCAAGGCAGAACCATCTTCAGGTAAGCAGACTTTGTGGGCACAGCTCAGGGGACTCATCAGTTCCTCCTAGAAAATGAGCCTGCACCTTAAACACCACAGTAACTCGTGTGTGCTCATCTGGAGAAGGTCACATCACCTTCTGATGGGACACAGGTTAGCAGTGCTACAGTAACCGCAGGATAATGCAGGGAAAGAGTTGTTGTAAGGCCATAATTCAGTCAATGACTGCTGATAACATAATAAACCATGAGAGTGAACACCAAGGGCTTGTGTGCCTTGCAAGGCTCTGCCACTGATTTACAGCCTCCAGAGATGCCTATCAGCCCATGCATTGTTATCAGGGATATATAAAGCCTGAGCACACCCTATTAAACATTAACATTTTTAAAGACCCAGATGTGTTAAAACTCAGGCTGCTCCTTGCTAATGGATTCTGCTTGCCTTGACAAATGCCAGAGCAAAAAGAAATCAAAAGCTTTCCGACTATGACCTCTTTCAATTTTTCATCATTATTGCATTGTTTTATTGGACTACACCCACTTCTTCCCACCCTGCAAATCTTTGTTTCTACAGGATCACTACAGGGTAGTGATCAGTATCTCAAGTGTTCACTTTGCTCATTTTTATACAAATGACTCTTTAATTTCTTTTCATTTATCTGTCAAATCAGTGTGGGTTGCAAATCTACTTTGGGAAGAAAGATTCCTGAAAAATATTTTTTTAAATCATTATTTCACTGCAATTTTTTTTTTTTTTTTTAAGAAGAGATTCCTGGTTGGGTTTTTTTCCATATTCTGAGCTGAAAGATTATATGTGATGAGTCTGGTCACTGGGAGAAGAAAATAAAAAAAAAATCTATGTATGAGATTAGTGCATTGTCCCTGTGCAGTACCTGACGTGAGAGTATTTCCCACTTGTGGTAAATATTTACCATTCTGGGCAACTTTGTTGCTTTTAAAAGCTGCCTTCTTGTACTGAATAGATGCCATTCCTTCATGAGTCTCACTCAGTGAGAAAATACATGGGATATCCTTGGCTTTGGTGCTGGGAATGTACTTTTTAATATGCATATCTACAAAATTATTTGCAGTAAAATCCCTTGTAACTGTAGCTAGAGCCATGATCCTCCAGATCTACATTTACACCTAGTCAAGGCAGCCTGACCTGGCATGTGAGTTTTGAGTAGGTTATGAAGAGCTGATTTTCAAAATACAACTGATAAATCAAATGCCTCGATATAGCTCCAGGGATTTTTTGTTCTGGGTCTCTGGCTTCTGTCTATCACAACAAAATACTGCAGAAATTGTATTAATCCAAGAGAAATTTGAGGCATATCATGAAGGGTGATTAGTTGGTATCTACAGAAGCAGTGTCTTACTTTTGGCCTCTGTCTTGATGCAGATGGAGATGTGGATTGAGATGTACCAGAACTGCAAGGAGCAATTTGAGATAAAGGTTTGTTTTGCCTCTCAGTGCAGCACTGATATATCCACAGTGTTCTTCTCTAACCTGATGAGGTTTTGGCTCAGCAATAACAGAAAATGAGCTATCACTCCGTACATCTTTGTAGAGCACATAACATATTAAGGCCCTGACCTTATTGGCATGAAGCTACAATTTCCCTGTAAGTGCAAAACAATAGTATTTCATTAATCATCCACAACAGAAATCCCCATTCCCCAGACTATTCTGGCAATATTCTGCATTTTTGCTTGTCTAGGAACCTGAATTAAAAGGGAGAAAAATGGTTTACAACAGCCTGTGGCAGTGATGTAACAGGAGGCCTTATGTAAGAGCTGGCGGCATGCTCGCCGCACGAAGGTGAGGCGTAGGAATGAGTGATCCTGGAAGGATGTTTCTCTGAGGTGTGTTCTGTGCCTGGGCTGGGAACAGCAGTCTCAAGGGCACAAATTCCAGCATCTGAATGTGCTTGGTCTTGTTCAACTCATTAATTTCCTACAGCTATCCCAAGTGAAGCTACAAAATCCCCTGGTGCTTTACTCCAAGCCTTTCATGGCTCGTCAATAAATTATTTTCCAATTAACTACCTGATAATTTGAGTCTGCAGGCTCTTAAAAGAGGCAGCGTGGTGAGAGAGAGAAAATAATGGAAGTCATGGACTTTACCCTGCCCGTAAAAAAGAATAAAGGTTCTTCTCTGAAGTATTACTCAGTTTGGTGCTTCCAAAAAGTAATGGTGAGTGTTTAATAACTTCTTCTGGGGAGACATTTGTCCAGCTGATGGATAAACACCAACCGTGGAAAAAGTTTTCAGCACTGTCTGACAACGTTGGAAAAGTAAATGTTACTTCAGGCCATAATTAATGATGAAAGGCTCCGATTCAAGCAAAGGATTTTTATTTCTTTTTTAGTCTATCAAGCTGTGTAACTTGGAAGGGGAAGATCCAAGATTTTCCCGAGTTTGGGAAGTCTTCTAATGTGAGTATTCTAATTTTTGGCAAGGGCTCAGGACTCCAGACTAGAGATACTGTGAAACACTACGAATTATCAGATCTCTTTCGTACAATGGGCACCCTTTTGCAGCTATTTCAGATTTCCCTGATGCTGTCAAAGTCTCTCACTCCTTTGAAAGATAATATGTGAAAAGCATTTAATTCTCTTGTTTGTGGCACTGCTCTTCGTGGCTCTGCTTTTGCTGAGTTCTTTTGGAACTGGTTGGTTTAATCCGCAAATGAGGTTTTTTCTTCACAGTGATTATCTAATGGGGGTTTCATTTGATCTCCTTGGGAAAAATGCATCCTAAATAGGTAAAGTAGATGTGTTAGATTGTATGACAACCTGTACCTTTAAAGGAAATTCTAGAAGATACAACTGGCTTTTGCAATAAAAACATTAAGTAATCATAACCAAACACCTGCTACTATACCTGACCTGAATTTGAGTAACTACAACACTTAAGACTCCAAAGAAAGACCCTGAGCTAATGAATAGGTAAAAACAAAATTGGATATAATAAAATATAGCGAGTTGATGTTAGCCTTTGCAGTGAATCACAGAATGATTTAGGTTGGAAAAGACCTTTAAGATCATTGAGTCCAACTGTTCCCCCAGCACTGCCAAGGCCACCACTAAAATCATGTCCCCAAGTGCCACACCTACCTGGCTTTTAAATACCTCCAGGGATGGGGACTCCACCCCTGCCCTGGGCAGCCTGTGGCAATTTTCCTAATATCCACACTCATGCCCAATTGGGTGTCATCCACAAACTTGCTGAGGGTGCACCCGATCCCATCATCCAGATCATTGGTAAAGATGTTAAACAGAACTGGAAAGGGTTGTTGCTGCCTGCCTGCGAATAATTCCACTGTGGGATCTCTGCACATCTTTTTCCTTTGGCTTCTTCCTTCATCACATGGAAAATCAGCAAGTCGGCCACTGTGACAGAGAGTAAGGAACGTCATTTGGGCAGTTTGCTAAAGTCAAGTGCCTTGGCACTTCAGTTAAACTTGTCCAGATAAAGCAAAGTTACTTCCATGCTGCTCAGTCATCTGAAATCTGGGAGACAGTTTGCTGCATGTATTTATGAAAGACAAGTATCTCCCTTTCACCATCAAGTGTTATAACGAAGTCAAGTGGAAAAGTGCTATTTACTGTATAATAAAACCCATCTATTGTTCATAGCCCTGAAAACCTAATAATAAAACCTTGTATTTCAAGCTGTGCAAACCAGTTGCTTATGTAATAGAACATGGTGTAATTTTCCATTTACAATTTCAATACTGTAATAAGAAAGCAATCAAAGCATAAACAAAAGACACTTTAAACAGAACTGCAGTTAATATTTCCATAATGGCTGTCCTTAAAAATTGAAGCTATTTCATATTTTTTCCCCAGCCTTGAATTCCTTCTGCTTAGCTCAGTCGTTTAATTAAAAGAAAATCAACTTAAAAACAGATAAAATACTGTCTTAAAGCAATTGCAGCTATGGGCAAAGAAGAAAAAATACCAGCGTAATCCACGGTTAACACTCGGTGAGTTAAATAAAAGCTATTTCTCATCCTCCTTTCAGAAGGAGATTGTGGATCTGCAGAGTTTGTGCCGTAAACCTGTGGGCAAAAAGGGGTGTTTTTCTTTGTTGTACATCTTGAGCATCTGGAAGTTCACCGTTTCCCAAGCATCTGCCGACACCCCCTTGGCGATGCTGGTCTCACCGGCGTTGACACCACGCGATGGGGAGCCACGTGCTCTCCCGTGGCTCGTACAAAATAACTCAGTGCTGTCCATCGGGTTCGTGCACAGCTTAAACCGTGAGGATTAATGCGGGATGAGGAACCTCATTGTGGCCACCACGGGCGGCTGATGGTTAAACGGAATGGGAACGGCCCGTCCGAAATCCTGCGGGGTTTCTGAGGGAAGGTGATCCTGCAGTCCTGCCGGTGCCATTCCCTGGGGCTCTGGGATCACACACCAGCCAGAGCCGGGCCCAGAAAATGGGCTTTTAAGTCAAGACCCAGAGCTCAGCAGTGACAGGTGAGGAATTTATTCTTCAGGCAGAAGGGAAGGAGGAGCCTGGCCTCAGCCCTGGAGAGAAAAGGGAAAGGTTGGACAAGGCTGGATCCTGTATGAGGGGATCTGCTGACACCAGGCTCCAAGTCAGGCTCTTTCCCCTTCCATTTCCCAATGCACAAATGCCAAGCACAGAGCGTTTTTCCGGGCCCCTCCACAGACAGGCAGCCCACGGCCATCACAGCCACACACTCACTGAAACGAATCTCAGACTCACGGAATCACGCAATATCCTAAACTGGAGGGGACCTGCGAGGACCATCACAGTCCTGCACAGGACAACCCAGAAAACATTGGGAGCATGTCACTGTTACGTCCGAGGCGCATAAAGAAAATGACATAGAGTCCAGGCTCATGAACAAGTGGAAGCTGAAGCTTTTCTTTAATAATTTTCTGACTACTTTATAGGATAGATCGCAAAAAGTGTGTTGAGTGGCAACGGGTAATTGGTTCCTGGTAATTGGTTCCTCAGCCATCCACCCCTTGAGAGGATTGGCCACGTTCTAAGATACCTATTCCAAAATATTTTCAAAGTCGAAGCCATAACAATCTTGCAAAACAGCTTGCGAGTGCAAGAAGTTTATGAAACTGTGACCTTGTTTAAAATAGTTTACATAGGAAAGACAGTCTGCTCACAGAATATTGAGAACAGGCGGAAGAATTTCTCTGCTTCTCGCTTTTTAGCACCTGCAGGAGCATTCAGAGGGGAATGAGGACAATGACACGGCTTTTGTGAGGAGGAACCGGTTTATTTTGCAGAGCCCTGGGTGCACGGACGGGAGTGACGCTGCCGCTCCGGGCCCGGCCCAACATGGCGGGCGGCAGCGTCTCCATGGCGACGCGCGCCTCGCTCCCGCCGGCGCTCCGGTTGCCATAACAACGCCCACGCCGTTTCCACGGCGGCGCGGCCCCGCCCCCTCCGCGCGCCGGCGGTCACGTGAGCCGCTCGATGCGCTCGGCGCGCGGCTCCCCCCGGCGGCGGGAGTGAGTGGGAGAGTGACCGCCGGGGCCGGAGAGTGACCGGACAGTGACCGCAGAGTGACCGCAGGGACCGGGCCGTCCGTGTCTCCCCCCCGCGACCGCGACATGTCCACCGCCATGAATTTCAGCAGCAAGAGCTTCACGCCGCGGCCGCCGGACAAGGGCGCGTTCCCGCTGGATCACTTCGGTGCGGTACCGCGGCCTAGCGCCGGGCCTGCCCCGCGCCCCCCTGCCCCGCCGGCCCGGGGCAGCCCCCGAGCGCGGCGGTAGCGCGGCCCTCGCTGTGTGTTGCAGGGGAGTGCAGCGCATTTAAAGAGCGGTTCATGGAGTGTCTCCGCCACAGCGGCTACGAGAGCGCGGCCTGCCGGCAGAGCGCCATGGCCTACCTGGAGTGTCGCATGGACAGGCGAGTGGCCCCCGCGACACCGGCCCGGCTGCGGGCCAGCCCGCTGGGCCCCGGGGCGGGGGGGGAAGTGAGCCCGCAGTCACGCAGGAATTTTTGTCCCACTGTGAAACAGGTGCCCCGTGCGGCATCAGCAGGTTTCCTGGCTCGTGGTTTCGATGTTATCCAGCCCGTACTGTGGGATAACAGCGAGACCTGGGCTGCTTCCACCCTGCACAACGGCCAATGTGAAGCTTTTTTTTTTGTTGTCAACTGTGGTTACAAGTTAAACTTTTAACTTGTAGCCCATACTTTGCTCACCTTCTGCATGGCCTTCTCAGTAAGCTCTGAGTATGTTTTTAAGACCCGTGAAGGTGTTGTGTATAACTTAACCATGAATTTTCAGAGCCAGTGATGTTTTTCTTGCATATAGTTAATTAGCGCTGACTTCAAGTGGAAATAATTTTGCCTGTTAGCCCCTTAGAAATATGTTTGAAGCAGGCAAGTTAAAAGTCGAACTTGTTTCTCAGTTCAAGTGAAGAAAGTGTTGGTGATTGGTTTTCCAGGGATGTTTCCATTCGTGCGTTGCTTTGCAGTGCTTCCTGTACAAGGGTGAGTCAGGGAACTGTGGGAAATGCACCGATTTCCCTGTATTTAGGGAAAATACACTGCATGGGCTGGTGCTGAGGAAGGCTGCAAATCAAAAACGAGTTTGAAAAGCACTACAGCAAAGTCTGGTGGCACCACAAATGCTGCTCTAATCCACATTTGCTTGAAAGTGTAAATGGCATTGGTGGAATTTTAGGAAGCTCCTACGCAATGTGTTGAATAAAGATAACCAGGAGTCAGGTTGGTTTCTGAGGGAACTCTTACTCAGTACCTAAAATGAGGAAACAACCCATTTAATTGGAAAACCACTGTTAAGGGGGAAATAAGTAATCCCCGAATGTTGCTTTCTTAAAACTGAATTTTCTGAGGTCTTATCAAACAGCAGTCACTCTGTATAGATGTCTTGGGTTTGTTTAGGGTAAACAGTAAATGAAATAGAAAATGCTGCTGTTCTTGTGGTTATAGGCTGTGTTCTCTAAAATTATTTTTGCTGTTTTCTTCTTTTTTACTTAGGCAACTTATGGCTAATGAACCACTGGAAAAATTGGGATTTAAAGACCTGATAAATGAGAAATCAGAAGAAAAACCTGAAAAGTCATGATGAAGACAGACAACTTTGCTCCTCACAAAGGGAAAGCATAACTCTGAATGTAGTACATATTGTACATTCTGTTCATATTGCAATAGGAAATGCTTCCTGAAAGAACCTTTTTTCCAAAGTTTAATTTTCCTAAAATAAGATTTTTCTTTAAATGAGCAAAAGTACTGCCTTTGTCTGCTCTGCTCAAGTATTTCTTAACTTCTTTCTTTTAATTTCTCTAGAGGCAAAACAGTTACAGCCCAAAGTGTTCTCCATGTCCCTGTAAAAACAGTGAAGTCTTATTTTAAGAGGACAAAAACCCAAACCAAACAATCCTTTATTGTGTAGGGCTTGAACTACTGATTAATCCTCTGTGGGCAGTACTGATATGCTCACAGCAGTTACTTGCCAGGTGGAAATAAAGCTGTTGTACTTTAAAATTGCTTTTTGTTAAATACTGGCATTGGTCCCCATCCCTGGGGTGATCTCACTCTGCTGTGGAAGACACTGGGGTCCTGTGGGGCTACTTGAGGGGGGGTCATTTTTCAGTCATTTCATCTTCCATCATTGTTGGGACAGTAGTTGTAGTTCCACACACCAGTCAGGGAGTGATCCTGCTTTTATTTACCATGCCAGCAGCATTCACCTAATTTTTTCATAATTTAACTGGGCATTGTGGTATTTCTCTTGCATGTTCTAATGCAGTTGAGTCTTTCTTAATTAATGGTCAGTTCAAGCAGAAATAATTTGGCCTGTTAGCCCCCTAGAAATGTGTTTCAAGCAGGCAATAAATTTGTAAATCTTCTGGATATAAATCTTCTTTTCCACTGTATGTTCTGCCCTGTTATCCCTGCTTCTTTTGTTTTTGTTTTTAACCCAGGGAAGCATTTCTCTGTGTGTCTGGCTCTGGCATGTTGAGCTTTAGGGTCAGAGAGTCGTACCTGCTCTGTCTGCCAAGGCAGTTGTCCCACACTTCCCTCTTTAGCTGGTGTCCCCTCTATCTCACCTCCCCGGCTGTCTGCTTTTGCTTCTGCCTCTCTCCACTGTGCATCTGCTCATACCGAGATCCAGGAAAGGGTGAAAGAACATTTTCTGCTCTTCATACTGATCATTGGGGCTGAGATTTAAATTGTTGCTCTGTCTAATCTGATGGAACAGAGTGCATGCAGCTCAGAGCAGGTTCCTGTTTGAAAAGGACATTCGCCTGCTGCTGCATATTTTTATTCCACTTCATTCTACTGTTTAAATTATATCCTTTGGTGAGATTAGTACATTTATAGGAAAGAAAGCAGAGATTGTATTGCTGCAACAAATACTAAAAGACTTTATATTAAACCACTGAATAAGGGCTTTCTTTCAGTGATACCAAGTTAGAATTAAAATAATCTCCAGCATCTCCAGAAGAAAGAAATCAAATTTCATGCTTCTGTGCTCCCTGAATATTATAAGGGGAAGTGAATTCCTGGTAGGTCTGAAAGAGCCCAACACTGGTGGGTGAGTAATCTGGGCTGTTATCAGTGGTAGTTTCATTTTCGGATGTTACTCTGCACTGTGGTTTGGCCAAGCAGTTCCTTCACGAATTCCGTCCGTGTTTCCCTGAGATTTGATGCCAGCTCTGTCCTCCAGTTGTTACAAAGTTTTTGAGGTGTTGAGTGATCGCCACCCTAACAGAGAGTGTGGGGGTGAGAGGTTTGCACCTTTCACCAGCCCAAAGATCACATCCTCATCCTGTCCAGATCCATGGGCACGTTCCGTCCTGATTCCCAGCACAGTGAGTCAGCTGCTGTCCCCTTGTGCCAGGACAAGAAGAGAGCTGTGAGTGGATAGCTGAAAATTCAGGGAATGGGCAGAGGCACATCTGTCCGGCTGGAAGTGTTGGCTGCAGAAAGGAGTATGTTCCGTGGAGCTGTAAGGTGAGCTCAGAGCTGCTGAGGGACATCAGACATTGAGATCTAATGCAGATGAGAAGTGGTGGGAAAAAAGCCATTCGTGCCAGACCTGGGGTCAAACAGTTTTCCCAACTCACTCAACGGGACAAGTCCCTGCAACACCAGAGTCATCTGGGAGAGTTCCCAGAATGCTCTTCAAATAATTGCTGCCAACATACAGATCATTAATTAAAATACTTCCATTTAAAACCTCTTTATTTTAACTTTGCTTGTGGTATCCAGGTTTGTGCTTCTTTAAACTGACAGCGGGCTTTAAGCCAAATGAAAGCAGTAGGTTCATAGCCAGCTTTCCTGTGCCCATGCTGAGGAGGAACCTCTCCAGGAGCCTGTCATCAAATTGGGAAAAAAAAATCTGTATTCTGGAAACGGAGAGCTGAGGTGTGTGTGCTGCAGGGGAGGCAGTTTGTCAGGGCACTGATCTCTTGGTGGAGCTGTTTGGAGTTGATGAGCTGCTGTGCTGTCGGAGTGGTCCCACACAAGTGCATCAATCTTCCTGTGAGGAGCTAGCCAGCGCTGCCGTGAAGCTCCACCTGCTGACAGATCTTGCGACCTGGAGACAGGCAAACCCTTGGGAATCGAGGTTCAGCTGGGACTGACGTACAGACTGCCAGCCTGGACGTAACTGCACAGGTGTGGAAGGGATAGCCCGAAGCAGGAGGAAGTGGTGACTGTGTTGGAGTGAAGATCTATGTGAGCTGTTACCATAGCGATAGAAATCAATAAGCCAGGGAGTTGTAATTGCCTGTTCTGTAGCTTTTCTGCAGCAAAGCCTCATTCACACCCTAATGAGGCACCCAGCTGCTTGGGATCCGTCCCAGGGAGTCCCCGGAGGGCTCTGGATCAGCAGAGCTTTGCCCATGCATTCTTTGCTCAGATTAAAATCCACTCAACCACAAAAAGCTTAACCTTGATCACAAAGAAGTTATTTACAGAGAGAACATTGCTGCAAGTTAACCATGGTTACGTCTTCCTGGGAGACCTTGAGCTCTGGGTGTACCTCTCCAAACTGCTACAGTGACCCGCAGAACCAGGAAGAAAGGGTTTAATAAACATTTCCAGGGCTCTGGGTGTGCTTTCACAGAAAAGCCTATGCAAAGAGAGCCTCCTGTGCTTGCTCTGGAAATGGGCCATGGTCCAAAGTCCTCTGTAGGAGCACAGTGAGGCCGTGCCTCAGTGCTGAGGAGGGATTGTTGCTGCATCTGCCACCTGGAAGGGCATACCTGGCATAGCAGGAGTCAGCAGCTGTCAGCACCTGTGGGGTGAATGTTTGGGGCTGTGAGCAGTCAGAGCAGGCAGTGGGTGTGGCTGCTGACCTTCACTCTTGGTCCTTCCCCAGAGCATTCTCCCCACTTTGTCCTGCTGGCTTCAAGTCCGAGGAATTCCTCGTGGCTGGGTATTACACTCGAGGTCAGTAGTCACCAGCTTGGTTTCCTTGGGAGAACACATTGTCGCTGGTGAATATTTGCCCTTTGGGGCAGCAATCAAAACAGCTTTTACATATTGCTGCCTTTGGTTTGGGCTGAACCAGGTGAGGGGCAATGAGTTAAAGCATCTCTTAAATTTCACCTCGTGAAAGGTGATAACTGAGAGGCAGCACCATTTTTACTGAGCCTCTGGAATGAAACCTGTGTTGTAGGAGGCTATGAGAGAAGGAACAGCCTGCTCCCATATAAAAAATGTTTGGAGCATCACTTGTTGCTGCTCTGAGAAGTGCCTTGGGTGTTCTGGCTCCACTGGAGAGCAGTATTTTGCTATGTTTCTCATCTGTAATTCCTGGGATGGGAATGATGCTTCTGCTAGTGTGCAGGAGTGCTGTCATGTCTGGTAGCATATCTATCCAGTGACCCCAGAGGACTTCAGTGCTTTTGTGCCTGAAGGAGATCCATGCTGGAGGAGATCCTTCTGCTAAATTGGGAATGTTGTATATTATATCAGGTTTCCCACAAAAATCAAAGCTCTGACTCAGATTAATTTTAAAAAAGACTGGAAGTGTGCATACAAGGGTATATTTCCTCTTCAAGGGTATTTCAATGAAAATTGGTCATCTGATTAAACTTACCCTGCTTTTTTTTTTTTTTCTTAATGATTCTGCTTCTGTGAGTAACTGGCAATATTGCATTTTTGTCAGGATGCAGCAGATTTTCTATCTTACAGATTTCAAGACAAAATGCCTTCCTTCTGGAATGAAGGTGCCATATGGCTTGAAATGCATAATTGATCACTGCTCAAAATAGGAGCTTCATAGAAAGTCACCTAGAAGCCCAATGAGTGTGTGCAGGGGACTTGATAGACCTTGATGCATTTTTTGTTTCCTGGGACTAATGATGATACAGGGACAGGTTTTTATGGCTCTCCCTAGAGGTTCTGATGCTTGTGCTCTCTCTCATTATCCAGGAGATTTTGGGATTTGCATTAGCAGGTGCATCAATCTTACGCTTGCTGATTCCTGCTGGGCTTGGCTGAATGACAAGCCTGGCATTCACCATACAGCCCAACAAAGGCCACAGTTCTCTGCGAGGTAAAACAGTTCAGCTGATCAAATCTGGTGGGCTGAATCCAGCCCTTGGTGTCCCACACTCCCCCACCTCCAGTGGGATGCCTGCACAGGCAGCCCTTCCCAGCTCCCACACAGAGTGAGGTAGGTTCCCACCGCTGTGGGAGGGATGTTGGGGTCCGTCTGGCCAAGTGTCCTGCGGCCTGGCAATGAGCAGCACCATAAACCACCTTGTATTGTGGATGCTTCTCTGTCCAGGTCCTTATGAATTATGGTAAACTCAGATATTCCTAGTGGTGGAAAGCAGCCTGGCAAAGAAAGAGCAGGGGGCTGAAGAAAGCAAGGAGACAGAGCAACTCAGGCTTTTCACTTCACCTTAATGGGTTTAAAAAGCAGGTGGTGGGGGTGCTTCTGCAGCCCCTTTGGGTAACTGAGTCCTTTGTCTATTTTAGCAACCTTCGAGGAGTTGGCAGCTCTCATTTCTGGAGGGTTTCTAGTTTCTCACTGCTAGCAAGCCCTGCTCAGCAAGAACCTGCTCACACACCCAGTTCTGATCCTGCTTGCAGAGCTGCTGAACAAGGGGAGCACGTGGGAAGGCAGCAGCATGGGAGGGGGTGCTCTGCGAGGGAGTCAGGCCCCGTTGTGTCTGCTCAATTTGCATTTCTCAGTTATTAAACCATGCTCTGGTTTTCAGCAGGGTTTGGAAGCATCTCTCCTTAGTGGGCAAGGCAGGAGAATGAGAGCACTGCTGCTGAATCTGGGACATCAGGACGGCCCTGAGGGCTCAATGTGATGCTGTGTGCTGCAGCCATCTGCTGCCAATCTACCGAGGGCTCTTCCCCTCTGGGTTGCACTGACAGCCCCAGGTAGCATGGCTGGGTGGATGGAAAAGCATTTCACCACACTCAGGAAGCCAGTTTTTGGGCAGGCAGACCCAGATGAGGAAAAAAATTCCTGCTGCCACTCAGGATTGCAGAGAAGCCACGGATCAGATCAGTGCTGAGAAAATTGCTGGTAACTCGGGATGCTGAACCAGGCAGGAGCAAAACCTCCCACTGGTAAATGAGACTTCATGGCCCCATGAGCAAGCACCAAGTAGGAAATCCCAGAGGTGTAATGAGGCTGGCTCCTTGCTGGGTGCTGAGGTTGCCTCCCTTGGCTTTTGCTCTTTAGTGTGGAGGTGGGAGTTAAGCTGTGCTGACTTCAGCCCCTGGATTAAGCAGGTTGCCTTTAGCCTTGTCCTCACCACGCAGCCCATACAGAGCACAGGCTCCGGGCTGTGCCTGTTGTTTGGCACATCTCCTGTGTCCATGTGCATGCTCGCAGTGGTTGCTAAGGCAGCACAAATCTGTCCCCCTCCTCTATGCCTTCCAATTCCTGTCTGATCCAGAGGTGTAGGTGTACTGGCTCCATGCAGCCCAGCCCCAGGGCAGGGTCTGTATGGGAGAGCAGAGGCAGTGCCACGGATCAGCTGTGAACAGCCTCTGTGCACAGACGTCAGTGTGAGTGGTACAGGTGGGTGGCCTGGGGGGTTTCGTTTCATTTCCCCATCCCCAAACTGTGCTGCAGAGTCTGGTGGAAAAGAGGGACTGTCCACTGCCAACAGCTAGGATGCAGCACGGAGGGGAGCATCTCTGGCAGGAGGTGCATCCTGACCTCTGTGTGAGGGGAGATGCTGAGGGAGTGCATGGGCAGTGCAGAGATTTACAGGAACCAGGTCACTGCAGGGCTGTGCTGGCAGGAGGTGCAAGTTCTGGTCAAAGGGACAGAGATGCTGCATTCACTGGCTGCTGAAAAAGAACCAGGCAGGTGAAAAATGAGAATGTGTCTGGAACACCTACCTCCATCCTTTTAGCAGGCATGGCAGGAGACTTGCAGGTGTGGTGGTGCCAGCTAGAAGGACTCATTTGAGCACAGAGATGTCTGGATTGATGGCTTTATTTCAGCTTATTTTAGCAAGTAATAGGCGGGGGGGGTGATGTTTATCACTGAAACTGGAGCTGGCTGTACTTTAGATCACAGCTCTAATCGGCTGGACTGACTGGGACAGTAAATCACTTCAGCAGCACTAATAACACAGGGTGACGGGTGTAGTAAACCCTCTATGGCAGCAATAACCTGGTCATGCTGGTTCTTTCACTCAGGTTGGTGCTTCTGCTCTGGTTTGTTTATTAAAGCTCCTTCACAAAAGTCACCTGGGTGATTGCTCCGACTCAGCCATCGAAATGGCTGCTCTCCTGCCATTCCCCAACCTGGCTTGGGCTCTTTTTATACCCTGCTATAAAATTGTTTATTTTTGCACCTGTTTAGAAAGGCTTTTTGGCCACAGGGGTCTCATGATGTTGTTTTCATGGCTCCTGGAGCAGGGCTGCTCTGTTGTTGCTAGAAATAATTGCTGTTAATTAATTCTTTGCTGATTTTTCTTTGGCAAAGCATACTGAAATAAACAGATAAGTGAGCAGCATGCTCTGTATCTCGATGTTGTGGGAGCTTTTAGGAAGCATACAGTGACATCCAATCAATCCCATCAGCAGCCAGAGGAAGGCTAGGACATGGCCCTCAACTTTCTGTGGACAAAGTTAATTGTGGGGAGGCTGAATTACCATCTCCAGCTGTTTGGCAGCTCTCTTCAGGCCATAATTTTTAATCTCTTTCTAGAGAAAAACCACAGTCTTGTTTCCATCTACTGCTTTATTCAAATCACAGCCGAGCAGTGCTACAGAAGGGGATGTGCTCTCAGCTGCCTGAGCTGGACCAGCAGCTGAAGGCAGCAGCCTGTGACACGAGACCGACTGCTGGGGCCAATAACTGCTCTGTTTCCTTCTGTGCCCTTTTAAAATGGTTCGTTCTTTTTTCTTCTGAGGGACTCAGGCTCTGCTGCAGAGACTTCCAGACCAGAAATGAAGTGCTGGGCTTCAGCCCCTCTGTCCCGTGGTCCTGCCTGTAGCATCTCCATCATCCTCTTTGCTCTGTGCCCCTGGTTGGAGCAGCCCTTGGTTCCCAGAGCCCAGAGCTGGCAGCAGGTGGGTTGGCCACTTGAGTCCCCACCCTGGAACATGACATCGCACAGCTCAGTCTCCTGCTTGAATGTCTCCAAGCTGTTCCTGAAAAGATGAGCCATTTGAGGCCGGAAGAGATTAAATTATTGGAATTGAGCAAAAGCAATTTCCATGGTAAGTGCTGCCCTGCTGTTTGCACACCGAACCTGCCCCGCTGTGGCTCTGACTCAGACTGAATTGATGACGTCCCACTCTGAATAATCACTCTGGCTTTATTCAGAGGAGCTGATCCCCTGATGTATGGCTGTCTTTACACACATGTTGGCTTTCTCCATACAGAGATTCCACAGGCCTAAGTCTCTTAATTAGGATAAATCAGGAATAATGCTAAAAGCAGTGGTCTACCACGGATGTAGGTGAACTATTGACTTCCTTGGTCTAATTTCATCTCCTCTGTGAGCAGAAAAGAACCTGTCATTGGACAATAGAAATCAGCAGAGCTCCAGCTGGTTCACTGCAGCTGCCATGGAGCCAATTCCCTCAGCTGCCCCCTCCATGTCATATTTTACATCGTAGGAAATGGGTTTGGTGCAACAACAGGACTGTTGCAGAGCAGTTTTTCTGACATTGAGATTTCCCCAGGTGCCGTGGAGCAGACATACAAATATCCAACACCTTCAAGCCATCAATTACCCCCTCTCTCTCTCTCTCAGATGTATTTTGGCTCACAGCCATGCTGTCTGAGCAACTAAGCAGCCCCTGCAACCATGTGCTGACCCCCAAACCAGCCCATTGCTGGCCAGAGGCAGGAGGAAAAGAAACTGAAAGGCTGTCCTGAGCACATGATGGGCTGGTGGTTGGAGAATTTTCCTTTTTGTGGTAGCATGGCTGTGAGAGAGCAGTGATCAGCTCTAGGGTGTTGCAGAAATCTAAAAAAAGAGATTTTGGTCTGAACCCCGCCTTGTCCTCATTCTCCCCAGTTCTGCTTCCCTACAGAGGATCTCTGTGGTCTGGTTTGCGTGGTGGTAACTGCATGAGTATTAAATCATGGCAGTAAAGGAATCCCCTTTTTTCACACTGGTGACACTGGGCTGCAACAGAACTAACCGCTATGCAAGTGGAAATAAACCCTGATCTGCAGATCCCTCCGCAGTGAGACACTTTTAGAGCTGCACAACTCTTTGTCTTCTCTGAGGGCTGCTGCAGGTGCAGAGCAGCTCTGCAGACACAGGACATCACGGTTCTTTTTCCACCCTCAAACCATTATCTCCTGCATTGTCCTCTTCCACTCAATCAACACATCCTAACCACACAGATGATGTAAGTGTGCTTTTCCCCGTTCCACACTAAAACAATCCCACAGGCTCCATACAGCTATTTGCTCTAAAATGAGAGAAAGTTGGCATCAGTATTGGATTTTTGGTTCAAGAATTTTTAACTGCCCTGTTCTGAGCTCTCTGCTCTGTGGCATTCCTCCCTCCCAGCTATAGCCACTCTTGGCTTAACTGGATAACCCAGAAAACCCTTTCTTTTTTTAACGAAAAACCTCTAGGATTTGTTTCTTCCTTTTTTTTTTTTCTTTTGAACAGGAAACCAATACTGCAACGGAAATGAGCTGCTCTAACATAGGTGCGGGTGCCAGTGCTGTAGCTTGTTCACACAAATCTCCAGCTGCAAGAGCTGCCTCCGCTGTGGTGCTGAGGAAGCCTATGGAATCCTGCCTGGTGTATCTGCTGCTCCAGAGTTTTGCTTGAATGCAGTTGCCGTGGCATGAATTATTGATATTTCTATTCAGGTTTGCTGTTCACGCAGGAATTTGTAATGCTTCCCCACGTTAGGCTGCGAATGCGCTCCCGGGTCACATCAAGGGTTGTGTTTAACACCCTTTTACTTGCATGGCTGTGGCATTGATTTAGCCATTTCAGGGCTAGGGCTGCGAAATTAACTACACCCCAGTGTAAACAGCTCTTTCCTAACAAAAGGCAATCCCAGGGTGAAAGGAGCTGATAGGGAAGGGCAAGGAGAAGGTATAGTTATGTCTGTGCATTTTCAGGGCGTCACCACAAAGATGATGGAAAGGTTTCCAGGAACTTCTGAGCGTTCTTTGCCCTGACCTCGGTATCTGGCATTTCCAGAGGCTGCCCTTGCTGCCACCGTGCTCAACACCTCAGGAGATCGCATTAATAACGTCCGTTTCTAAGGCAACAACCTTGTGATTTGGAAAAGACGGAGTTAAAAGTGTGTGTGTTTACAAACAAACATCTTACACATAAATATGTAAGTATTTACATACATATGGATATGAATTTGTGTCAGACCTCCAAGTCACTTAGCAGTGGAGCGACAGGAAGCATCTGAATGAGGGTGATGTGTTGACAGCGACAACCCATCTCCAGAATTTGGTCAGAGACTTCGCAAGAAGTGAGCAAATTCACTTAGGCGTTCCCTGAGAGGTGCTACCCACAGGAAAGGCGTGGGGCAAAGCTGAGGGGAGGGAACAGTCTGACATGGACAAGGCTGAGCAGCGATGCCCATCAGCCTCCACCAGCCCTGCAGGGGCAACCTTTGGTCTTTACCCCGTGTGAGACATAAACTCGGATGCAGTCCCTGCTCTGTGCCAGGAATCACAGTCCTCAGGAGTCAATGTCCATCAGGAAAACCTCAGTGCCTGCCCTGGATCAACATTGTGCCAACCAACACCAGGGCAATACCCAGCCTCTTAACCTTGGATAAACCAGGAGTAAATTTACAGAGATGCCCTTGTACGTGCAAGATCGGCTCAAGCCTTTGATTATCCACTGAACAAAAGTTGATCTTCATTCCTGGCTTATTTAGTTCCAACTTTTCTCCCTGCCTCTCCACGTTCCCTCCACCCACGTGGGCTGTTTGTTTCCCCGTGTGAGGTCTGGAGTAATTGTGATGAGACTTAAATGCTGAGGATGCTGCTGATCGACCCTTGCTGGCCCTGCTCTCCTGCTCTGCCTGTCCTTTATGAAACTCTCCCCTCTCATCATTGACAACAGGCTCTGTTTTATTTGATTTTATTACAAGATATAAATTTCTGTCTGCAGCCCTGGTTTCCAGCACACAGAGGAGAGAGAGGAATTGCCTAGCAACCAGGAGAACAAAAAATTAAGAGAATCAATAAGTCTTAATGGAAAGCTAAACAGAGACTTTCAAACCAAACCGCGTCCCTCCTCCCAGCCCCGGCCCGTGGTAAGTTCATGATGATGTGCAGCATCCTGGCTATTGCATGAAGCATTCAGCAAATGCCTCTTCTGGAAAAGCAGAAGTGCAAAGGAAAACCTGGCCTAACCTGGGCTTAGGTAAAGCTCTGATCCTGTAGCATTTACGCTGTCAAGCTTGAACACAGCACAGGTGTGGAGGGTTAAGACACCGTGCTGAGCTGGTTTCACTCAGAGCATGTTAGAAGTCAGTGCTCCGGGTTAGTGACTCAGAGGCTGAAGAAGGTGAAGGTCTGGATGCAGCAGCTCAATTTCCCCACAAAAGGTCTGTGTGGAGGGTTACGCTTTTGGTTAGGATGGGAGTGAATTTCCAGATATTATTGAGCTACGTGTGTAAAACCAGCAAACCCAGCACGATGTGTGACACGGGGTCAAGTCAGCAAGGAACAGTCCAGCATCAGTTTAAAACAGTCAGAAACCAACCTGGATACAGTCCCTTGTCTGGCAGCACAAATGCAAAGGTTATTTAGGAAAATGTATTCCAGGGAAAGGGAGCATTCTAAATGTACCAGGCCATGATTCTGCCCGTATTTAGGGGCTATTTTCTCCCACAAAGCGTTCTCAGGAACCTGCTCACATCCTCATGTTTGCAGGATCAAGATGGGGATTTGGTTGTGGAAGTTTTCCAGGAGCTGCTGGCAGCCTCCTCCCGCAGATGCTCGTGCACACCCTGAATCTCATGGGCAGCATGAATGGCATGAGCTGAGCTTGCAGGAGGGCTCTACTTTGTTGGAGGAAGCAAAGTTGGATGATTTAAATGGGGGCTTGCTTTGCAAAACCCAAATTGTTTTTATAAGCAGAGATGTGTGAACCACAGTCAGGACATAGCAGCATCACAGGTGACCCATACTCGAGAGGAAGGCTTCAGCAGGGGTGAAGGAGACAGCTCTGAACCCTTCCTCGGCCAAAGGCTTCCTACGTCCTGCCCCTGAGTGACACTTCAGTCTTTGGCTGGCAAAACAAGGAGTCTTCCCCATAGATGGCATGAGATGCACAGCCATGATGACACAGGGATGTTTTCCCCCCAATACTCTCTTGACACCACGGAGGGTGTGAAAAACGTGGGAAGATGCCTGGAGGGCGGTTCTGCCAAGACACAGACATGGAAGGTGGTGGTGATGTACAAGGACAGAAGCGAAGGAGGAGCGTTTTGGAGTGCGTGGGGCTACTAGTGAAACCACGAGTGCCCCCAAAAAATGCTGATGTAAGGGGGGCACCCCAAACGTGCTGCTCATGAACCTGCCAAGGTGCTTGAGTGGCAAGACCCCGGCCAGTGAGGTCTGGGGTTGCTGCCAGCCGCCACCTCCCACAGGTGAAGACCCTCGGCTCCCACCTGCCCCTGCCCCGCCGCTCCCACCGGCGACAGCATCCCCTCCGCGGGCAGGACATAAACCAGGGAAGGCATCCCCGAGTGCTGGGGACACCCGGCGGGCTGGGATGCCCTGAAGGTCGGGAACCCCCCTCGGGGGTAGGGGCCGCCCGGGCGACGCGCTGCCGCTGGAGGTCGCGGGCGAGCGGGGAGTCGGCAGTGCCCGCTGAAAGCGGAACCGGCGGCTCCGGCAGCGGCGGGCGAGAGGCGCCCAGGGCAGGGCAGGGCAGGGCAGGGCAGGGCAGGGCAGGGCAGG